>JANJXV010000342.1:600000-762500 GCA_024803745.1 Megascapheus bottae
GCAGATAAATGGAGGTTTCATGAAGAAGAATAAAATACCCCGATTAGACCAAAAACTTCTTACAAGATAGAAAAATGGAGAAAAACTTGAATGCAAAAATCCAGTATTCAGACACAGGCCCTAATAAAAACTTTTAAAAATGGTAGGAACTAATACATATCTCTCAATCATAACTCTCAATATAAATGGACTTAACTCACCAATTAAACGGCATAGGCTGTCTAGTTGGATCAAAAAGCAAGAGCCATCTTCTGCTGTCTTCAAGAGACACATCTTACCCCAAAAAACAATCATCTTTTGAAAGTGAGACGTTGGAATAAACTCTATCAAGCTAATGGCCCCCATAAACAGGCTGGAGTTGCCATCCTCATATCAGATAAAATATACTTCAAACTAAAATTAATAAGAAAAGACAAAGAAAATTACTACATACTACTAAAGGGATCTTTCTTCCAGGAAGACATAACGATCCTAAATATCTACACACCCAATCCCGGAGCTCCAAACTTCATCAAGCAAACTTGACTTACACTGAAACGATACATAAATCAAAACACAGTGATTGTTGGTGACTTTAACACACGATTCTCACCCATGGACAGATCAACAATGCAAAAACTCAACAGAGAAACTTTAGAACTGAAGAAAGCAAATTATTAAAATCAGACCAGAATTAAATGATTTGGAATACAAAAAAACTATAGAAACAATCCACGAAACAAGAAGTTGGTTCTTTGAAAGAATTAACAAAATTGACAAACCCTTTGCAAATCTTACCAAAAAAAGAAGAGAGCATATCGAAATAAACAAAATCGCAGACAAAAATGGTAATTCACGACAGAAATTACCAAGATCCAGAATATCATCAGGGAATACTTCTCAAACCTTTACGCCAACAAATTTGAGAATCTAGAAGAAATGGATGAATTCCTAGCCAATATTAACATACCCACACTGAACCAAGAAGAAATAACCCAACTCAACAGGCCTATTTCAAGCTCTGAAATTGAAATGGCAATTAGAGAACTTCCACCTAAGAAAAGCCCAGGGCCAGATGGATTCACAGCTGAATTCTATAAGATCTTCAAAGCAGAGCTTACATCAATATTCCTCAAGCTCTTCAATGAAATTGAAAATGAAGGTTCTTTACCAAACTCATTCTATGAAGCCAGTATAACCCTCATCCCCACATCAGACAGAGATTCATCAAAGAAAGAGAACTATAGACCTATTTCTTTGATGAACATCGATGCAAAACTTCTCAACAAAATACTGGCCAACCGTCTACAACAACTCATCAAAAAAATTATACACTGTTATCAAAGTGGATTCATCACAGGGAGGCAATGCTGGTTCAACATACGCAAATCAATTAAGATAATTCAACACATCAACAGGAGCAAGGACAAAATCACATGATTGTCTCAATAGATGTGGAAAAGGCATTTGACAAGATCCAACACCCCTTTATGTTAAATGCTCTAGAGAAACTAGGAACCCAGGGAACATTCCTCAATATAAGAAAGGCTGTGTGTGAGAAACCCACTTCTAGTATTACACTTAATGGTGAAAATCTAAAGCCATTCCCGCTAAAATCAGGAATGAGACAAGGATGCCCACTCTCTCCACTACTCTTTAACATAATACTGTTCTATCTAAACGTGGTACTAGAATTCCTAGCCAGTGCAATAAGGCAAGAAACAAGCATAAAGGGGATCCAAGTATGGAAAGAGAAAATAAAACTATCCCTCTTTGCAGATGACATGATTCTGTATGTAAAGATTCCTATAGACTCTACTAACAAGCTCCTTAAGCTGATTCAAAACTTTGGCAGAGTAGCAGGCTATAAAATTAACCCTCAAAAATCAACTGCCTTCCTTTACGCCAACAGTGAGAGGAAAGAGGCAATAATCAGGAAAGCAACTCCTTTCACAATAGCCTCAAAGAAAATAAAGTACCTAGGAATTAGCTTAACTAAGAATGTAAAGGACATTTTTGATGAAAACTTTAAAACTCTGAAAAAGGACATTAAAGCAGAACTAAGGAAATGGAGAAACCGAACATGCTCCTGGATTGGAAGAATCAACATTGTGAAAATGACAATCTTGCCAAGGGCTATCTACAAATTCAACGCAATACCCATAAATATCCCAATGGCATTCTTTAACGAAATAGAAGAGGCAACTCAAAATATATTGAATAATAAAAGACCCCATATAGCAAAAAAACTTCTTCGCAGAAAGAACAGCGCAGGAGGAATTTCAATTCCAAAGTTTAGACTCTATTACAGAGCTATAATTCTCAAAACAGCTTGTTACTTGCACAAGAACAGGCCTGAAGACCAATGCAATAGAACTGAGGACCCAGATATTAAACCACAGACCTATGGCCACCTAACCTTTGACAAGGAAGCCAAAAAAAATAGAATGTAAGAAAGACAGCCTCTTCAACAAGTTGTGCTGGCAGAACTGGTTAAGCACCTGCAGAAAATTAAAGTTGGATCCTTCTTTGTCACCCTGCACTAGAATTAACTCCAAATGGATCAAAGACCTGGAGGTAAAAGCTGACACACTGAACACTTTACAGGAAGGAATAGGAGATACACTTGGCCTCCTTGGCACAGGTTGAAAGTTTCTTAATAAGGACCAAGAATCACAACAAATCAGAGAAAGTCTGGATAAGTGGGACTGCATTAAACTGCGGAGCTTTTGTATGGCAAAAGAAATAGCTAGTAATTAATTAGGAAGCCTACAGAGTGGGAGAAGATCTTCACCAACCACACAACGGACAAAGGCCTCATATCTAAAATTTATCAACAACTCAAAAAATTGAATCCCTCCAAAACTAATCTCCAAAGTAACAACCATCCCATTAAAAACTGGGCCAAAGACTTAAAGAGAGTCTTCTTTGAAGAAGAAACAAAAATAGCCTATAGTCACACATGAAGAAATGCTCAACATCTCTGGTCATAAAAGAAATGCAAATCAAAACAACTCTAAGATTCCACCTCACTCCAGTTAGAATGGCCAGGATCAGGAAAACGAATAATAACATATGCTGGAGGGGATGTGGCCAGGATGGATCACTACTACACTGTTGGTAGGAGTGCAAACTCGTTCAACCAGTATGGAAAGCAGTGTGTCATTGCCTCAAAAGGCTAAACATAGAACTCCCCTATGACCCAGCAATTCCACTACTTGGCATTTACCCAACCATCCAGAAACAAGGGCATACTAAACGCACTAGCACAACAATGTTCATTGCAGCACTATTCACCATTGCAAAGATGTGGAACCAACCTAGATGTCCCTCAGTTGATGAGTGGATCAACAAGTTGTGGTATTGTACACAATGGAATTCTATGTTGCTGTCAGAAAGAACGACATCGCCCCATTTGTTAGGAAATGGAAAGACTTAGAAAAAAATCATATTAAGTGAAGTAAGCCAGACTCAAAGGAACTTAGGCTCAATGGTTTCCCTCATTTGTCATAATCAGTAGAAACCTTGGGCTCTACTAGCAGAGATCTGTAATAGAGCAAAATCTTGATACATAAGGCCATATAGTATAAGGCTAATTGAAAGGACCTCCAGGATATTGAAACAAAAGCCATATAACGAATGAATGTTGTCCTTAATGTACTACATTATCTCTCATCTCCTTTGTTGTCCCTTGGGTATCTCATATCGTTACACTATCTCCCTTTGTTATCTGATATATTGAATTTACTTGTATTTGGTTATTTGAACTTTGATAGGGAAGGGGGGAAACCAAGACGGGGGTGGTGGTAATGGGTACCAAGACATGTGAAAGGGTATCAATGCATGTGAATTAATGCACCTTCTACCTGGCAAATATCATGTAACCCTTTTATTAATTACAATAAAAATATTTTTAAAAATCCAGTATTCATTACACTGGATGAAGTCCTCCAAGAAGTAAAAGCAGATACATTGATGTTGCTTGTAGAAGAATAATAGACCACGTTTACACAGAACATAGCAGATCGAGCAAAGTCGGTGGAAGTAGAGTCTCTGATATACAGGATCAAAAACAACGATGAAATAAAAGCTAATAAAATGAAGTTGCATGTGGGAGAAGGAAACCACGTTTACACAGAACAAATCTTAGCAGAAAGAACAATGGCGTGGGATGTTCAACGCAAAAATCCAGTCTCCCTTTTACTGCATGAAAGATCTCGAAGAAGTAAAAGTAGATACTTTAAAGTTGCATGTGAATGAATAAGGACCTCATTTTCACTTAATTCTTAGCAGAGAGAGCAATGTTGGTGTAAGTATAGTCTTCTTTGTACTGGATCAAAACAAGGATGAAATAAAAGCAGATACACTTAAGTTGCATGAGGATGAAAACAATACACGCTTCGACAAAAAAGTTCTTAGCAGAGAGAACAATGTTGTTCAACCCAAAAATCCGGTATCCATTACACTGGATGAAATCCTCCAAGAAGTAAAACCAGATACATTGAAGTTGCTTGTGGAAGAATAAATGACCACGTTTAGAACAAATCTTAGCAGATACAGCAATGTCGGTGGAAGTAGAGTCTCCGTTATACAGGATCAAAGACCACGATGAAATAAAAGCTAATAAAATGAAGTGGTATGTGGAAGAAGAAAAACACGTTTACACACAACTAATCTTAGCAAACAGAACAATGCTGGGGCATGTTCAAAGCCAAATTCCATTCTCCCTTATACTGGATGAAAGGCCTCGAAGTAGTAAAAGCAGATATATCGAAGTTGCATGAGGAAGAATACAATACCCCGCATAGAGAAAAAAGTTCATAGCAGATAGAACAATGCCGAAGGAAGTTCAACGCCAAAATCCAGTCTCCATTATATTGGATGAAAGACCTCGAAGAATAAGTGACCACTTTAAGACAGAATAAATCTTAGCAGATAGAACACTCTTTGTGGAAGTACAATGTCCGTTGTATTTGATCAAAGATTCCGATGAAATAAAAGCAGATACACTGAAGTGGCATGAGGAAGTATAAAATACCCCTCTTGGACAAAAAATTCTTAGCAGATAGAACAGTGCTGTAGGAAGTTTGAGAGAAGACTCTCTTTAAGTCTTTGGCCCATCTTTTAATCCGATGGTTGTTTCTTTGGAGATTAGTTTGGGAGTGTTTCAATTATTTGAGCTGTTGATATATTTTATAGATGAGGCCTTTTTCTGGTGTATGGTTTGTGAAGATCTTCTCCCACTCTATGCTTTCTAGTTATTTTGGTAGCTATGTCTTTGCTCTACAGAAGCTCTGCAGTTTAATGCAGTCCCACTTATCCAAACTGGATGAATGAGAAATCTTAAAACAGAGATAATAAAATACTTTTCACTAAGATCTTAACTACAGTTTTCAGATATTAAGAGCTCAACATATACGATTATATTTAAGTCACAAAGTAGTCTTGCGAATTACTATACTTATTTCCTGTTTCTCCTTAACGCATCACCATAAGTCTAATGGTTAAAAAAAACATTTATTATACAACACAGTCTGGGTCAGTCCTCCTAGATTGTATGATTTCTTTAGGCTGAAAACAAATGGAAGGGGTAGGCTATTATTTAATTGAGGTCTAATCTATTACCACAGTCTCTGGCACGTTGCTTCCTCCATCTTCAAAACTCTAATTTTGTGTTTTGTCACAGGTTACGGACACTTTTTTGCAGTAGACCTCATAATTACATATATCTATCCAAATAATTTCCCTTTTACTAAATAATTAAAAAGTCATTGAGTCCTGTCTTCCATTTATATGATGCATACACATGTGACACATGTGAAAAAGAGACAGTACACCAAGAAAATAATTACAATGCATTCTTTGAATTCAGTTTGATATGCTTTCTTTTATTGACATATTTCAAGTGAGGAAAAGACACAAGACACAATCAGAACATGAACACTTTTTTAAATATTGAAGCTTATGCAGTAGATATCCTCCCAACTCTCTAACTATGGTCATTAATATGAAAAATTCCAGGTAGAACCGAAGGAAGGGAAATATTCCACACTGAGAAATGTATTGAATAAACAGCATCCCATGTTTCCATTAAAACATTAAGAAATGTGGGGCCAGGAGTTTAGCCTAGTGGTAGAGTGCTTGGAATGCATACACGAAGACCCGGGTTCGATTCCTTGCTCCCACGTACATAGAAAAAAGGCAGAAATAGTGCTGTAGCTCAAGTGGTAGAGCTCTAGCCTTAAGAAAGCCCAAAGACAGTGATCAGGACCTGAGTTCTGGGCCCGGACTGGCAAAAAATTAGCAAATAAAAGCATAGAGCCTATTCAAGAATACAAAGAATAAGGAATAGGTACTCAGTTCCCTCCTCTTTCACATTTGAAATCACTTTTGATATAAATAAGAGTTCCAAATTTTAGGACCTTCTCTTGCTGTAACTCAGCTCCTTGATTGATTCTACTCGTTCTATTTAGCTACCCTGATTTATTCTTATTATATTATTATTTTTCAATTACATTTCTTTTTGTAGGACATATGAATCTTGCTTTCCCACTCTGCTCAGATATGAAACCTATGTTGTCATCATGGACTCTGGGATTTGTGTGTAAGCTAGTTAAATTCTAGTTACATGTCAGGAAAGCTTAAGTTTTCCTGACAGAATAGGCATTGAAAGGGATCTTTAAAGAAAACTAATGCATTGTTTTCTCTGGAATATTTCAATAAATATATACTTTAAAGTGAGATATTATTTCCAGAAGGAAAAGTAATAAATTAATGCTTTAAAGCTTTCACTTGTCTATAATAAACAATAGCATGTGCCTTTTGTATTAACTATCAAAAATGGGTTTCATATGTAAGTCTTGAACCTTACTCAAACCATAGCCCCACAAAGGCTTATGATAGAAACTAATGCAAAATTGTTCTCTTGCTAAAAATTTGGATAGACATGTTTAAAACAGCAGTGCTCAGTCTACTATAATTGTACAGTTCAGAACAAACATAATCTTTGATATTATAAAATAAGATAAGAATTTAGGTCCCATTTATTCTGTTTCATGAACTGTTCTTTAAAGTACTTTCCACTGTATTGTTTCTTTACTTTGAAGTGTTTTGTGGCTCACATACAGTAATTATTACCATGGCAAGTAACCAGATTGCTAGATATTGGAAACTAAAACCTCATATATGAGGAAAGCTATCCCTGAACACCTTCATTATTTACGTTGGAATCAATGATATATTATTTAGCTACTGTACCTTATAAAATGATCTGGTTTGTTCTGGTTTGAACAAAGCAACTCATTTTCCCTCTAGTTTCTCCTTTGCTACAACAGAGTTTGTGTTAAGATCACGTCAACACATCCTTTATAAATTCAATATAGAAATAGATAGAGCCCCAGCTAGGATTCAGAAGGGGGTGCTTTGGATGGAGTGAGATTTACAAGTGGTTAGGATGGAAGAAGACCGGAGTAATAAAGTGTCAGCAAAGATCACTTATGATGGCTTTAGTTATGAGGAAATAGGGCCCATCGGGGTCTTTGTTCAAATATAGCAAGTGATATTTACCATGTTAGAGAGTTTTATTTGAAACTCAAAAGATGAATTACTTAGAAATGCAGTACAAACTGGTTTGAGTTGACATTATTTCTTTGGATACATTATAATTGAGTTTACAAACCTATATATAGTATGGTTTATTTTTCTGTAAGCAATATGCTGGTAACACAACTCTGAATATAGTGCAGGGAAAGTAAGCATACGAACTGATATGGCATGTCTTTTATCATATCGATTGTGCTTTATGGAAAAAAGACTCTTTTGGAAAGGTAGTCTGTATTTTCTATATTGATAACTCTGGCTAACAGGAAGTATACCAATATAGATATAATTGCAACCATATCTGAAAGGACGAATGTGTCTGCCATTTCAAACTTGTCTTTTCTCACAATCATTGACATCTATTTTGAAGTAATATATACTTAGCTGATTTTCCCTTTAATCTTTTACAGTTTGAATTTACTTAAATAAATCTTATGTCTATAGACATCTAAATGTATAAGAGAATTATTTCCTTTAACTTTTTGTTTATTTTCAAATGTTTAAACTACAAAGTTTAAACTAATTTTGCTTGTATTTTTTCCTTAGTCACCTCCACTCTGTTAACTATACTTAGCCAACTGCATTTGTTGGCTTAAGCAGATTTAATTCTGATTTAACTTATTAGAGTTTGTTTTAGCTTGCTTAAATAATATATTTTTGCAGTGCAACACATGAAAAAACATTAAACTCCTAAAAAATGAACTTGAACAGTACACTTTCTTAATATGTATATATATGCATATTGACAAATATGACTCAAGTGGAATATTAATTTTATTTTCTCACCAAAAATGTTATGACTATGATGAAATGTTGGCTTCATTAATTTATTACATGAATTATTCACTCAACTACTTAATATAGCTTACTTAAATTGTACAACACTGTAGGATATAGTAAATGTATATAGATTGTAATGAGGAAAACAAAGTGATTAACGTAATTGTCTTCTTGAATGTTAACAATGTACAGATTAAAATTCAGTAATTATGCATATCACATGATATTTCAATGAATATATCATGTGTTTAGGTAATAAAAATAACAGAATAAAAAAAGAATAAACTACCATACTTAGACAAAAAAAAGTTCTTACCAGATAGAACAATGCCGTAGGTAGTTTAACGCAAAAATCCGGTATCCATTAGAATTGGTGAAGTCCTCCAAGAAGTTAAAGGAGATGCATTGAAGGTGCTGGTGAAAGAATAAATGACCACGTTTAGACAGAACAAATCTTAGCAGAGAGAGCAATGTCGGTGTAAGTACAGTGTCCTTTGTACTGCATCAATGACCAGGATGAAATAAAAGCAGATACACGGAAGTGGCATGAGGAAGAATAAAATACCCCACTTAGACAAAAAAGTTCTTAGCAGATAGAACATTGCACTGGGATGTTCAACTCAAAAATCCAGTATCCATTACACTGGATGAAATCTTCCAAGAAGTAAAAGCAGATACATCGAAGTTGCATGTGGAAGAATAAAGACCACATTTACACTTAACAATTCTTAGAAGATAGAGCAATGTCGGTGTAAGTACAGTCTCCTTTGTACTGGATCAAAGACCACAACGAAATAAAAGCAAATACACTGAAGTTACATGAGGAAGAATATAATACCCCTCTTAGACAAATAAGTTCTTAGCAGATAGAACAATGCCGAAGGAAGTTCAACGCAAAAATCCAGTCCCCATTACACTAGATGAATTCCTCCAAGAAGTTAAAGCAGATACATTGAAGTTGCTTGTGGAAGAATAAATGACCACGTTTACACAGAACTAATCTTGGCAGATAGAGCAATGTTGGTGGAAGTACAGTCTCCGTTATAAAGTATCAAAGACCACGATGAAATAAAAGCAGATACACTAAAGTGGCATGAGGAAGAATAAAATACCCCGGTTAGAGAGGAAAGTTCACAACAGATAGAACAGTGCCGTATGAGGTTCATTGCACAGATGCAGTATCAATTACACTTGAAAAATCCTCCAAGAAATAAAACTAGATACATTCAAGTTGCATGTGGAAGGATAAAGACCTCATTTACACTTAACAATTCTTTTTTTGCCAGTCCTGGGCTTGAGCTCAGGGCCTGAACACTGTCCTTGGACTTTCTTAAGGCTAGAGCTCTACCACTTGAGCCTCCCCACCACTTCTGGCTTTTTTCTATGTATGTGGTACCAAGGAATCGAACCCGGGTCTTCATGCATGCTAGGCAAGCACTTTAACGACTAGGCCAAACTCCCTGCCCCTACACTTAACAATTCTTAGCACATAGAACAATGTCGTTGTAAGTACAGTCTCCTTTGTACTGTATCAAAGGCCACAATGAAATAAAGACTGCTAAAATGAAGTTGCATGTGGAATAAGAAAACCGCTTTTACACATAACAATTCTTAGCAGGTAAAATACTGCCATGGCTTGTTCGAAGGAAAAATCCAGTCTCCCTTATACTGGATGAAAGACCTCGAAGAAGTAAAAGCAGATATATTGAATTTGCATGTGCAAGCATAAGGACTCATTTACACTTAACAATTCTTACCAGATAGAGCAATATCGGTGTAAGTACGGTCCCATTAAAGACCACGATGAAATAAAAGCAGTTGCACAGAAGTTGCATGAGAAAGAAAACAACACCACATTTGACAAAAAAGTTCTTAGCAGATACAACAATGCAGTAAGAAGATCAATGCAAAAATCCAGTGTACATTGCACTGGATGAAATCCTCCAAGAAGTTAAAGTAGATACATTGGGGTTCCTTGTGGAAGAATAAATGACCACGTTTAGAAAAAACAAATATTTCCAGATAGAGCAATGTCGGTGGAAGTACAGTCTCCATTGTACTGGATCAAAAACCATGATCTAATAAAAGCTGATAAAATGAAGTTGCTTCTGGAAGAAGAAAAACGCATTTACACATAAAAATCTGAGCAGATAGAACACTGCCATGGGATGTTCAAAGCAAAAATCCAGTCTCCCTTATACTTAATGAAAGAACTTAAAGAAGTAAAAGCAGATACATTCAAGTACCTTTTAGAAGAATAAATGACCACGTTTACACAGAACAAACATTACTAGATAGAGCAATGTTGTTCTAAGTACAGTATCCGTTGTACTGGATCAAAGACCACAATGAAATAAAAGCTGATAAAATGAAGTTGCATGTGGAAGAAAAAAACCGCGTTTACGCATAACAAATCTTAGCAGTTAGAACACTGCTCTGGCATGTTCAAACAAAAATCCAGTCTCCCTTATACTCGATGAAAGAACACGAAGTAGTAAAAGCAGATACATTGAAGTTGCATGTGAAAGAATGAAGACCTCCTTTACATTTAACAATTCTTAGCAGATAGAGCAATGTAGGTGTAAATTCATTCTCCTTTTACTCGATCAAAGTACACGATGAAATAAAAGCAGATACCCTGAAGTTGCATGAGAAAGAATACAATACCCCGCTTAGAAATAAAAGGTTATTGGCAGATACAACAATGCCGTGAGATTTTAAATGCAAAAATCCAGTATCCATTTCACTGGATGAAATCCTCCAAGATGTTAAAGCAGATACACTGAAGTTGCTTGTGGAAGAATAAATGACCACGTTTAGACAAAACAAATCTTAGCAGATAGAGCAATGTCGGTGGAAGTACAGTCTCCGTTGTACTGGTTCAAGGACTATGATGAAAAAAGGCAGATACACTGAAGTAGCATGAGGAAAATAAAATACCCGGCTAAGACAAAAAAGTTCTTAGCAGATAGAACAGTGCCATAGGAAGTTCAACGCAAAAATCCATTCTCCCTTGTACTGGATGAAAGACCTCGAAGAAGTAAAAGCAGATACACTGAAGTAGCATGTGGAGGAACAAAGACCTCATTTACACTTAATTCTTTATGGATAGAGACATGTATGTGTAAGAACAGTCTCCTTTGTACTAGATCAAAGACCACGATGAAATAAGTTGCATATGGAAGAATTCAGTACCCGCTTAGACAAAAAAGGTCTTAGCAGATAGAACAATGCCATGGGAGGTTCAACGCAAAAAATCCAGTATGCATTATACTGGATGAAATCCTCCTAGAGGTAAAAGAGATACATTGCAGTTGCCTGTGGAAGAATAAATGACAAGGTTTATTAGGAAGAAATCTTAGCAGAAAGAGCAATGTTGGTGGAAGTACACTCTCTGATATCCAGGATTAAAAACCACGATGAAATAAATGCAGACACACGGAAGTTGCATGAGGAAGAAGAAAATAACCCGCTTAGACAAAAAAGTTCTTACCAGATAGAAAAATACCGAAAGAAGTTCAACGCAAAAATCCAGTATTCATTACACTGGATGAAGTCCTCCAAGAAGTAAAGGCAGATACATTGATGTTGCTTGTGGAAGAATAAATGACTACGTTTACACAGAACATATCTTAGCAGATTGAGCAAAGTCGGTGGAAGTAGAGTCTCTGATATACAGGATCAAAAACCACGATGAAATAGAAGGTGATAAAATGAAGTTGCATATGGGAGAAGGAAATCACGTTTACACAGAACAAATCTTAGAAAAAAGAACAATGCACTGGGATGTTCAACGCAAAATCCAGTCTCCCTCATACTGGATGAAAGAACTTGAAGAAGTAAAAGCAGATACTTTGAAGTTGCATGTGGAAGAAGAAAGACTTCATTTACACTTAATTCTTAGCAGATAGAGTAATGTGTGGGTAAGTACAGTTTCCTTTGTACTGGATCAAAGACCAGGATGAAATAAAAGCACCTACACTGAAGTGGCATGAGGAAGAATAAACTACCATGCTTAGACAAAAAAAGTTCTTACCAGATAGAACATCCCGTAGGAAGTTCAACGCAAAATCCGGTATCCATTAGAATTGGTGAAGTCTTCCAAGAAGTTAAAGGAGATACATTGAAGTTGCTGGTGGAAGAATAAATGACCACGTTTAGACAGAACAGTACTATGTTAAAAAGTAGTGGAGAGAGTGGGCATCCTTGTCTCGTTCCTGATTTTAGAGGGAATGGCTTTAGATTTTCACCATTAAGTGTAATACTAGAAGTGGGTTTGTCACACACAGCCTTTATTACATTGACGAATGTTCCATGGATTCCTAGTTTCTCCATAGGTTTTAACATAAAGGGGTGTTGGGTCTTGTGAAATGCCTTTTCCCCGTCTATTGAGACAATCATGTGATTTTTGTCCTTGCTCCTATTGATGTGTTGGATTATATGAACTGATTTGCGTAGGTTGAACCAGCTTTGCCTTCCTGTGATGAATCCAGTTTGATCATAGTGTATAATTTTTTGATGAGTTGTTGTAGACAGTTGGCCAGTATTTTGTTGAGAAGTTTTGCATCGATGTTCATCAAAGAAATAGGTCTATAGCTCTCTTTCTTTGATGAATCCCTATCTGGTTTGGAGATGAGGGTTATATTGGCTTCATAGAATGAATTTGGTAATGAACATTCATTTTCAATTTTGTTGAAGAGCTTGAGGAGTATTGGTGTGAGCTCTGCTTTGAAGACCTTATAGAATTCAGCTGTGAATCCATCTGGCCCTGGGCTTTTCTTAGGTGGAAGTTCTCTAATTGCCATTTCTATTTCAGAGCTTGAAATAGGCCTGTTGAGTTGGGTTATTTCTTCTTGGTTCAGTGTGGGTATGTTAATATTGGCTAGGAATTGATCCATTTCATCTAGATTCTCTAATTTGTTGGCGTAAAGGTTTGAGAAGTATTCCCTCATGATATTCTGGATCTTGGTAATTTCTTTGGTGATATTACCATTTTCATCTGCGATTTTATTTATTTAGATATGCTCTCTTCTTTTTTTGGTAAGATTTGCAAAGGGTTTGTCAATTTTGTTAATTCTTTCAAAGAACCAACTTCTTGTTTTGTTGATTCTTTCTATAGTTTTTTGGATTCCAAATCATTTAACTCTGCTTTGATTTTAATTATTTGCTTTCTTCTACTGGGATTAGGGTTGGTTTGTTGCTCTTTTCCCAGGAGCTTAAGGTGAGACATTAACTTGTTGGTTTGTGATTTTTCGAACTTGTTGTTGTAGGCACTCAGCGCTATAAATTTTCCTCTCAGTACTCCCTTTGCTGTGTCCCAAAGGAGTTGGTATTTTGTGTGCCCCTTACTGTTAAATTTCATAAACTGTTGGATTTCTGTTCTGATCTCTTCGATGACCCATTGGTGATTCAACAATGTGTTGTTCAGTCTTCATGAGTTACAGGGTTTTCGTTGGTGGAGATGTGTGTTCACTTCAACCGCTATGGAAAGCAGTGTGGCAGTGCCTCAAAAGGCTAAACATAGAACTCCCCTATGACCCAGCAATCCCTCTACTTGGCATTTACCCAACCATCCAGAAACAAGGGCATACTAAAGATGAAAGAATTTGGCGTAGTAAAAGCATCTCCTTTCTACGGGATAAAAGACCAGGATGAAATTAAAGCAGATATACTGAAGTGGCATGAGGAAGAATAAACTACCATGCTTAGACAAAAAGAGGTCTTACCAGATAGAACAATGCTGTAGGAAGTTCAACGCAAAAATCGGTATCCATTAGAACTGGTGAAGTCCTCAAGAAGTTAAAGGAGATGTATTGAAGTTGCTGTTGGAAGAATAAATGACCACGTTTAGACAGAAAAATCTTAGCAGAGAGAGCAATGTCGGTATCGGTATAGTCTCCTTTGTACTAGATGAAAGACCACGATGAAATAAAAGCAGATACAAGGAAGTTGCATAAGGAAGAATTCAACACCCACTTAGACAAAACTTCTTAACAGATAGATACCTTGAAGTGGCATGAGAAAGAATGAAATACCACTCTTAGACAAAAAATTCTTAGCAGATAGAACAGTGCCGTAGGAAATTCAACACAAAATAAGAGTATTCATTACACTGGAGGAAATCCTCAAGAAGTAAAACCAGATTCATTGAATTTGCTTGTGGAAATTGAATAAGTGACTACTTTTATACAGAATAAATAGTGGCAGATACAACACTGTAGGTGGAAGTACAGTGTCTGTTGTACTTGTTCAAGGAATACGATTAAATAAAAGCAGATACACTGAAGTTGCATGAGGAAGAATAAAATAGCCGGCTAAGACAAAAAGGTTCTTAGGAGATAGAACAATGCTGTAGGAAGTTCAACGCAAAAATCCATTCTCCCATATACTGGATGAAAGACCTCGAAGAAGTAAAAGCAGATACTTTAAATTTGTATGTGCCCTCATTTACACTTAATTGTTAGCAGACAGAGCAATGTCAGTGTAAGCACAGTCTCCTATTTACCAGATCAAAGACCATGATGAAATAAAAGCACATACCCTGAAGTGGCATGAGAAAGAATAAAATACAAAAATCGAGTCTCCCTTATACTAAATGAAAGACCTTGAAGAAGTAAAAGCAGATACTTTAAAGTTGCATGTGGATGAATAAAGACCTCATTTACACTCAATTATTAGCAGATAGAACAATGTCTGTGGAAGTACAGTGTCCGTTGTACTTGATCAAAGACTAAGATGACATAAAAGCAAATATGCTGAAGTGGCATGAGGAAGAATGAAATACCCTTCTTAGACAAAAAATTTTTAGCATATAGAACAGTGCTGTAGGAAATTCAACACAAAATACCAGTATCCATTACACTGCAGGAAATCATCAAGAAGTAAAAGCAGATGCATTGAAGTTGCTTTTGGAAGAATAAGTGACCACTTTAGACAGAATAAATCTTAGCAGACAGAACAATGTTGGTGGAAGTACAGTGTCTGTTGTACTGGTTCAAGGAATTTGATGAAATAAAAGCAGATACACTGAAGTTGCGTGAGGAAGAATAAAATACCCGGCTAAGTCAAAAAAGATCTTAGCAGATAGAACAGTGCCGTAGGATGTTCAACCCAAAAATCCATTCTCCCTTATATGGATGAAAGACATCGAAGAAGTAAAAGCAGGTACACTGAAGTAGCATGTGGAGGAATAAAGAACTCATTTAATTCTTTATGGATAGAGACATATATGTGTAAGTACAGTCTCCTTTGTACTAGATCAAAGACCATGATGAAATAATAGCAGATACACGGAAGTTGCATAAGGAAGAATTCAATACCCACTTAGACAAAAAAGTTCTTAGCATATAAAACAATCCCGTGGGATGTTCAACGCAAAAAATACAGCATCCATTACACTGGATGAAATCCTCCTAGAGGTAAAAGAGATATACTTAAGTTCCTGTGGAAGAATAAATGACCAGGTTTATTCGGAACAAATCTTAGCAGAAAGAGCAATGTCAGCGGGAATATAGTCTCTGATATCCACATGAAAGTCACAATGAAATAAATACAGATACATGGAGTTGCATGAGGAAGAATAAAATATCCCACTTAGACAAAAAAGTTCTTACCAGATAAAACAATTCTGCAATATGTTCCCCTCAAAAATCCAGTATTCATTTCCCTGGATGAAGTCCTGCAAGTTGTAAAAGCAGATACATTGATGTTCTTGTGGAAGAATGGATAACCATGTTTAGATAGAACAAATATTAGCAGAGAGAGCAATGTCGGTGTAAGTACAGTCTCCTTTGTACTGCATCAATAACTAGGATGAAATGAAAGCAGATACACTGAAGTGGCATGAGGAAGAATAAACTACTATGCATAGACAAAAAAAAGTTCGTACCAGATAGAACAATGAGGTAGGAGGTTCAACGCAAAAATCCGGTACCAATTTGAATTGATGAAGTCCTCCAATAAGTTAAAGGAGATCCATTGAACTTGCTGGTGGAAGAATAAATGACCACGTTTAGACAGAACAAATCTTCACAGAGAGAGCAATGTCGGTGTAAGTACAGTGTCCTTTGTACAGCATCAATGACAAGGATGAAGTAAAACCAGATACACTGAAGTGGCATAAGGAAGAATAAAATACACCGTTTAGACAAAAAAGGTCTTAGCAGATAGAACAATGCCATGGGATGTTCAACGCAAAAATCCAGTATCCATTACAGTGGACAAAGACCTCCAAGAAGTAAAAGCAGATACATTGAAGTTGCTTGAGTAAGAATAAATCATCATGTTAGATAGAACAAGTATTAGCATATAGAGCAATGTCGGTGGAAGTAGAGTCTCTATTACACAGGATCAAAGACAATGAGGAAATCAAAGCAGATAATATGAAGTTGCATGTGGAAAAAAAAAGAACGTTTACACAGAACAAATCTTAGCAGGTAGAACAATGCCGTGGGATATTCAACGTAAAATCTAGTCTCCCTTAAACTGGATGAAAGACATCGAAGAAGAAAAAGCAAATATGTTAAAGTTGCATGTGGATGAATGAAGACCTCATTTACACTTAATTCATAGCTGATACAGCAATGTCGGTGTAAGTACAGTCCCCTTTGTACTAGATCAAAATACGATGAAATAAAAGCAGATACACTGAAGTGGCATGAGGAAAAATAAAATACCCTTTTAAGACAAAAAATTCTTAGTAGATATAACAGTGCCGTAGGAAATTCATCGCAAAAATCTAGTCTCACTTATACTGGATGAAAGACCTCGAAGAAGGAAAAGCAGATACTGTAAAGTTGCATGTGGATTTATGAAGACGTCATTTACACTTACTTCTTAGCATATAGGGCAATGTCGGTGTAAGTACAGTCTCCTTTGTACTAGAAAAAAGACCATGATGAAATTAAAGCAGATACACTCAAGTTGCATGAGGAAGAATACAATATACGCTTCGGCAAAAAAAAGTTTTTAGCAGAGAGAACAATGTTGTTCAACACAAAAATCCAGTATCCATTACACTGGATGAAGACCTCCAAGAAGTAAAAGCAGATACATTGAAGTTGCTTGTGGAAGAATAAATAACCATGTTAGATAGAACAAATCTTAACATATAGAGCAATGTCGGTGGAAGTAGAGTCTCCATTACACAGGATCAAAGACAACGAAGAAATAAAAGCAGATACACTGAAGTGGCATGAGGAAGACTTATAAAATACCCCTCTCAGACAAAATAATCTTAGCAGATAGAACAATGCCGTGGGATGTTCAACCCAAAAATCCAGTATCCATTACTCGGGATGAACCTCCAAGAAGTAAAAGCAGATACATTGAAGTAGCATGTGGAAGAACAAAGACTTCATTTACACTTAATTCTTAGCATATAGAGCGATGTGCGTGTAAGTACAGACTCCTTTGTAGTAGATCAAAGACTACGATGCAATAAAAGCAGATACAAGGAATTTGCATGAGGAAGAATTCAATACCCTCTTAGATAAAAAAGTTCTTAGCAGAGATAAGAATGTTCTGCAACACAAAAATCCAGTATCCATTACACTGGATGAAATCCTCCAAGAAGACAAAGGAGATATATTGAAGTTGCTTGAGGAAGAATAAGTGACCAATTTGAGAAAGAATAAATCTTAGCAGATAAAACAATGTTTGTGGAAGTACAGTGTCCGTTGTACTTGATCAAAGACTACGATGAAATAAAAGCAGATACACTGAAGTGGCATGAGGAAGAATAAAATACCCCTCTTAGACAAAATATTCTTAGCAGATAGAACAGTGCCATAGGAAGTTCAACGCAAAAATCCATTCTCCCTTATACTGGATGATAGACCTCGAAGAAGTAAAAGCGCATACACTGAAGTAGCATGTGGAAGAATAAGGACCTCAATTATACTTAATTCTTTATGGATAGAGCAATGTATGTGTAAGTACAGTCTCCTTTGTACTAGATCAAAGACCACGACGAAATAAAAGCAGGTACAATGAAGTTGAATGAGGATGAATAAAATACCCCGCTTAGACAAGAAGGTTCTTAGCAGAAAGAGCAATGCTGTAGGAAGTTCAACGGCAAAATCCAGTGTCCATTACACTGGATGAAATCCTCCAAGAAGTAAAGCAGATACATTGAAGTTGCTTGTGGAAAAATAAATGACCACTTTTCGACAGAACAAGTCTTAGCAGTTAGAGCAATGTTGTTGGAAGTTCAGTCTACGTTGTACTGGATCAAGCACCACGATGAAATAAATGCTGATTAACTGAAGTTGCAGAAGGAAGAATAAAATACTGCGCTTCAACAAAAGTGTTCTTAGCAGATAGAACAAACCCGAGGGAAGTTCAGCGCAAAAATCCAGTATCCATTACACTGGATGAAATCCTCCAAGAAGTAAAAGCAGAAACATTGATGTTGCATGTGGAAGAATAAATGACAACGTTCAGACATAACAAATCTTAGCAGTTAGAGCAATATCGTTGCAAGTACACTCTCTGTTGTACTTGATGAAAGACCACGACGAAAGAAAAGCAGGTACACTAAAGCTGCATGAGGAAGAATAAAATACCCACTTATTCAACAAGTTTTTTTAGCACAAAGAGCAATGCCGTAGGAAGGTCATCGGCAAAATCCAGTATACATTACACTGGATGAAAACCTCAAAGAAGTAAACCCCGATACATTGAAGTTGCTTGTGGTAGAATAAATGAGCACGTTTACACAGGACAAATCTTAGAAGATAGAGCAATGTCAGTGATAGTTCAGTCTCTGTTGTACTGGATGAAGCACCACGCTGAAATAAAAGCAGATACACTGAAGTTGCAGGAGGAAGAATAAAATACCCCGCTTAGACAAAAAAGATCATAGCAGATAGAACAATGCTGTAGGAATTTCAGGGCAAAATCCGGTACCCATTACAATGCATGAAATCCTCCAAGTAGTAAAAACGGTTAAATTGAAGTTGCTTGTGGAAGAATAAATGACCACGTTAACCGAACAAGTCTTTAGTAGATAGAGCAATGAAGGTGGAAGTACAGACTCCGTTGTACTTGCTCAGAGACCACGATGAAATTAAAGCAGGGACACTGAAGATGAATGAGGAAGAATAAAATACCACACTTAGACCTACGAAGAATAATTGACCAGGTTTAGACAGAATAAATCTTAGCATTATAGCAATGTCGGTGGATGTACAGTCTCCGTCCTACTGTATCAAGCACCATGATGAAATAAAAGTGGATACACTGAAGTTGAATGAGGAAGAATAAATTACTGGGTTCGACAAAAACGTTCTTAGCAGATAGAACAAGGCCGAGGGAAGTTCAATGCAAAAATCCAGTATGAATTACACTGGATGAAATCCTCTGGGAAGGAAAAGCAGATACATTGAATTTTCATGTGGAAGAATAAATGACTACGTTCAGAGATAACAAATCTTAGCACTTAGAGCAATGTCGGTGGAAGTACAGTCTCTGTTGTACTTGCTCAGAGAACACGACGAAATGAAAGAGCAATGGCAGTGGTAATAGAGTCTCTGTTGTACTGGATGAGGAACCACGCTGAAATAAAAGCAGATACACTGGATGAAAATCTCCAAGAAGTAAAACCAGGTACATTGGAATTGCTTGTGGTAGAATAAATGACCACGTTTAAACAGAAGAAATCTTAGTAGATAGAGTAATGTCAGTGGTAGTTCCGTCTACGTTGTGCTGGATGACCCACCACGCAGAAATAAAAACAGATACACTGAAGTTGCAGAAGGAAGAATAAAATACCTCGCTTAGACAAAAAAGATCAGAGCAGATAGAACAATGCTGTACAAATTTCAAGGCAAAATCCAGTACCCATTACACTGGATGAAATCCTCCAAGAAGTAAAAGAAGATACATTGAAGTTGCTTGTGGAAGAATAAACGACCACGTTTAGACAGAACAAATCTTAGCAGTTAGGGCATTGTCGGTGGAAGTTCAGTCTCGGTTGTACTGGATTAAGCACCACGATAAAATAAAAGCAGATACACTGAAGTCGCAGGAGGAAGAATAAAATACCCCGCTTTGACAAAAAAAAATCAAAGCAGATAGAACAAAGCTGTAGGAATTTCAAGGCAAATTCCAGTACCCACTACACTGGATGAAATCCTCCAAGAAGTAATAGTTGATACATTGAAGTTGAATGTGGTAGAATAAATGACTCCATTGAGACATAACAAATCTTAGCAGATAGAGCAATGTCAGTGGAAGTACATTTTCTGTGGTACTGGATCAAAGACCACAACAAAGAAAAGCAGGTACACTAATGTTGCATGAGGAATTTTAAAATACCCCCTAAGACAAAAAAGATCATTGCAGATAGAAAAATGCTGTAGGAATTTCAACGGAAAATCCAGTACTCATTACATTGGATGAAATCCTCCAAGATGTAAAAGCAGATATACTGAAGTTGCATGTGGAAGAATAAATGACCGCGTTTTGACAGAACAAATGTTAGCATTTAGAGCAATGTCGGTGCAAGTACAGTCTCCCTTTTACTAGATCAAGCACCACGATGAAATAAAAGTAGGTACACTGAAGTTGAGTGAGGAAGAATAAATTACCCCTGTTCGACAATAATGTTCTTAGCAGCTAGAACAAGGCCAAAGGAAGTTCAAAGCAAAAATCCAGTACCCATTACACTGGAGGAAATCCACGAAGGAGTAAAAGCAGATACATTGAAGTTGCATGTGAAAGAATAAATGACAACGTTCAGACATAACAAATCTTAGCAGTTAGAGCAATGTCGGTGAGAGTACAGTCTGTGTTGTACTGGATCAAAGACCACGACGAAAGAAAAGCAGGTATACTAAAGTTGCATGAGGAAATCTGAAATACCCCCTTAGACAAAAATGTTCTTAGCAGATATAACAAGGCCTAGTGAAGTTCAACGCAAACACCCAGTACCCATTACACTGGATGAAATCCTCCAGAGGAAGTAAAGGCAGATACATTGAAGTTGGTTGTGGAAGGAAAAAGGACCAGGTTAACCGAACAACTCTCAGCAGATAGAGCAATGTCGATGTTAATTCAGTCTCCGTTGTATTTGATCAGAGGCCCCGACAAAATAAAAGCAGGTAAACTGAAGTTGTATGAGGAAGAATAAAATACCCCGCTTAGAATAGAAGGTTCTTAACAGAAAGAGGAATGCCGTACAAAGTTCAACGGCAAAATCCAACATCCATTACACTGGATGAAAACCTCCAGAAGTAAAACCAGATACCTTGAAGTTGCTTGTGGTAGAATAAATGACCACGTTTACACAGAACAAATCTCAGTAGATAGAGCAATGTCAGTGGGAGTTCTGTCTCCGGTGTACTGGATGAAACATCATGCTGAAATAAAAGCAGATTCACTGAAGTTGCAGGAGGAAGAATAAAATATCCTGCTTAGACAACAAAGATTATAGCAGATAAGAAATGGTGTAGAAATTTCAAGGCAAAATCCATTACCCATTACACTGGAAGAAATTCTCCAAGAAGTAAGAAGATACATTGAAGTTTCAGGTGGAAGAATGAATGACCACGTTTAGACAGAACATATTTTACCAGTTAGAGCAATGTCGGTGGAAGTTCAGTCTCTGCTGTACTGGATCAAGCACCACGATGAAATAAAAACTGATAAAATGAAGTTGCATGTGGAAGAACAAAACCGCGTATACACATAGCAAATCTTAGGAGGAGAACACTGCCATGGCATGTTCAAAGCAAAAATCCAGTCTTCCTTACACTGGATGAGAGACAACGAAAAAGTAAAAGCAGACACATTGAAGTTGCATGTGGAAGAGTAAAGACCTCATTTGCAAAATTTTTAGTAGATTGAGCAATGTCAGTATACCTACAGTCTCCTTTTTTGGATCAAAGACCACGATGAAATAAAAGCAGATACACAGACGTTACATGAGGAAGAATAACATACCCCGCTTAGACAAAAAAGTTCATACTAGAAAAAACAATGCAGTAGAAAGTTCAATGCAAACATCCAGTATCCATTACACTAGAAATGTCCTCCAAGAAGTAAAAGCAGATAGCTTGAAGTTCCTTGTGGAAGAAGTAATGACCACGTTTACACAGAATAAATCTTAGCAGGTAAACAATGTCCTTGTAAGTACAGTCTCTGTTGTACTGGTCAAAGATCACGATGAAACAAAAGCTGATAAAATGAAGTTGCATGTGGAAGAAGAAAACCAGGTTTACACATAACATATCTTAGCAGATAAAACACTGCCATGGGATGTTCAAAGCAAAAATGCAGTCTCCCTTATACTGGATGAAAGAACTGAAAGAAATAAAACCAGACACATTGAAGTTGCATGTGGAAGAATAAAGACCTCATTTACACTTAACAATTCTTAGCAGATAGAGCAATGTCGTTGTAAGTACAGTCTCTATTGTACTGGATCAAAGACCAGAATGAAATAAAAGCTGATAAAAATGAAGTTGCATGTGGAAGAAGAAAAAAGCCTTTACACATAACAAATCTTAGGAGATAGAACACTGACGTGGCATGTTCAAAGCAATACACCGCTTAGACAATACCCTGCTTAGACAAAAAATTCTTGGCAGATAGAACAATACCGAAGGAAGTTCAAAGCAAAAATCCAGTATCCATTACACTAGGTGCAATCCTCCAAGAAGTTAAAGCAAATACAAAGAGGTTGTGTGTGGAAAAATAAATGACCATGTTTCCACAGAAAAATCTTAATAGACACAGCAAAGTCGGTGTAAGTACAGTCTCCGTTGGACTGGATAAAGACCGCAATGAAATAAAAGTTGATGAAATGAAGTTGCATGTGCAACAAGAAAACTGCATTTACACATAACAAATCTTAGGAGATAGAACACTGTCATGACAAGTTCAAAGCAAAAATTCAGTCTCCCTTATACTGGATGAAAGAACTCGAAGAAGTAAAAGCAGATACACTGAAGTTGCATGTGGAAGAATAAAGACTTCATTTACACTTAACAATTCTTAGCAGATAGAGGAATGTCGGTATAAATACATTCTCCTTTGTACTGGATCAAAGACCACGATGAAATAAAAAGAGATACACTGAAGTGGCATGCGGAAGAATAAAATACCCCGCTTAGACAAAAAAGTTCTCACCAGATAGAACAATGTCGTAGAAAGTTCAATGCAAAGATCCAGTATCCATTACACTTGAAAAGTCCTCCAAGAAGTAAAAGCAGATACAATGAAGTTGATTGGAGAAGAATAAAAGTCCACGTTTATACCGAACAAATCTTAGCAGATAGAGCAATGTCGTTGTAAGTGCAGTCTCCGTTGTACTGGATCAAAGACCACAATGAAATAAAAGCTGATAACATGAAGTTGCATGTGGAAGAAGAAAACCGCTTTTACACATAACAAACCCTAGGAGATAGAACATTGCCCTGGCATGTTCAAAGCAAAAATTCCGTCTCCCTTATACTGCATGAAAGAACTTGAAGAAGTAAAAGAAAATACATTGAAGTTGCATGTGGAAGAATAAATGACCAAATTTACACAGAACAAATCTTAGCAGATAGAGCAATGTCAGTGGAAGTAGAGTCTCCTTTGTACTGGATCAAAGACCACGATGAATTAAAAGCAGATACACTAAAGTGGCATGAGGAAGAATAAAATACCCCGCTTAGACATAAAAGTTCTCACCAGATAGAACAATGCCGTAGAAAGTTCAATGCAAAAATTCAGTATCCATTACACTTGAAAAGCCCTCAAAGAATTAAAAGCAGATATATTGAAGTTGTTTGGAGAACAATAAATGAGCACATTTACTCAGAACAAATCTTAGCAGATTGGAGAACAATAAATGACCACATTTACACAGAACAAATCTTAGCAGATAGAGCAATGTCGTTGTAAGTACAATCTCCTTTGTACTGGATCAAAGAGCACAATGAAATAAAAGCTGATACAGTGAAGTTGCATGTGGAAGAAGAAGACCGCATTTACACATAACATATCTTAGCAGATAGAACACTGCCATGGGATGTTCAAAGCAAAAATCCAGTCTCCCTTATACTGGATGAAAGAACTCGAAGAAATAAAACCAGACACATTGAAGTTGCTTGTGGAATAACAAATGACCAAGTTTACACAGAACAAATCTTAGCAGATAGAGCAATGTCGGTGTAAGTACAGTCTCCGTTGTACTGGATCAAAGACCACAATGAAATAAAAGCTGATAACATGAAGTTGCATGTGGAAGAAGAAAACTGCGTTTACACATAACAAATCTCAGCAGGTAGAACACTGCCTTGCCATGTTCAAATAAAAAATCCAGTCTCCCTTACGCTGGATGAAAGAATTCAAAGAAGTAAAAGCATATACATTGAAGTTGCATGTGGAAGAATAAAGAACTCATTTACACTTAACAATTCTTAGCAGATAGAGCAATGTCGGTGTAAGTACCATCTCCTTTGTACTTTATCAAAGACCACGATAAAAAAAGCAGATACACTGAAGTTACATAAGGAAGAATACAATACCCCGATTAGACAAGAAAGTTCTTAGCATATACAACAATGCCGAAAGAAGTTCGTCGCGAAAATCCAGTATCCATTACAGTAGGTGAAAACTTCGAAGAAGTTAAAGCAGATACAAAGAAGTTGCTTGTGGAAGAATAAATGACCATGTTTCCACAGAACAAATCTTGCAGATAGAACAAAGACAGTGTAAGTACAGTCGGCCATGTACTGGATGAAAGACCACAATGAAATAAAAGCTGATAAAATGAACTTGCATGTGGAAGAAGAAAAACCTCATTTACACATAACATAACTTAGCAGATAGAACACTGCCGTGGCATGATGAAAGGAAAAATCCAGTCTGCTTTACACTGGAAGAAAGACCTCGAAAAAGTAAAAGCAGATACTTTGAGGTTGCATTTGGAAGAGTAAAGACCTCATTTACACAATTCCTAGATGATTTAGTAATGTCGGTGTAACTACAGTCTCCTTTGTACTGGATCAAAGACCACGATGAAATAAAAGCAGATACAATGAAGTTACATGAGGAAGAATACAACACCCTACTTAGACAAAAATTTCTCACCAGATAGAACAATGCCATAGAAAGTTCAATGCAAAGATCCAGTATCCATTACAACTGAAAAGTCCTCCAAGAAGTAAAAGCAAATACATTGAAGTTGCTTTGAAACAATAAATGACCATGTTTACACAGAACAAATCTTAGCAGACAGAGCAATAACGGTGTAAGTACACTCTCCTTTGTACTGGATCAAAGACCACAATGAAATCAAAGCTGATAAAATGAACTTGCATGTGGAAGAAGAAAACCGCATTTACACAAAAGAAATCTTAAGAGGTAGAACACTGCCGTGGCATGTTCAAAGCAAAAATCCAGTCTGCGGGAGGAAAGAACTTGAAAAACTGAAAGCAGATATACTGAAGTTGGATGTGGAAGAATAAAGATCTCATTACACTTAACAATTTTTAGATGATAGAGCAATGTTGGGGTCATTACAATCTCCTTTGTACTGGATCAAAGACCACGTTGAAATAAAAGCAGATACACTGAAGTTACATGAAGAAGATTACAATACTGCACTTAGACAAAAAAGTTCTTAGCAGATAGAACAATGCCGAAGGAAGTTCAACACAAAAATCCAGTATCCATTACACTAGGTGAAATTCTCCAAAAAGGTAATGCAGATACAATGAAGTTACTTGTGGAAGAATAAATGACCATGTTTACAGAGAACAAATCTTAGCAGATAGAGCAATGTCGGTGGAAGTACATTCTCTGATATAGTGGATCAAAGACCACGATGAAATAAAAATAGGTACACTGAAGTGGTATGAGGAAGAATACAATATCCCGATTAGACAAAAAAGTTCTCACCAGATAGAACAATGCCAAACTAAGTTCAATGCAATATTCCAGTATCCATTACACTGGATGAAATCCTCCAAGGAGTTAAAGCAGATACATTGAGGTTGCTTGTCGAGGAATAAATGACCACGTTTACACAGAACAAATCTTAGCAGACAGAGCAATATCAGTGGAAGTACAGTCACCGTTATGAAGGATCAAAGACCACGATGACATAAAAGCTGATACAATGAAGGTGCATGTGGAAGAAGAAAACCACGTTTACACATAACAAATCTTACCAGATAAAACACTACCATGACATGTTCAAAGCAAAAATCCAGTCTTCCTTATTTTGGATAAAATACGTCGAAAAAGTAAAAGCAGATACATTGAAGTTGCATGTGGAAGAATGAAGACCTCATTTACACTTAATAATTCTTTGCAGGTAGAGAAATGTCAGTGTAAATACAGTCTCCTTTGTACTGGATGAAAGACCACTATGAAATAAAAGCAGATACACTAAGTTACATGAGGAAGAATACAATCACACCGCTTAGACCAAATATTCTCACCAGAAAGAACAATGCCGTAGGAGGTTCAATGCAAAAATCCCAAATCCATTACACTTGGAAAGTCCTCCAAGAAGTAAAAGCAGATACATTGAAGTTGCTTGTGGAAGAATAAATGACCACGTTTACACAGAACAAATCTTAGCAGATAGGGAATGTCAGTGGAAGTACAATCTCCGTTATAGAGAATCAAAGACCATGATGAAATAAAAGCTGATAAAATGAAGTTGCATGTGGAAGAAGAAAACCACGTTTACACATAACAAATTTTAGCAGATAGAACACTACCATGGCATGTTCAAAGAAAAATCCAGTCTCCCTTATACTGGATGAAAGACGTCGTAAAAGTGAAAGCAGATACATTGAAGCTGCATGTGGAAGAATTTAGACCTCATTTACACTTAACAATTCTTAACAGATAGAGCAATATTGGTGTAAGTACAGTCTGCTTTGTACTGGATCAAAGAGCACGATAAAATAAAAGCAAATACACTGAAGTTGCAAGAGGAAGAATACAATACACCGCTGGTACAAAAAATTTCTTAGCAGACAGAACAATGCCGAAGGAAGTTCCAGGCAAAAATCCAGCATCCATTACACTGGATGAAATCCTCCAAGAAGGTAAAGCCAATACATTGACGTTGCTTGTGGAAGAGTAAATAACCACATTTAGATAGAATAAATCTTAGCAGATAAAGCAATGCCGGTGGAAGTACAGTCTCCATTGTGCTGGATCAAAAACCACGATGAAATAAAAGCAGATACACAGAAGTGGCATGAGGAAGAATAAAATAACCCGCTTAGGCATATAAGTTCTCACCAGATGGTACAATGCCGTGGGAAGTTCAATGCAAATATCCAGTATCCATTACACTTGAAAAGTACTCCAAGAAATAAAAGCAGATAAATTGAAGTTGCTTGTGGAAGAATAAATGACCATGTTTACACAGAACATATCTTAGCAGATAGAGCAATGTCGGTGGAAGTACAGTCTCCGTTATATAGGTTCAAAGACCACGATGAAATAAAAGGTGATAAAATGAGGTTCCATGTGGCAGAAGAAAACCATGTTTACACATAACAAATCTTAACAGATAGAACACTGCCATGGCATGTTCAAAGCAAAAATCCAGTCTCCTTATACTGGATGAAAGACCTCGAAGTAAAGTAGATACTTTGAAGTTGCATGTGGAAGAATAAATGGCCACTTTTAGACAGAACAAATCTTACACATAGAGGTATGTTGGTGGAAGTACATTCACCGTTTTACAGGATCCAAGACCACGATGAACTAAAAGCAAATACATGGAAGTTGATGAGGAAGAATAAAATATCCCCCTTAGACAAAAAATTCTCAGGACATAGAACAATGCTGTAGGAAGTTCAACATCAAAATCCAGTCTCCATTGTACTGGATGAAGTCCTCGAGTTTGGCCTAGGGGTTGAAGTGCTTGCCTACCATGCATGAAGACCCGGGTTCGATTCTGTGGTACCACTTACATAGAAAAAAGCCGGAAGTGGTGCTAAGGCTCAAGTGGTAGAGCTCTAGCCTGGAGAAAGTCCAAGGACATTGCTCAGGCCCTTCCTTAGCTTAAGGCCAGGACTGGCAAAAACCAAAACAAAAACAACAAGAAGAAAAAAAACAGAATAAAAAAGATCTTAGCAGAGAGAATAATGCTGTAGGATGTTCAAACTAAAATCCATTATCCATTACACTAGATGACATCCTCCAAGAAGTAAAAGCAGATACATTGAAGTTGCTTGTGGAAGAATAAAGACCTCATTTACACTTAACAATTCTTTGCAGATAGAGCAAGGCCCGTGGAAGTACAGTCTCCGTTGACTGGATCAAAGACCTCAGAGAAGCAAAAGCAGATCCACTGAAGTGGCATGTGGATGAAAAAAAACGCTCATTTACACTTAACAATTTTTAGCAGATAGAACAATGTCGATGGAAGTACAGTCTCGGCTGTACTGGATCAAACACCTCGAAGAAAGAAAAGCAGATACACTCAAGTTGATGAAGAAGAATATATGACCACGTTTACACAGAACAAATCTTACCAGGTAGAACAATACAGGAGGATGTTCAACGCAAAACTCCAATCTCCATTATACTGGATGAAAGACCCCCTAAAAAGTGAAACTAGATACATTGAAGTTGCATGTGAAAGAATAAAAGAACTCATTTACCCGTCACAATACTTAGCAGATAGAGCAATGTCGGTGGAAATACAGTCTCCATTTACAGGATCAATGACCTCGATGAAATAAAAGTAGATACATTGAAGTGGCATATGGAAGAATAAAAGACCTCATTTGCACTTAATTCTTAGCACTTAGAACAATGTCGGTGGGAGTACAGTTTCCTTTGCACTGGATCAAAGACCTCGAAGAAGTAAAGCAGATACATTGAATTTGCATGAGGAAGAATGAAGACCTCATTTACACTTAACAATTCTTAGCAGATAGAGCAACGTCGGTGGAAGTACAGTCTAATTTGTACTGGATCAAAGACCACGATGAAATAAAAGCAGATACACTGAAGTTGTGTGAGGAAGAATACAATACCCCGTTTAGACAAAAAAGGTCTCAGCAAATAGAACAATGCCATAGGAAGTTCAGTGCAAAAATCCAGTGTCCATTACACTGGATGAAATCCTCCAAGAAGTTAAAGCAGATAAATTGAAATTGCTTGTGGAAGAATAAATGACCAAGTTTAGACATCAAAATCTTAGCAGATAGAGCAACGTCGGTTGAAGTAGAGTCTCCATTGCAATGGATCACAAAGCACGATGAAATAAAAGCAGATACACTAAAGTGGCATGGGGAAAATAAAATACCCCGGTTAGAGAAATAAGTTCTCACCAGATAGAACAATGCTGTAGGAAGTTCAACGCAAAGATCCAGTATCCATTACACTTGAAAAGTCCTCCAAGAAGTAGAAGCAAATACATTGAAGTTGCTTGTGGAAGAATAAATGACTCCGTTTACACAGAACAAATCTTAACATCTAGAGCAATGTCGGTGGAAGTACAATTTCCATCATACAATATCAAAGACCTCGAAGGTGTGAAAGTAGTACATTGAAGTTGCATGTGGAAGAATAAAGACCTCATTTACACTTATATCTTACCAGATAGAGAAATGGTAGTGTAAATACAGTCTCCTTTGTACTGGATCAAAGACCACGATGAAATAAAAGCAGATACACTGAAGTTACATGAGGAAGTATACAATACCCCACATAGACAAAAAAAGTTCTAACCAGATAGAACAATGCCGTAGGAATTTCAACGCAAAAATCCAGTATCCATTACACTGTATAAAATCATTCAATAAGTTGAAGCAGATACATTGAAGTTGCTGGTGGAAGTCTAAATGACCACGTTTACAGCGATCAAATCTTACAGATATAGAGCAATATCGGTGGAAGTACACTCTCCGTTATACAGGGTCAAAGACCACAATGAAATAAAAGCTGATAAAATGAAGTTGCAAGTATAAGAAGAAAACCACGATCGCACATAACACATCGTAGAAAACAAAACAATGCCGTGGAATGGTCAACGCAAAAATCCAGTCTCCCTTATACTGGATGAAAGACATCGAAGAAGTAACACCAGGTACACTGAAGTTCCATGTGGAGGAATAAAGACTTCATTTACACTTAATTCTTAGCAGGTACAGCAATGTCGGTGTAAATCCAGTCTCCGTTATACCGGATTAAAGACTACGATGAAATTAAAGCAGATACACTGAAGTTGCATGAGGAAGAATACAGTACCCCGCTTATACGAAAAAGTTCTTAGCAGATAGAGCATCGCCGAGGGAAATTCAATGCAAAAATCCAGTATCCATTACACTGGATGAAATCCTCCAAGAAGTTAAAGCAGATAAATTAACGTTGCTTGTGGAAGAATAAATGACCACGTTTAGACATAACAAATCTTAGCAGATAGAGCAATGTCGATGAAAGTACAGTCTCCGTTGTACTGGATCAAAAACCACGATGAAATAAAAGCAGATGCACTGAAGTGTCATGAGGAAGAAGAAAACCACGTTTACACATAACATGTCTTAGCAGATAGGACACTGCCATGGCATGTTCAAAGCAAAATTCCAGTCTCCTTTACACTGGGTGAAAGACCACGCAGAAGTAAAGCAGATACAGTGGAGTTCCATGTGGAAGAATTTAGACCTCATTTACACTTCACAATTCTTAGCAGATAGAGCAATGTCGGTGTAAATACTGTCTCCGTTATACAGGATCAAAGACCACGATGAAATAAAAGCATACACCATGAAGTTGCATGAGGTAGAATACAATACCCCGCTTAGACAAAACTTTCTTAGCAGATAGAACAATGCCGAGGGAAGATCAACTCAAAAATCCAATGTCCATTACACTGGATGAAATCCTTCAAGAAGTTGAAGGAGATATATTGAAGTTTCTGGTGGAAGAATAAATGACCACGTTTAGACAGAACAAATCTGAGAAGACACAGCAATATTGGGGGAAGTACACTCTCCGTTATACAGGATCAAACAGCATGATTAAATAAAAGCTGATAAAATGAAGTTGCATGTGGAGGAAGAAACCCACGTTTACACATAAAAATCTAAGCATACAGAACAATGCCAAGGGATGTTCATCACAAAAATCCAGTCTCCTTTATATTGGATGAAAGAACTCGAAGAAGTAAAGCAGATACACTGGAGTTCCATGTGGAAGAATAAAGACCTCATTGACACTTAAATCTTAGCCGATAGGGAAATGCTAGTGTAAATACAGTCTCCTATGTACTGGAACAAAGACCACGATGAAATAAAAGCTGATAAACTGAAGTGGTATTAGGAAGAAAAAAATACCCTGCTTAGGCAAAAAAGTTCTCACCAGATAGAACAATGCTGTAGGAAGTTCAACGCAAAGATACAGTATACATTACACCTGAAAAGTTCTCCAAGAATAAAAGCAAATACATTGAAGTAGCTTCTGGAAGAATAAATGACCACGTTTACACAGAACAAATCTTACCAGATAGAGCAACGTCGGTGGAAGTACGGTCTCCGCTATACAGGATTAACGACCACGACGAAATAAAAGCTAATAAAATGAAATTGCATGTGGAAAAAGAAAACCACGTTTACACATAACAAATCTTAGCAGATAGAACACTGCAGTGGCAAGTTCAAAGCAAAATTCCAGTCTCCCTTATACTGGAAGAAAGACCTCGAAGAAGTAAAAGCAGATACATTGAAGGTGCATGTGGAAGAATTTAGACTTAATTTACACTTAACAATTCTTAGCAGATAGAGCAATGTCGGTGGAAGTTCAGTCTTCGTTGTACTGGATCAAAAACCATGATGAAATAATAGCAGATACACTGAAGTTGCATAAGGAAGAATACAATACCATGCTGGGACGAAAAAGTCCTTAGCAGATAGAACAAGGCCGAAGGAAGTTCAAAGCCAAATTCCAGTCTCCCTTAAACTGGATGAAAGACCTCAAAGAAGTAAAAGCAGATACATTGATGTTGCATGAGGAAGAATAATGACCTCATTCACATTTATCAATACTTAGCAGATAGAGCAATGTCGGTGTAAGTACAGTCTCCCTTGTACTGGATCAAAGACTATGATGAAATAAAAGCAGATACCCTGAAGTTGCATGATGAAGAATACAACACCCCTCTTAAACAAAAAGACATTAGCAGAAAGAAGAATGGCGTAGGATGTTCAACACTAAAATCCAGTATCCATTACAGTGGCTGAAATCCTCCAAGAAGTAAAAGCAGATACATTGAAGTTGCTTGTGGAAGAATAAATGACCACGTTTAGAGAGAACAAATCTTAGCAGATAGAGCAATGTCGGTGGAAGTACAGTCTCCATTGTACTGGATCAAAAACCACGACGAAATATAGCAGATACACTGAAGTTGCAAGAGGATGAATAAAACACCCCACTTAGACAAAAAAGGTCTCACCATATAGAACAATGCCGTAGGAAGTTCAATGCAAAAAATCCAGTATCCATTACCGTTGAAAAGTCCTTCAAGAAGTAAAAGCAGATACATTGAAGGTGCTTGTGGAAGAATAAATGACCACGGTTACACACAACAAATCGGAGCAGAGAGAGCAATGTCTGTGGAAATACAGTCTCTGTTATACAGGATCAAAGACCACGATGAAATAAAAGCTGATAAAATGAAGTTGCAAGTGGAAGAAGAAAATCATGCTTACACACAACTAATCTTAGCAAACAGAACACTGCCGTGGCATGTTCAAAGCAAAAATCCAGTCTCCTTTATACTGGTTGATAGACCACGAAGAAGTAAAAGGAGGTACATTGAAATTGCATGTGGAAGAATGAAGACCTCATTTACACTTAACAATTCTTAGCAGATAGAGTAATATCAGTGTAAGTTCAGTCTCCGTTACACAGGATTAAAGACACGATGAAATAAAAGCAGATACATGAAGATGCATGAGGAAGTATACAATACCCCGCTTAGACTAAAAGTTCTTAGCAAATGTAATAATGTCGAAGGAAGTCCAACGTATAAATCCAGTATCTATTACATTGGATGAAATCCTCCAATAATTTAAAGCAGATACATTGAATTTCCTTGTGGAAAAAAAATGACCACGTTTAGATAGAACAAATATTGGCAAATACAGCAATGTCGGTGGAAGTACAGTCTCCGTTATACAACATCAAAGACCACGATGAAAAAAAAGCTAATAAAATGAAGTTATATGTGGAAGAAGAAAACCACGTTTACACGTAACGAATCTTAGCACATAGAACATTGCCGTGGGATGTTCAACGCAAAAATCCATTCTCCCTTATACTAGATGAAAGACATCGAAGAAGTAAAATGAGATACATTGAAGTTGCATGTGAAAGAATAAAGACCTCATTTACACTTAATCCTTAGCAGATAGAGAAATGCTAGTGTAAATACAGTCTCCTTTGTACTGGATCAAAGACCACGATGAAATAAAAGGAGATACACTGAAGTTGGATGAGGAAGTATACAATACCCTGCTTAGACAAAAAACGTTCATAGCAGATAGAACAATGCTGAAGGAAGTTCAACACAAAAATCCCGTATCCATTACACAGCATGAAACCCTTCAAGAAGTTGAAGCAGATACATGAAAGTTGCTGGTGGAAGAATACATGACCACGTTTAGACAGATCAAATCTTAGCAGATATAGACCAATATCGGTAGAAGTACACTCTCCGTAATATAGGATAAAGACCACGATGAAATAAAAGCTGATGTAATGATTTTGCATGTGTAAGGAGAAAACCATGATTACACATAACAAATCTTAGCAAACAGATGTTCAACGCAAAAATCCAGTCTCCCTTATACTAGATGAAAGACACGAAGAAATAAAAGCAGGTTCATTGAAGTTCCATGTGGAATACTAAAGACTTCATTTACACTTAATTCTTAGCAGTTAGAGCAATGTCAATGTAAGTCTAGTCTTCTTTGTACTGGAAGAAAAACCACGATGAAATAAAAGCAAATGCACTGATTTTGCATGAGGTAGAATAAAATACCCCGCCTAGAGAAAAAAGACATTAGCGGGAGGGGGGTGTGGGGGAGGGTAATGTGTACCAGGACATGTGAAAGTGTATCAATGTATGTGAATTAATGCACCTTCTATCTGTCAAATATAATGTAACCCTTTTATTAATTACAATAAAAAAAAGTCCTTAGCAGATAGAACAATGCCGAAGGAAGTTCAATGCAATCCAGTGTCCATTACCCTGGATGAAATCCTCCAAGAAGTTAAAGGAGATAATTTAACGTTGCTTCTGGAAAAATAAATGACCACGTTTACATCGAAAAAATCTTAGCAGATAGAGCAATGTCGGTGGTAGTACAGTCTCCGTTGTACTGGATCAAAAACCACGATGAAATAAAAGCAGATACACTGAAGTGGCATGAGGAAGAATAAAATACCCCTCTTGCACAAAAGAGTTCTCACCAGATAGAAGAATGCCGTAGGAAGTACAACGCAAAAATCCAGTATCCATTACACTTGAAAAGTCCTCCAAGAAGAAAAAGCAGATGCATTGAAGTTGCTGGTGGAAGAATCAATGACCACGTTTAGACAGAACAAATCTTAGCAGAGAGAGAAATGTTGGTGTAAGTACAGTTTCCTTTGTACTGCATCAAGGACCAGGATGAAATAAAAGCAGATACACTGAAGTGGCATGAGGAAGAATAAAAAACCCCGCTTAGACAAAAAAGTTCTTAGCAAAAGGAAGATGGCGCCGAGACAATAGGGACGCTGCTTAGCTTTCTCTGATAAAAAGAGAGAACCAGGGAGTTCCACGAGCCAACTTTCTAAAGAAATCCACAACAACAAACTCAAAAAGCAACGGAGAAGGACTCAAACCGGAAAAGAAGTCCAGATAAAGCTCACATCCAACTTTCTCAAAGAATTCGGAACCTGAGGACCCCTCCCCCACCTCTCGCCCAAAGCTGTCGAAAGCCGCGATAAGCGGCAGCTGGTGTCCGACCAAGCCACGAAAAGCGGCTTGAGCGGGCGCTGGCTCCACGCGGGGAAAGCGGGGGCAGGCACCGGCTCTAACCCACGAAAAGTGGCGGCAGTGGAGGGCACCAGGCTGGGAGCCCAACGGCTGCAGAAACCAGCACAGAACCAGGCCAGCGAACGGCGGAAGCAGCAGAACCCAGACGCGGAACCAGAACAGTAAGCAGTGGAACCCAGTCGCAGAACACAGGCGGCCGCGGAGACCCGAGGGGAGTGAAAGACTCCCCACCACCGTGGAGCACCCGCAGATGGAGGCAGAGGCGTGAGTAATACAACACACCCCCAAACACATCGGTAAAGCGGAGCGGGTGCCAAGCAATAGAACTTAACTCAGACCCCAACACCCCGCCCAAGAAAGACTGGCGGGAGCAGGGGGGCAAGGAATTTAGAATCCTGTCCCTCCCCTCAACAGCCCCCTCCCTCAGGCCATTGACTGGAGATTGACAGGCGGGCTACCCATAAGACCCAGCACCCCATCAAGGGAGGCGGGGCTGTCCCAAGTCCCACCCGCCCAATGGGCTCAACCCCCAGCCCTCTGACTGGAGACTGACAAGCGGGCGGACCCTAAGACTCAGTACCCCACCAGGGGAGGCGGGGCTGTCCCAGCTCCCAACCGCCCACCAGGCTCCTCACCCAGGCCACTGGATCTGGAGAGTGGAGGGCTTTGAGACCCTGCCTTACTACAGTGGGTAGGGGGTGTGGGTAAATAGGAGCCAGCATCTGCCCCCCCCTCAACTCTGGAGCGGTGCATCCTCCAGCTGGGAATCCTGAGCAAGACAACACCGAGGGCCCCCCACACAGTCACAGACTCTGACAAAGCAGTGGAAACACAGCAGAGATATGAAGGGCCAACCAGCAGCCAAGCTCCCCTTCTGAGAAACAAAAAGGCGCGGCTCCGCCCTTGGAGCCCATGTCCTGAGCTGGGCCCCGCCCCTGGGAACAGAGGGGCCTCCTGCTGGTCCTACTGAGAGCTCCTGAAACTCTCAATCCCCAGACCCTTGGCTTGGGGCCGCCCCTGGTGGCAGCACAGTAAAACGACCGCCAACCGCGCTCAGATGGAAGCTCGCAGATCCATCCCATGGTCCACAGTGAGGCCACTGGTTGGGCTAAGAGCTAGTCGCGCAGCAACACATAAGTTTTATTCTAATACTTTCCAAACTTTGTACTCAAATACTCTACCTACTTACCCCCTGACCTCTCTCATTCTATTTTTCTATCTCTGGACCTCTCCTCCTCTTTCAACCCTTATACTGCAGGGATCTACACTTGATGGCTGTTGAGCAACATTGTATATCTAGGTGTGTAATTATCCTCTACGCTCAGAGGGACTTAAAGACAATAGAGACTGGATTGAGAGGCTTATTGTTTTGGATATAAATTGCTTATCAGTGAAAAATTAGACTAGTCGGTAACTTCACGAAAAGAGTGATAACACCAATCAAAACTCGTGAACATCTAGAGTCTGCCAGCTACAGAGGTCTAGGTTGGTTATATCTGAAAAACTATAATCGTGTTTAGTATTAATCTTGCTCCCATTTTCAAATGGGCAGAACAAGAAACTCAAGAAAAATGTCAAATCAAGAAACAACACCTCCCACCTCCCCCACCCAATGTAAACAGCCAATAGAACAGTCACTGGCAAGCCTAGAGGAGAGTCTTCCAAGTGCTGTACAAATGCAATTGATAAACATCATTAATGAAAAATGTGAAAATATAAAGAAAGAGATAAGGGAGGAAGCCATAGCTGAACAAGAGGAAACCATAAACAAGGTGATAAGTGAAAAAGAAGGAGCCATAAAGGAAGCCATAATACAGGATGTTCAAAGAAAGATGGATGAATTCATAGAATCCACAAAGAAAAAGGTGACCGAACTCCAGCAAATGTTCAAAGAAAATAAAGCTACTGAGCTAACCACTCAAATGGAAATCAAGGAGCTAAAGAAATCCATACATGATCTAAAAGAAGAGATGCAAGGCATCAAAAATGAGCAATTAGTAGCAAGGGAGATGAAAAATAAAGTAGATAGCTTTGATAGCAGGTTAGACAATGCAGAGGAGAGAATTTCCGGGGCTGAAGATAATTTAGTTATTATAGAGAAAGAACAGAAAATGAGTCAATCCAAATCTAGGAAAAATGAGAGAGCGCTTCAGGAGGTCCAAGATACAATTAGGAGGCCTCATTTAAGGCTAATTGGTATTGAGGAGGGTCTGGAAAAATCGGTCAATGGTATTGGAAATATACTTCAGGGAATCATCTCAGAGAATTTCCCAAATATCCAGAAGGGCAGACCCATCCAGATACAAGAAGCTTTTAGAACCCCAAACAGACCTGACCAGAAAAGAACATCTCACCGCCACATTGTAATCCGAACTGGATCAGTAGAGACCAAAAAAAGGATCCTAAAGGCAGCCAGGGAAAAGGGTTAAGTAACCTATAAAGGAAAACCAATCTGAATCACCCCAGATTACTCAGCAGAGACCATGCAAGCAAGAAGTGACTGGAAGCATATATGTCATGCCCTTAAGTCAAATAACTACCAACCAAGAATACTGTACCCAGCGAAGCTCTCATTCATAACTGAGGGAAAAATAAAAACATTCCATTCCAGGGAAAAGCTGCAACAATATGTCGCAACAAAACCAACACTACAGAGAATTCTGAAAGATGTTCTATACATAGAAAACCAAAATAAAGGCAATATAGGGAAAGAAATGGCACCTAAACAGCATACCACCTAAGGACCAAAAGAACTGTCAAGACACGGGCCAAAATAAAAGCTTTTAAAAATGGTAGGACCTAATAAATATCTCTCAATCCTAACTCTCAATATCAATGCACTCAACTCTCCAATTAAATGGCATAACCTGTCTAGTTGGATCAAAAAGCAAGAGCCATCGTTCTGCTGTATTGAAGAGACACATCTTACTCAAAAAAACAAGCATCTTTTGAAAGTGAGAGGTTGGAATAAACTCTATCAAGCTAACGGCCCCCATAAACAGGCTGGAGTTGCCATCCTCATATCAGATAAAATAGACTTCAAACGAAAATTAGTAAGAAAAGACAAAGAAGGTTACTACATACTACTAAAGGGATCTTTCCTCCAGGAAGACATAACAATCCTAAATATTTACGCACCCAATCCCAGAGCTCCAAACTTAATCAAGCAAACTTTACTTACACTGAAACCATACAAAGATCGAAATACAGTGATTGTCGGTGACTTTAACACAACACTTTCACCTATGGACAGATCAACAAGGCAAAAACTCAACAGAGAAACCTTAGAACTGAACAACTATATAGACCAACTAGGTCTAACAGACATCTGCAGAATATTCCACCCAGCAACAACACAATATACGTTTTTCTCAGCAGCACATGGAACATTTTTCAAAATAGATCACATCTTAGGCCATAAAACAAACCTGGACAGATTCAGAAACACAGAAATTATTCCATGCACACTCTCAGACCACAAAGGCATCAAACTGGAACTGAACACACACCTCCACCAACGAAAACCCTGTAACTCATGGAGACTGAACAACACATTGTTGAATCACCAATGGGTCATTGAAGAGATCAGAACAGAAATCCAACACTTTCTGAAATTTAACAGTAAGGAGCACACAAAAGACCAACTCCTTTGGGACACAGCAAAGGCAGTACTCAGAGGAAATTTTATAGCGCTGAGTGCCTACAACAACAACTTGGAAAAATTGCAAACCAACAAGTTAATGTCTCACCTTAAGCTCCTGGAAAAAGAGCAACAAACCAACCCTAATCCCATTAGAAGAAAGCAAATAATTAAAATCAAAGCAGAATTAAATGATTTGGAATCCAAAAAAACTATAGAAAGAATCAACAAAACAAGGAGTTGGTTCTTTGAAAGAATTAACAAAATTGACAAGCCCTTAGCAAATCTTACCAAAAAAGAAGAGAGCATATCGAAATAAACAAAATCGCAGATGAAAATGGTAATACCACGACAAAATTACCAAGATCGAGAATATCATGAGGGAATACTTCTCAAACCTTTATGCCAACAAATTTGAGAATCTAGATGAAATGGATCAATTCCTAGCCAATATTAACATACCCACACTGAACCAAGAAGAACTAAGCCAACTCAACAGGCCTATTTCAAGCTCTGAAATAGAAATGGCAATTAGAGAACTTCCACCTAAGAAAAGCTCAGGGCCAGATGGATTCACAGCTGAATTCTATAAGGTCTTCAAGGCAGAGCTCACACCAATACTCCTCAAGCTCTTCAACGAAATTGAAAAAGAAGGTTCCTTACCAAACTCATTCTATGAAGCCAGTATAACCCTCATCCCCAAACCAGACAGAGATTCATCAAAGAAAGAGAACTATAGACCTATATCTTTGATGAACATCGATGCAAAACTTCTCAACAAAATACTGGCCAACCGTCTACAACAACTCATCAAAAAATTATACACTATGATCAAACTGGATTCATCACAGGGAGGCAAGCTGGTTCAACATACGCAAATCAATTAATATAATTCAACACATCAACAGGAGCAAAGACAAAAATCACATAATTGTCTCAATAGACGTGGAAAAGGCATTTGACAAGATCCAACACCCCTTTATGTTAAAAGCTCTGGAGAAACTAGGAATCCATGGAACATTCCTCAATGTAATAAAGGCTGTGTATGAGAAACCTACTGCTAGTATTACACTTAATGGTGAAAATCTAAAGCCATTCTCGCTAAAATCAGGAATGAGACAAGGATGCCCACTCTCTCCACTACTCTTTAACATAGTACTAGAATTCCTAGCCAGTGCAATAAGGCAAGAAGCAAGCATAAAGGGGATCCAAGTAGGGAAAGAGGAAATAAAACTATCCCTCTTTGCAGATGACATGATTCTCTATTTAAAGAATCCTATAGACTCTACTCCCAAGCTCCTTGAGCTGATCCAAACTTTGGAAGAGTAGCAGGCTATAAAATCAACCCTCAAAAATCAACTGCCTTCCTTTATGCCAACAGTGAGAGGAACGAGGCAATAATCAGGAAAGAAACTCCTTTCACAATAGCCTCAAAGAAAATAAAGTACCTAGGAATTAGCTTAACTAAGAATGTAAAGGACCTTTTTGATGAAAACTTTAAAACCCTAAAAAAGGAAATTAAAGCAGAACTAAGGAAATGGAAAAACCTCCCATGCTCCTGGATTGGAAGAATCAACATTGTGAAAATGACAATCTTGCCAAGAGCTATCTACAAATTAAATGCAATACCCATCAACATACCAATGTCATTCTTTAAAGAAATAGAAGAGGCAATCCAAAATTTCATATGGAATAATAAAAGACACCGTATAGCAAAAACACTTCTTAGCAGAAAGAACAGCGCTGGAGGAATTTCAATTCCAAACTTTAGACTCTATTACAGAGCTATAATTCTCAAAACAGCTTGGTACTGGCACAGGAACAGGCCTGAAGACCAATGGAATAGAACTGAGGACCCAGATATTAAACCACAGACCTATGGCCACCTAATCTTTGACAAGGGAGCCAAAAAAATAGAATGGAAGAAAGACAGCCTCTTCAACAAGTTGTGCTGGCAGAACTGGTTAAGCACCTGCAGAAAACTAAAGCTGGATCCTTCTTTGTCACCCTGCACTAGAATTAACTCCAAATGGATCAAAGACCTGGAGGTAAAAGTTGACACACTGAAACCTCTACAGGAAGAAATAGGAGATACACTAGGCCTCCTTGGCACAGGTCGAAACTTTCTTAATAAGGACCAAGAATCACAACAAATCAGAGAAAGGCTGGATAAGTGGGACTGCATTAAACTGCAGAGCTTTTGTATGGCAAAGGACATAGCTAGTAAATTAATTAGGAAGCCTACAAAGTGGGAGAAGATCTTCACCAACCACACAACGGACAAAGGCCTCATATCTAAAATATATCAACAACTCAAAAAATTGAATCACTCCAAAACTAACCTCCAAAGTAACAACCATCCCATTAAAAAATGGGCCAAAGACTTAAAGAGAGTCTTCTCTGAAGAAGAAACAAAAATGGCCTATAGACATATGAAGAATGCTCAACATCTCTGGTCAAAAAGAAATGCAAATCAAAACAACTCTAAGATTCCACCTCACTCCAGCTAGAATGGCTAGGATCAGGAAAACGAATGACAACAGATGCTGGAGGGGATGTGGCCAGGAGGGATCACTACTACACTGTTGGTGGGAGTGCAAACTCGTCCAACCACTATGGAAAGCAGTGTGGCAGTGCCTCAAAAGGCTAAACATAGAACTCCACTATGACCCAGCAATTCCACTACTTGGCATTTACCCAACCATCCAGAAACAAGGACATACTAAACCCACTAGCACAACAATGTTCATTGCAGCACGATTCACCATAGCAAAGATATGGAACCAACCTAGATGTCCCTCAGTTGATGAGTGGATCAACAAGTTGTGGTATTTATACACAATGGAATTCTGTGCTGCTGTCAGAAAGAATGACATCGCCCCAGTTGTTAGGAAATGGAAAGACTTAGAAAAAGCCATATTAAGTGAAGAAAGCCAGACTCAAAGGAACTTAGGCTCAATGGTTTCCCTCATTCGTTATAATCAATAGAAACCTTGGGCTCTACTAGCAGAGATTTGCAATAGAGCAAAATCTTGATACATAAGGACATATAATGTGAAGCTAATTGAAAGGACCTCCAGGATAGTGAAACAAAAGCCATATAATGAATGATTGTTGTCCTTAATGTACTATGTTGTCTCTCACCTCCTTTGCTGTCCCTTGTTATCTCATATTGGTATAGTATCTCACTTTGTTATCTGATATATTGAATTTATTTGTATTTGGATATTTGAAATTTGATAGGGAAGGGGGGAAAACCAAGACGGGTGGGGGGTGTGGGGGGGGAGAGAAACGGGTACCAAGACATGTGAAAGGGTATCAATGTATGTGAATTAACGCACCTTCTATCTGGCAAATATCATGTAACCCTTTTACTAATTACAATAAAAAAGAAAAAAAAGTTCTTAGCAGATAGAATAATGCCGTGTGTTCTTGAAGGCAAAAATCCAATATCCATTACAGAGGATGAAGACCTCCAAGAAGTGAAAGCAGATCCATTGAAGTTGCTTGGAAGAATATATGACCACGTTAGATAGAAGAAATCTTAGCATATAGAGCAATGTTGGTGGAAGTAGAGCCTCCATTACACAGGATCAAAGAAAACAAGGAAATAAAGGGTCATAAAATGAAGTTGCATGTGGAAGAAAAAAAACGTTTACCACAACAAATTTTAGTGGGTAGAAGAATGCCCTGGGATATTCAATATAAAAATCTAGTCTCCCTTATACTGGAAGAAAGACCTCGAAGAAGTAAAAGCAGATACTTCAAAAGTGCATGTGGATGAATAAAGACCTCATTTACACTTAATTCTTAGTAGATAGTACAATGTTTGTGGAAGTACAGTGTCCGCTGTACTTGATCAAAGTCTTAGATGAAATAAAAGCAGATACACTGACGTGGCATGAGGAAGAATAAATTACCACTCTTAGACAAAAATATCTTAGCAGATAGAACAGTGTGGTAGGAAGTTCTACGCAAAAATCCATTCTCCCTTATACTGGATGAAAGACCTCGAAAAACTACAAGCAGATACACTGAAGTAGCATGTGGAGGAATAAAGATCTCATTTACACTTAATTCTTGATAGATAGAGCCATGTATGTGTAAGTACAGTTTCCTTTGTACTAGATGAAAGACCACGATGAAATAAAAGCTGATACACGGAAGTTGCATAAGGAAGTATTCAATCCCGCTTAGACAAAAAAAGTTTTAGCAGATAGAAAAGTGCTGTGGGATGTTCAACACAAAAATACAGTATCCATTACACTGGATGAAATCCTCCCAGAGGTAAAAGAGATACATTGAAGTTGCATGTGGAAGAATAAAAGACCATGTGTATTCAGAACAAATCTTAGCAGAAAGAGCAATGTCGGTGGAAGTACAGTCTCTCATACCCAGGATTAAAGACAAAGATGAAATAAATGCAGACACATGGAAATTGCATGACAAAAATTCTTACCAGGTAGAACAATGCCGAAAGAAGTTCAACACAAAAATCCAATATTCATTACACTGCATGAAGTACTCCAAGAATTAAAAGCAGATACATTGAAGTTGCTCATGGTAAAATAAATGAACACGTGGGAGAGAACAAGTCTTAGCATATAGAGCAATGTTGGTGGAAGTAGAGTCTCCATTAAACGGGATCAAAGACAATGAAGAAATAAAAGCTGATAAAATGAAGTTCAATAGAAAGAAAAAAACAACGTTTACAAAGAACAAATCTTAGCAGGTAGAAGAATTCCATGGTATATTCAACGCAAAAATCTAGTTTCCCTTATACTGGATGAAAGACCTCGAAGAAGTAAAAGCAGATACTTTAATGTTGCATGTGGATGAATAAAGACCTCATTTATACTTAATTCATAGCAGATAGAACAATGTTTGTGGAAGTACAGTGTCCGTTGTACTTGATCAAAGACTACGATGAAATAAAAGCAGATACAATGAAGTAGCATGATGAAGAATAAAATACCCTTCTCAGACAAAAAATTCTTAGCAGATACAACAGTGCTATAGGAAGTTCAACGCAAAAATCTTTCTCCATTATACTGGATGAAAGACCTTAAAGAAGTAAAAGCAGATACACTGAAATAGTATGTGGAGGAAGATAGACATCATTTCCACTTAATTCTTACCAGATAGAACAATGTTTGTGGAAGTACAGTCTCCGTTATAAAGGATCAAAGACTACGATGAAATAAAAGTGGATACACTGAAGTGGCATGAGGAAGATTAAAATACCCTTCTTAGACAGAAAAGTTCACACCAGATAGAACAGTGCAATAGGAGGTTCAGTGCACAGATGCAGTATCAATTACACTTGAAAAGTCCTCCAAGAAAAAAAAACAGATACATTGAAGTTGCATGTGGAAGGATAAAGACCTCATTTACACTTAACAATTCTTAGCACATAGACCAATGTCAGTGTAAGTACAGTCTCCATTGTACTGCATCAAAGACCACAATGAAATAAAACCTGATAAAATGAAGTTGCATGTGGAAGAAGAAAACCACGTTTACAACTAACAATTCTTAGCCGATAGAACACTGCCATGGCATGTCCGAAGCAAAAATCCAGTCTCCCTTATACTGGATGAAAGACCTCGAAGAAGTAAAAGCAGAAATATTGAATTTGCATGTGCAAGAATAAGTACTCACTGACACTTCACAATTCTTAACTTATAGAGCAATGTCAGTGTAAATACAGTCTCCTTAGTATTGGATCAAAGACAACGATGAAATAAAAGCAGTTACACTGAAGATGCATGAGAAAGAAAACACTACCACATTTGACAAAAAAGTTCTTAGCAGATACAACAATGCCATAAGAAGATCAATGCAAAAATCCAGTATACATTCCACTGGATGAAATCCTCCAAAAGTTAAAGCAGTTACATTGAAGTTCCTTGTGGAAGAATAAATGACCACGTTTAGAAAAAACAAATCTTAGCAGATAGACCAATGTAGGCAGAAGTAGAGTCTCCATTGTACTGGATCTAAAACCATGATGAAATAAACCAGACACACTAAAGTGCCACGAGGAAGACAGAACACTGCCCTGGCAAGTTCAAAGCACAAATCCACTCTCCCTTATACTGAATGAAAGACCTCGAAGAAGTAAAAGCAGATATATTGAAGTGGCATGTGCAAGAATAAAGACCTGACTTACACTTAACAATTCTGAACAGATAGAGCAATGTCGGTGTAAGTACAGTCTCCTTTGTACTGTAACAAAGACTACGATGAAATAAAAGCAGACACACTGAAGTGGCATGAGGAAGAATACCCCAATTACACAAAAAAGTTCTTAGCAGATAGAACAATGCCGAAGGAAGTTCAACAGAAAAATCCAGTCCCCATTGCATTAGATGAAATCCTCCGAGAAGTTAAATCAGATACATTGAAGTTACTTGTGAAAGAATAAATGACCATGTTTAAACAGAACAAATATTGGCAGATAGAGCAATGTTGGTAGAAGGACAGTCTCCATTGTACTGGATCAAAAACCACGATGAAATAAAAGCTGATAAAAGGAAGTTGCATGTGGAAGAAGAAAACCGCATTTACACATAACAAATCTTAGCAGATAGAACACTTCCATGGGATGTGCAAAGCAAAAATCCAGTCTCCCTTATACTTAATGAAAGAACTCAGAGAAGTAAAACCAGACACGTTCAAGTTGCTTGTGTAAGAATAAATGACCACGTTTACACAGAACAAACCTTACCAGATAGAGTAATGTAGTTCTAAGTACAGTGTCCGTTGTACTGGATCAAACACCACAATGAAATAAAAGCTGATAAAATGAAGTTGCATGTGGAAGAAGAAAACCGCGTTTACGCATAACAAGCCTTAGCAGTTAGAACACTGCCCTGGCATGTTCAAACAAATATCCAGTCTCCCTTATACACGATTAAAGAACTCGAAGTAGTAAAAGCAGATACATTGAAGTTGCATGTGGAGGAATGAAGACCTCATTTACACATAACAGTTCTTCGCAGATAGACCAATATCGGTGTAAATTCATTCTCCTTTGTACTGGATCAAAGACCACGATGAAATAAAAGCAGATACACTGAAGTTGCATGAGAAAGAATACAATACCCCGCTAAAAAAAGGGTCTTGGCAGATACAACAATGCCATAAGATTTTAAATGCAAAAATCCAGTATCCATTCCACTGGATGAAATCCTCCAAGATGTTAAAGCAGATACATTGAAGTTGCTTGTGGAAGAATAAGTGACCACGTTTAGACAAAACAAATCTTAGCAGATAGACCAATGTCAGTGTAAATTCATTCTCCTTTGTACTGGATCAAAGACCATGATGAAATAAAAGCAGATACACTGAAGTGGCATGAGGAAGAATAAAATACCCTGCTTAGACAAAAAAATTCTCACCAGATAGAACAATGCCGTGGGAAGTTCAACGCGCAGATCCAGTATCCATTACATTTGAAAAGTTCTACAAGAGGGATTTTGTTGGGAAGATGGCGGCGGTTCAGTTGGAGTCCTTCTGAGCTCTCGCCAAGATACCAGTTTTGGCAGCGTAGAGGACAGTACATACCTCAAATCGAGCCTCAGTAAGCTTTAGCGACACCCAAATCTCAGTCACAGAGGAAAAAGGCAGAAATCTGGCACAAAGAAGACAGCGGGGACCGGTTCCAGCCACTCCAAGCGGCCCCCGGAGACAAAACAGCTCTTCTGAATCTGAGCAGCAATGCTTCTTGGCACCTTCACCCGCCGACTGCAGACAGAGAGACACAGACCCAGGTGTGCCTGGACCTGCCAGCTTCATGGAACCGGAGAATCCAGCAATTTGTGAGTCCACCGAGGAGAAGTTTCCACTTCTACTCGTGGATCGGCATTGGGAGGGAGTCCCTCCCGGACAAGCTGAGCACAGCTCCATCTTAATTACTGGCAATGACCCAGGCCAAAGCAATAGGAACCTGAGAGGTCGTGCTGGCGACGCCATCTTTCTTACTGGCAAAGGATTTCCCAGAGATCTCTTAGCCAGAAATCAGGCCTCAAAGCTGCTGAAGTCCATCCCCTGTGTTAGCCACAAGTATGGTAAACAAAACTCGCCCACCATTCTTCAGCTTCTTTTTCCCAAACAAACAATCAGATCCAAAAAACCTCATAGCCAAATCACAACAGAAAAAGACTTTCTGAACTGTTTAGACCCCGAATTTCGTGGAGACATAAAAAGATTCTTGTGGAGACACGTGAAGATTCTTTACCAAACTCATTCTATGAAGCCAGTATATCCCTCATCCCCACACCAGAGAGATTCATCAAAGAAAGAGAACTATAGACCTATTTCCTTGAGGAACATCGATGCAAAACTTCTCAACAAAATACTGGACAACCTTCTACAACAACTCATCAAAAAAATTACCAACTATGATCAAACTGGATTCATAACAGAGAGGCAAAAAAATTAATATAATTCAACACATCAAGAGGATCAAGGACAAAAATCACATGATTGTCTCAATAGATGTGGTAAAGGCATTTGACAAGATCCAACACCCCTTTTTGTTAAAAGCTGTAGAGGAACTAGGAATCATTGGAACATTCCTCAATATAAGAAAGGCTGTGTATGAGAAACCCACTGCTAGTATTACACTTAATGGTGAAAACCTGAAGCCATTCCCTCTAAAATCAGCAACGAGACACGGATGCCCACTCTCTCCACTACTCTTTAACATAGTACTAGAATTCCTAGCCAGTGCAATAAGGCAAGAAGCAAGCATAAAAGGGATCCAAGTAGGGAAAGAGGAAGTAAAAGTATTCCTCTTTGCAGATGACATGATTTTGTATTTAAAGAATCCTATAGCCTCTACTCCCAATCTCCTCGAGCTGATTCAAAACTTTGGAAGGGTAACAGGCTATAAAATTAACTCTCAAAAATCACCTGCCTTACTTTACGCCAACAGTGAGAGGAACGAGGCAATTATCAGCAAAGCAACTCCTTTCAAAATAGCAACAAAGAAAATAAAATATCTAGGAATTATCTTTACTAAGAATGTAAAGGACCTTTTTAATGAAAACTTTAAAACCCAGTAAAAGAAAATTAAAGCAGAACTAAGGAAATGGAAAAACCTCCCATGCTCCTGGATTGGAAGAATCAACATTGTGAAAGTGACAATCTTGCCAAGGGCTATCTACAAATTCAACGCAATACCCATCAATACCCCAATGGCATGATTTAAAGAAACAGAAGAGGCAATTCAAAATTTCATATGGAATAATAAAAGACCCCGTATAACAAAAACACTTCTTAACAGAAAGAACAGCGCTGGAGGAATTTCAATTCCAAACTTTAGACTCTATTACAGAGCTATAATTATCAAAACAGTGTGTTACTGCCAGAAGAACAAGCCTGAAGACGAATGGAATAGAACTGAGGACCCAGATATTAAACCACAGACATAAGGCCACTTAACCTTTGACAAGGAAGCCAAAAAAATAGAATGGAAGAAAGACAGCCTCTTCAACAAGTTGTGCTGGCAGAACTGGTTAAGTACCTGCAGAAAATTAAAGTTGGATCCTTCTTTGTCACCCTGCACTAGAATTAACTCCAAGTGGATCAAAGACCTGGAGGTAAAAGCTGACACACTGAAAACTTTACAGGAAGGAATAGGAGATACACCTGGCCTCCTTGGCACAGGTCAAAACTTTCACAATAAAGAACAATAATCACAGCAAATCAGAGAAAACCTGGCTAAGTGGGACTGCATTAAACTGCAGAGCTTCTGTATGGCAAAGGACATAGCTAGTAAATTAATTAGGAAGCCTACAGAGTGGGAGAAGGACTTCACCAAACAAACAATGGACAAAGGCCTCCTATCTAAAATATATCAACAACACAAAAAATTGAATCACTCCAAAACTAATCTCCAAAGTAACAACCATCTTATGAAGAAATGTGCCAAAGACTTAAAGAGACTCTTCTTTGAAGAAGAAACAAAAATGGCCTATAGACACATGAAGAAATGCTCAAAATCTCTGGTCATAAAAGAAATGCAAATCAAAACAACTCTAAGATTCCACCTCACACCAGTTAGAATGGCCAGGATCGGGAAAACTAATAATAGATTCTGGTGGGGATGTGGCCAGGTGGGATCACTACTACACTGTTGGTGGGAGTGAAAACTCGTTCAACCACTATGGAAAGCAGTATGGCTGTGCCTCGAAGGCTAAACATAGAGCTTCCCGATGACCCAGCCATTCCACTACTTGGCATTTACCCAACCATCCAGAAACAAGGGCATAGTAAATCCACTAGTACAACAATGTTCATTGCAGCACTATTCACAACAGCAAAGATATGGAACCAACCTAGATGTCCCTCAGTTGATGAATGGATCAACAAGTGGTGGTATTTATACATAATGGAATTCTATGCTGCTGTCAGAAAGAATGACATCGACCCATTTGTTAGGAAATGGAAAGACTTAGAAAAAAATCATATTAAGTGAAGTAAGCCAGACTCAAAGGAACTTAGGCTCAATGGTTTCCCTCATTTGTCATAATCAGTAGAAACCTTGGGCTCTACTAGCAGAGATCTGTAATAGAGCAAAATTTTGATACATAAGGCCATATAGTATAAAGGTAATTGAAAGGACCTCCAGGATATTGAAACAAAAGCCATATAATGTATGATTACTCTCCTTAATGTACTATATTATCTCTTATCTCCTTTGCTGTCCCTTGGGTATCTCATATTGTTACAGTATCTCACTTTGTTATCTGATATATTGAATTTATTTGTATTTGGTTATTTGAAATTTGATAGGGAAGGGGCAAAAACCAGGACGGGTTGGGTGGTTTGGGGGAGGGTAATGGGTCCCAAGGCATGTGAAAGGGTATCAATGTATGTGAATTAATGCACCTTCTATCTGGCAAATATCATGTAACCCTTTTATTTATTACAATAAAAATTATTTGAAAAAATCCAGTATTCATTACACTGGATGAAGTCCTCCAAGAAGTAAAAGCAGATACATTGATATTGCTTGTGGAAGAATAATAGACCACGTTTACAAAGAACATAGCAGATCGAGCAAAGTCGGTGGAAGTAGAGTCTCTTATATACAGGATCAAAAAACAAGGAGGAAATAAAAGCTGATAAAATGAAGTTGCATGTGGAAGAAAAAACAACGTTTACACAGAAGAAATCTTAGCAGGTAGAAAAGTGCCATGGGTTATTCAACGAAAAAATCTAGTCTCCCTTATACTGAATAAAAGACCTCGAATAAGTAAAAGCAAATACTTCAAAGTTGCATGTGGATGAAGAAAGACCTCATTTACACTTAATTCTTTGCACATAGTACAATGTTTGTGGAAGTACAGTGTCCATTGCACATGATCAAAGACTACGATGAAATAAAGTAGATACACTAAAGTGGCAAGCGGAACAATAAAATACCCCTCTTAGACAAAAAATTCTTAGCAAATAGAACAGTGCCATAGGAAATTCAAAGCAAAATACCAGTTTCCATTACACTGGAGGAAATCCTCAAGAAGTAAAACCAGATTCGTTGAAGTTGCTTGTGGAAAAATAAGTGACCACTTTTAGACAGAATAAATCTTATCAGATAGAACACTGTTGGTGGAAGTACAGTGTCCCTTTATACTAGATGAATGTCCTTGAAGAAGTATAAGCAGATACACTGAAGTAGCATGTGGAGGAATAAAGACCTCATTTACACTTAATTCTTTATGGATAGGGACATGTATGTGTAAGTACATTCTCCTTTATAATGGATCAAAGACCACGATGTAATAAAAGCAGATACACTGAAGTTGCATGAGGAAGAATACAACACCCGCTTAGAGAAAAAAGTTCTTAGCAAGGGGGGGTGGGGAAGGGGAATGGGTACCAAAACATGTCAACGTGTATCAACATATGTGAATTAATGCACCTTCTATCTGTCAAATATCATGTAACCTTTTTATTAATTACAATAAAAAATGTCCGTAGCAGATAGAACAATGCCAAAGGAAGTTCAATGCAATAATCCAGTGTTCATTACACTGGTGAAATCCTCCTAGAAGTTAAAGCAGATACATTGAAGTTGCTTGTGGAAGAATTAATGACCACGTTTAGATCGAACAAATCTTAGCAGATAGAGCAATGTCGGTGGAAGTACAGTCTCCGTTGTACTGGATCAAAACCCACGATGAAATAAAAGCCGATACAGTGAAGTGGCATGAGGAAGAATAAAATACCCCTCTTACACAAAAAAGTTCTCACCAGATAGAAGAATGCCGTAGGAAGTTCAACGCAAAAATCCAATATCCATTACAATTGAAAAGTCCTCCAAGAAGTAAAAGCAGATACATTGAAGTTGATTGGAGAAGAATAAAAGACCACGTTTACACAGAACAAATCTTAGCAGATACAGCAATGTCGGGGGAAGTACACTCTCCGTTATACAGGACCAAATACCACGATGAAATAAAAGCTAATAAAATGAAGTTGCATATGGAGGAAGAAAACCACGTTGACACAGAACAAATCTTGGCAGCATGTTCAAAGCAAAATTACTGTCTCCCTTATCCTGGATGAAATACCTCGAAGAAGTAATAGCAGAGATAGTGAAGTTACACGTTGAAGAATTTAGACTTCATTTACACTGAACAATTTTTAGGACACTGAAAAATGTCGGTGTAAATACAGTCCCCGTTATACAGGATGAAAGACCATGATGAAATAGAAGCATATACCCTGAAGTTACATGAGGAAGAATACAATACCCCGCTTAGAAAAAAAGTTCTTAGCAGATACAACAATGCCGAAGGAAGTTCAACGCAAAAATCCGGTATCCATTATACGGGAGGAAGTTGAAGAAGATACATTGAAGTTGCTGGTGGAAGAATAAATTACAACGTTTACTCAGAACAAATCTTAGCAGACAGAGTAATGTCGGTGGAAATACAGTCTGCGTTATACAGGATCAAAGACCAGGAATAAATAAAAGCTGATAAAATGAATTTGCATGTGGAAAAAGAAACCCACGTTTACACATAACAAATCTAAGCATACAGAACAATGCCATGGGATGTTCATCGCAAAAATCCAGTCTCCTTTATATTGGATGAAAAACCTCGAAGGTACAATGAAGTTGCATGTGGAAGAATAAAGACCTCATTTACACTTAATTCTTAGCAGATAGGGAAATGCCAGTGTAAATACAGTCTCCTGTGTACTTGAACGAAGACCACGATGAAATAAAAACTGATACACTGAAGTGGCATGTGGAAGCATAAAATATCCCGCTTAGGCAAAAAAGTTCTCACCAGATAGAACAATGCTGTAGGAAGTTCAATGCAACGATCCAGTATACATTACACCTGAAAAGTCCTCCAAGAAAAAAAGCAATACATTGAAGTTGCTTGTGGAAGAATAAATGACCACGTTTACACAGAACAAATCTTAGCAGATAGAGCAATGTCGGTGGCACTACCGTCTCCATTATACAGGATCAAAGACCATGATGAAATAAAAGCTAATAAAATGAAGTTGCATGTGGAAAAAGAAAACCACTTTTACACATAACAAATCTTAGCAGATAGAACACTGCAGTGGCATGTTCATAGCAAAATTCCAGTCTCCCTTATACTGGATAAAAGACCTCAAAGAAGTAAAAGCTGATACATTGAAGTTGCATGTGGAAGAATTTAGACCTCATTTACACTTAACAATTCTTAGCAGATAGAGCAATGTCTGTGGAAGTACAGTCTCTGACACCCAGGATGAAAGACCAAGATGAAATAAATGCAGTTACATGGAAGTTGCATGAGGAAGAATAAAATACCCTGCTTAGACAAAAAAGTTCTTACCTGTTAGAACAAAGACGAAGGAAGTTCAACGCATAAATCCAGTATTCATTGCACTGGATGAAGTACTCCAAGAAGTAAAAGCAGATACATTGAAGTTGCTTGTGGAAGAATAAATGACCACGTGAGATAGAACAAATCTTAGAATATAGAGCAATGTCGGTGGAAGTAGAGTTTCCATTACACAGGATCAAAGAAAACGAAGAAATAAAAGCTGATAAAATGAAGTTGCATGTGGAAGAAAAAAACAACATTTACACAGAACAAATCTTAGCAGGTAGAAGAATGCCATGGTATATTCAACGCAAAAATCTAGTCTCCCTTATACTGGATGAAAGACCTCGTAGAAGTAAAAGCAGATACTTTAAAGTTGCATGTGGATGAATAAAGGCCTCATTTACACTTATCTCTTTGCAGATAGAACAATGTTAGTGGACGTACAGTGTCCATTGTACTTGATCAAAGACTACCTTGAAATAAAAGCACATGCAATGAAGTGGCATGAGGAAGAATATAATACCCCTCTCAGACAAAAAATTTCTTAGCAGATAGAACAGTGCTGTAGGCAGTTCAACGCAAAAATCTTTCTCCTTATACTGGATGAAAGTCCTCAAAGAAGTAAATGCAGATACACTGAAGTAGTATGTGGAGGAATATAGACCTCATTTACACTTAATTCTTAGCAGATAGAACAATGTTTGTGGAAGTACAGTGTTCATTTTACTTGATCAAAGACAACGATGAAATAAAAGCAGATACCTTGAAGTGGCATGAGGAAGAATGAAATACTCCTCTTAGACAAAAAAGTTCTTAGCAGATAGAACAATGCCGAGGGATATTCAAAGCGAAAATCCAGTGCTGTAGGAGGTTCAATGCACAGATGCAGTATCAATTATACTTGAAAAGTCCTCCAAGAAAAAAAAACAGATACATTGAAGTTGCATGTGGAAGGATAAAGACCTCATTTACACTTAACAATTCTTAGCACATAGACCAATGTCAGTGTAAGTACAGTCTGCATTGTACTGCATCAAAGACCACAATGAAATAAAACCTGATAAAATGAAGTTGCATGTGGAAGAAAAAAACCACGTTTACATATAACAATTCTTAGCAGATAGAACACTGCCATGGCAAGTCCGAATCACATATCCAGTCTCCTTTATACTGAATGACAGACCTCGAAGAAGTAAAGGCAGATATATTGAAGTTGCATGTGCAAGAATAAAGACCTCACTTACACTTAACAATTCTGCACAGATAGACCAATGTCGGTGTAAGTACACTCTCCTTTGTACTGGACAAAAGACTACGATGAAATAAAAGCAGATACAATGAAGTGGCATGAGGAAGAATATAATACCCCACTTACACAAAAAAGTTCTTAGCAGATAGAACAATGACAAAGGATGTTCAACGCAAAAATCCAGTCCCCATTACACTAGATGAAATCCTCCAAGATGTTAAAGCAGATACACTGAAGTTGCTTGTGGAAGAATAAATGACCACGTTTACACAGAACACATCTTGGCAGATAGAGCAATGTCGGTGGAAGTACAGTCTCCGTTATAAAGGATCAAAGACCACGATGAAATAAAAGCAGATACACTGAAGTGGCATGAGGAAGAATAAAATACCCCGCTTAGACAGAAAAGTTCACACCAGATAGAACAGTGCTGTAGGAGGTTCAATGCACAGATGCAGTATCCATTACACTTGAAAAGTCCTCAAAGAATAAAAAGCAGATACATTGAAGTTGCATGTGGAAGGATAAAGACCTCATTTACACTTAACAATTCTTAGCACATACACCAATGTTGATGTACGTACAGTCTCCTTTGTACTGGATCAAAGACAACGATGAAATAAAAGCTGATAAAATGAAGTTCCATGTGGAAGAAGAAAATCGCGTTTACACATAACAATTCTTAGCAGATAGAACACTGCCATGGCATGTTCCAAGCAAAACTCCAATCTCCCTCATACTGGATGAAAGACCTCAAAGAAATAAAAGCAAATATATTGAATTTGCATGTGCAAGAATAAGGATACATTTACACTTAACAATTCTTACCAGATAGAGCAATGTCGGTGTAAGTACAGTCCCATTAGTATTGGATCAAAGACCAATATGAAATAAAAGCGGTTGCACCGATGTTGCATGAGAAAGAAAACAATACCACATTTGACAACAAAGTTCTTAGCAGATATAACAATGCAGTAAGAAGATCAATGCAAAAATCCAGTGTACATTGCACTGGATGAAATCCTCCAAGAAGTTAAAGCAGATACATTGAAGTTGCTTGTGGAAGAATGAATGACCAAGTTTAGAAAAAACACATCTTAGCAGATAGAGCAAGGTCGGTGGAAGGACAGTCTCCTTTGTACTGGATCAAAAACCACGAAGAAATAAAAGCTGATAAAAGGAAGTTGCATGTGGAAGTAGAAAACCGCGTTTACACCTAACAAATCTTAGCAGATAGAACACTTCCATGGGGTGTGCAAATCAAAAATCCAGTCTCCCTTATAGTTAATGAAAGAACTTAAAGAAGTAAAAGCAGATACATTCAAGTTGCTTGTGGAAGAATAAATGACGACGTTTACACAGAACAAACCTTACCAGATAGAGCAATGTTGTTCTAAGTACAGTGTCCGTTGTACTGGATCAAAGACCACAATGAAATAAAAGCTGATAAAATGAAGTTGCATGTGGAAGAAGAAAACCGTGTAAAAATCTAGTGTCTGCCAGGTAAAGAGGTTGAGGTTGGTTATATCTGAAAAACTATAGTCGTGTTTAGTATTAATCGTGCTCCCATTTTCAAATGGGCAGAACAAGAAACTCAAGAAAAATGTCAAATCAAGGAATAACTTCTCCCACGCAATATAAACAGACAATGGAACAGTCACTGGCAAACCTACAGGAGAGTCTTCTAAGTGCTTTACAAATGCAATTGATAAACATCAATTAAACAGTTAGGGTTAGGTTTAGGAGTTAGGAGTTATTTTTAGGGTTAGGGTTACGGTGAGGGTTAGATTGAGTATTAGTGTTAGGGTTAGGGTTAGGGTGAGGGTTGAGATTAGTGTTAGATTTAGGGTTAGGGTTGGGATGAGGATGAGGGTTAGGGTTACAGTCATGTTTAGGGATAGGGTTAGGGTTAGGGACCCTTAGGGTTAGGTTTAGGGATAGGGTTAAGGTTAAGTTTTGGGTTAGGTTTCCGTTTATGATTAGGGTTCGTGATAGGACTCTGGTTAGGGTTAGGTTTAGGATTACTGTTAGGGTTAGGGTAATGTATAGGGTTAGGGCTTGGGCTAGTTATGGTTTGGATTAGGGTTAGGGTTAGGGTTAGGATGAGTGTGAGCATTAGGGTGAGGGTTAGGGTTAGGGTTTGGGTTAGGGTGAGTGTGAGAGTTAGGGTGAGGGTGAGGGTTAAGGTTTGGGGTGAGGGATATGATGAGGTTTAGGGTTAGAGTTAGTGTGAGGGTGAGGGTTAGTGTTAGGGTGCGGGTGAGGGTTAAGGTTATAGTGAGGGTTAGGGTAAGGTTTAGGATTAGGGTTAGGGTTATGGTGAGGATTAGGGTTAGGCTTTGATTTAGGGTTAGGATTAGGTTAGGGTGAGGCTGAGGGTTAGGGTGAGGTTTAGGGTTAGGGTTAGGTTTATGTTTAGGGTGAGGGGGAGGGTTAATGTTAGGGTGAAGGTTATGGTGAGGGTTAGGGATAGGGTTAGTTTTAGGTTTAGGGGTAGGGGTAGGGTCAGGGTTAGGTGGAGGGTTAGGTTTTGGGTGAGTGTTAGGCTAAGGGTTAGGGTTAGGGATAGTGTTAGGTGTAGCGTTACGGTTTGGGTTAAGGTTAGTGTTAGGGTTAGGGTTAGGGTGAGGGTTAGGCTTAGGGTGAGGGTGATGGTTAGGGTTAGGGTGAGGGTGACTGTGAGGGTGAGGGTTGCGGTTAGGGTTAGGATTAGGGTTAGGGTGAGTGTTAGGGTGATGGCCAGGGTTAGGGTGAGGGTTAGGATTAGGGTTAATGTGAGGGTTTGTGTTATGGTGAGGGTTAGGGTTAGGGTTTGGGTTAGGGGTAGGTTTAGGGTTAGGTTGAGGGTTAGGGTTAGGGTTAGGTTTAAGGTGAATGTGAGGGTGAGTGTTAGGGTGAGGGTTAGGGTTAGGGTGAGGGTGAGGGTTAGGGTGAGGATTAGTTTTCGGGTTAGGGTTAGGTTGAGGGTGAGGGTTAGGGGGATGGGGAGGGTTAAGGAGATTGTAAGGGCTAGGATTAGATTGGGGGTTAGAGTGAGGATTAGGGTTAGAGTGAAGGTTAGGGTGATTGGTCGGGTTAGGCTGAGGGTTAGGGTTAGGTTTAGGGTTAGGGTGAGGGTTTGTGTTAGGGTAAGGGTTAGGTTTAGGGTTAGGGTTAGGGTTAGGATTAGGGTTTGGGTTAGGGTTAGGGTTAGGATGAGGGTGAGTGTTAGGGTGAGGGTTAGGTTTAGGGTTTGGTTAGGGTGAGAGTGAGAGGGTGAGGTTGAAGGTTAAGGTTTGTGTGAGGCATATGGTGGCCTTTAGGATTAGGGTTAGTGTTAGGGTGAGGGTGAGGGTTAGTGTTAGAGTTAGGATTAGGGTTAGGGTGAGGGTTAAGGTTATGATAAGGGTTAAGTTTAGGCTTTGGGTTAGGGTTAGGATTAGGTTAGGGTGAGGCTGAGGGTTAGGGTGATGTTTAGGGTTAGAGTTAGGTTTATGGTTAGGGTTATGGTGAGGGTTAGGGTTAGGGTTCGGGTGAGGTTTAGGGTGAGGATTAGGGTGAGGGTTAGGGTGAGGGTTATGGTTAGGGATAGGGTGAGGGTGAGAATGAGGTTTAGGGTGAGGGTGAGGTTGTGGGTTAGGGTTAGGGTGAGGGTTATGGTTAGTGTGAGTGTTAGGGTAAGGGTTAGGGTTAGGGTAAGGGTTATGTTGAGGGTTAGGTTTAGGGTTTGGTTTAGGGTTAGGGTTAGGATTAGGGTGAGAATGAGGGTTAGGGTGAGCTTTAGGATTAGGGTTAGGGTGAGGGTTCGGGTTAGGTTTAGGTTTTGGGTGGGGGTTAGGGTGAGGGTTAGGGTGACGGTTAGGGTGATTTGAGGGTTTGGGTGAGGGTAGGGTTAGTCTTATTGTGAGGGAGAGAGTGAGGATTAGGGTGAGGGTTTGGGTTAGGGTTAACTTTAGGGTTATGGTTAGGGTTAGGTTTAGGATTAGGTTTAGGGTTAGGATTAGTGTTAGGGTGTGGGTTATGGTTAGGGTTAGGGTGATGGTGAGGGTTAGGGTGAGACTTAGGTTCAGGGTTAAAGTGAGGGTTATGGTGAGGGTTAGCGTAAGGGTGAGTGTTATGGTTAGGTTTAGGGTTAGGGACACTTAGGGTTAGGGTTAGAGTTACATTTAAGTGTAGGGTTTGTGTTAGGGTTAGGCTTATGGTTAGTGTTAGGGTTATGACTAGGGTTCAGGTTAGGAATAGGGTTAGGGTTAGGTTTATGGTTAGGGTTATGGTGAGGGTCAGGGTTAGAGTTCGGGTGAGGTTTAGGGTGAGGGTCAGGGTGAGGGTTAGGGTGAGGTTGAGGGTGAGGGAGAGATTGAGGTTTAGGGTGAGGGTGAGGTTGTGGGTTAAGGTTATGTTAGGGCTAGGGTTATGGTTAATGTTAGGGTGAGTGTTATGGTAAGGGTTAGGTTTAGGGTCAGGGTTATGTTGAGGGTTAGGATTAGGGTTTGGTTTAGGGTTAGGGTTAGGGTTAGGATGAGGCTGAGGGTTAGGGTGAGCTTTAGGGTTAGGGTTATGGTGAGGGTTCGGGTTAGGTTTAGGTTTTGGGTGAGGGTTAGGGTGACGGTTAGAGTGAGTTTAGGGTTTGGGTGAGGGTAGTTTTAGTGTTATGGTGAGGGAGAGAGTGAGGGTTAGGGCGAGGGTTTGGGTTAGGGTTAAGTTTAGGGTTATGGTTAGAGTTAGGTTTAGGATTAGGATTAGTGTTAGGGTGTGGGTTATGGTTAGGGTTAGGGTTATGGTGAGGGTTAGGATGAGGGTTAGGTTCAGGGTTAAGGTGAGGGTTACGGTGAGGGTTAGGGTTAGGGACACTTAGGGTTAGGGTTAGGTTACGTTTAAAGTTAGGGTTAGTGTTAGGGTTAGGCTTAAGGTTAATGTTAGGGCTATGACTAGGGTTAGGGTTAGGATTAGGGTTAGGGTTACGGTGAGGGTGAGGGTTAGGGTTACGGTAAGGGTTAGTGTTAGGGTGAGGGATAGGGTGAGGGTTTGGTTGAGGGTTAGGGTTAGTGTTAGTGTTAGGGTTAGGTTTAGGATGAGGATGACAGTTAGAGTGAGGGTAAGGGTTATGGTTAGTTTTAGGGTAAGGGTTAGTGTTACGGTGAGGGATAGGTGAGTGTTAGGTTTAGGGTTAGGGTTAGTTTTAGGTTCAGGTTGAGGGTTAGGGTTAGGCTTAGGTTTAGGAATAAGGGGTTATTTTTAGGGTTAGGGTGAGGGTTAGTGTGAGGATTAGTGTTAGGGTTAGGCTTAGGTTTAGTGTGAGGGTTAAGGTTAGTGTTAGAGTTAGGGTTAGGGTTAGGATGAGGGTGACAGTTAGGTCGTGGTTAGGTTTAGAGTTAGGGTTAGTGACCCTTAGGGTTAGTTTTATGGTTAGGGTTAAGGTTAGGTTTTGGGTTAGGTTTCAGTTTATGATTAGGGTTAGGGGTAGGACTAGAGTTAGGGTTAGGGTTAGGATTAGGGTTATATATAGGGTTAGGGCTAGGGCTTGGTTATGGTTTGGATTAGGGTTAGGTTTAGGGTTAGGTTTAGGGTTAGGGTTATTGTGAGGGTGAGTGTTAGGTTTACGGTTAGGGTAAGGGTTAGGTTTAGGGTGAGGGTGAGGGTTAGGTTTAGGGTTAGGGTTAGGATTATGATGACGGTTAGATTTAGGGTTAGTTTTAGAGTGAGGGTTAGGGTTAGGGTGAGTGTTAGGGTTAGGGTTAGGGAGAGAGTTAGGGTTAGGGTTAGGGTTAGGATTAGGTTTAGGGTTAAGGTTAGGGTTAGAGTTTGGGTTAGGGTTCGGTTTAGGATTAGGCTTAGGGTGAGGGTGAGGGTTAGGGTTATGGTTAGAGTTAGGGTGAGGTTTAGGGTGAGGGTTAGAGTTAGGGTTAGGGGTAGGGTGAGGGTGAGTGTTAAGGTGAGGGTGAGGTTTAGGGTTAGGGTTAGGTTTAGGGTGAGGGTTAGGGTGATGGTTCAGGTGAGTGGGAGGGGACGGGGGATGGTGAGTGTTAGGGTTAGGGTTGGGTTTAGGGTTAGGTTTAGGGTTAGGCTGAGGGTGAGGGTCAGGGTTAGGGTGAGGGTTATGGTTAGGTAAGGATGAGGGTTAGGATTACGGTTAGAGTTGGGTTACAGGTAGTCTGAGGGTTAGGGTGAGGGATAGGGTTAGGGTTAGGGTTAGGATAAGGATTAGGCTTAGGGTTAGGATGAGGGTGAGGGTTAGGTTTTGTTTTAGGGTTAGGGTGAGGGTTAGGCTGAGGGTAGGGTGAGGGTTATGATTAGGTTTAGGGTAAGTGTGAGGGTTCAGTTGAAGGTGAGTGTTAGGGGTTAGGGTTAGAGAACGGGTTAGGGTTAGGGTGAGGGTGAGGGTGAGTTTGAGGGTTAGTGTTAAGGTTAGGGTTAGAGTGAAGGTGAGGGTGAGAGTTATGCATAGTGTTAGGGTGAGTTGAGGGTTAGGGTTCAGGTGAGGGTTAGGGTGAGGGTTAGGCTGAGGGTGAGTGTTAGGCTTAGTGTTAGGGTGCAGGTGAGGATTAGTGTTAGGGTAGTATGAGGTTTAGGGTGAGGGTGAAGGTTAGGGTTAAGTTGAGGGTTAGGGTGAAGGTTAGGGATAGGGTTAGGGTTAGGGTGAGTGTTAGGGTTTGGGTGAGGGTTAGGATGATGGTTCGGTGAGGGTGAGGGTTAGAGTGAGTGTTAGGGTTAAGGTTAGGGTGAGGGTTAGGGTTAGGGTGAGATTTAGCGCTATGGTTAGGGTGAGGTTTTGGTTAGGGTTAGGGTTAGGGTGAGGGTTAGGGTGAGGGTTAGGTTTAGGGTGAGTGTTAGGGTCTGGGTTAGGGTTAGGGTTAGGGTTAGGGTTAGGGTAATGGTGAGGGTTAAGGTTATGGTTATGGTGAGGGTGAAGTTAGGGTTACGTTTGAGTTAAGGTTATGGTTGGGATAAGGTTTGGTTTAGGCTTAGGGTCAGGGTGAGTGTGAGGGTTATGGTTAGGCTGAGGGTGAGGATAAAATTTAGGGTTAAGGTTAGGGTTAGGGACCCTTAGGTTTAGGGTTAGGGTTAGAGTGAAGGTTATGGTTATGGTTAGGGTTAGGGTGAGGATTTGGGTTAGGGTTTCGGTTAGGGTTAGGGTTTCGTTTAGAGTTAGGGTTACGGTTAGTGTTAGGGTTAGGCTTAGGGTTAGGCTTAGGGTGAGGGTGAGAGTGAGGCTTAGGGTTAGGGTTAGCGTTAGAGTCATGGTTAGGTTTAGTGTTAGGATTAGGGACCCTTAGGATTAGGGTTAGGGTTAGTGTTAAGGTTAGGTTTAGGGATAGGTTTAGTTTAATGGTTAGGGTTAGGGCTGTCACTAGGATTAGGGATAGGGTTAGGATTAGGCTTAGGGTTAGTGTTATGTATAGGGTTAGGGTTAGGGCTAGGTTTAGGGTTTGGATTAGGGTTAGGTTTAGGTTTAGGGTTAGGGTTAGGATTAGGGTGAAGGTGAGGATGAGGTTTAGGGTTAGGTTTAGTGTGAGGGTTAGAGTGAGTGTGAGGGTTAGGATTAGGGTTAGCATTAGGGTGAGGGTTAGGGTTAGGTATATGGTTAGGGTGAGGGTTAGGGTTAGGGTTAGGATTAGGTGTAGGTTTAGGGTTAGGGTGTGGGTGAGCGTTAGGGTTAAGGTGAGGGTTAAGAAGAGGGTAAGGATTAGAGTTTGGTTTGGTTTAAGGGTGAGGATTACGGTTAGGTGAGGTTTAGGGTGATGGCTAGGTTATGTTGAGGGTTAGGGTAAGGGTTAGGGTTAGGGTAAGGGAAAGGGTTTGTGTTAGGGTGAGTGTTAGGGTTAGGGTTTGGGTTAGGGTTAGGGTTAGGGTTAGGGGTAGGGTTAGGGTTAGGGTTATGGTGAGGGTTATGGTTAGGGTTATGGTGAGGTTGAGGTTAAGGTTACGTTTGGGTTAGGGTTAGGGTTTGGGTAGGGTTAGATTTAAGGTTAGGGATAATGTGAGTGTGAGGGTTAGGTTAGGGTGAGAGTTAGGATAAAGGTTAGTGATTGGCTCAGGGTTAGGGTTAGGGACACTTAGGGGTAGTGTTATGTTTAAGGTTAGGGTTAGTGTTAGGGTTCGCTTTATGTTTAATGTTAGGGCTGGGACTAGGGTTAGGGTGAGGATTAGGGTTAGGGTTAGGGTGAGGGTGAGGGTTAGCTTTAGGGTTAGAGTAAGGGTTAGTGTGAGGGTGAGGGTTAGTGTTAGTGTTAGGTTTAGGGTTTGGATGAGATGACAGTATGAAGGTTAGGGTTGTGGTTAATTTTAGGGTTAGGGTTAGCGTGAGGGTGAGGGTTAGGTTTAGGGTTAGGGTAAGGGTTAGTATTAGGATGAGGAATAGGGTGAGGTTTAGGTTTAGGGTTAGGGTTAGGTGTAGGTTTAGGTTGAGGGTTAGGGTTAGGGATAGATTAAGGAGTTAGGGGTTATTTTTAGGGTTAGAGTTAGGGTGAGGGTTAAGGTTAGTGTTAGAGATAGGGTTAGGGTGAGAATGACGGTTAGGCTTAGCGACATGGTTAGGGTTAGGGTTAGGGTTATGGACCCTTAGGGTTGGTTTAGGGTTAGGGTTAATGTTAGGTTTTGGGTTAGGTTTAGGTTTATGATTAGGGTTAGGGCTAGGACTAGGGTTAGGGTTAGGGTTAAGATTATGGCTAGGGTTAGGGTTATGTATAGGATTAGGGCTAGGTCTAGGTTATGGTTTGGATTAGGGTTAGGGTTAGGGTAAGGGTGAGTGTTAGGTTTAGGGTTAGGGTAAGGATTAGGTTTATAATGAGGGTGAGGGTGAGTGTTAGGGTGAGGGTGAGGGTTAGGCTTAGGTTTAGGGTTAGGGATAGGGTAGGGTGAGGGTTAGGTTTAGGGTGAGGGTTAGAGTTAGGGTTAGGGTTAGGGTGATCGTGAGTGTTAGGGTGAGTGTGAGGGTTAGCGTTAGGTTTAGGGTTAGGTTTAGGGTTAGGGTTTGGGTTAGAGTGATGGTTCAGGTGAGGGTGAGGGTGAGGGGTAGGGTGAGGGGTAGGGTGAGTGTTAGGTTTAGGGTTAGGGTTAAGGTGAGTGTTAGGGTTTGGGATAGGATTATAGTTAAGATTAGGCTTAAGGTTAGGGTTAGGGTTAGAGTTAGGGTTACGGTTATTTTGAGGGTTAGGGTGAGGGATAGGGTTAGGGTTAGGTTTAGGATAAGGATTAGGCTTAGAGTTAGGATGAGGTGAGGGTTAGAATTCGTGTTAGGGGCAGGGTGAGTGTTAGGCTGAGGGTGAGGGTGAGGGTTAGGGTTTGGGTTAAGGCTAGAGTTAGGATTAGGCTTAACGTTAGGGTTAGGGTTTGGGTTAGGGTTAGGGTGGGGGTGAGGGTGAGGTTGAGGGTTAGGGTTAGAGTTAGAGTTAGGGCGAAGGTGAGGGTGAGAGTTAGGCTTACTCTTAGGGTGAGGTGAGGGTTAGGGTGAGGGTTAGGGTGAGTGTGTGGTTTAGGGTTAGGTTGAGGGTTAGAATGAGGGTTAGGCTGAGAGTGAGGAATGGGGTTAGTGTTAGGGTAAGGGTGAGTATAAGGATTAGGGTGAGGTTGAGGGTTAGGTCTAGTGTTAGGGTGAGGGTGAGGTTCAGTTTATGGTTACAGTTAGGGTTAGGGTGAGGATTTGGGTTAGGGTGAGGTTGAGGGTTAGGGTTAGGGTGAAGATTACGGTGAGGGTTAGGGTTAAGGTTAGTTTATAGTTAGAGTGAGGTGTAGGGTGAGGGTTAGGGTGAGGGTTTGTGCTATGGTTAGGGTGAGGGCGAGAGTGAAGGTTAGGTTTAGGGTGAGTGTTAGGGTTACGAATAGGTTTAGGGTTAGAGTTAGGGTTACTGTTAGGGTTTGGGTTGAGATTAGTGTTAAGGGAGGGTTAGGCTTAGGGTGAGGGTGAGGGTTAGGGTTAGGGTTAGGGTTAGGGTAAGGAATAGGATGAGGGTTAGGTTTGGGTTTGGGTGAGGTGGAGGGTTACGGTGAGGGTAAGTTTGAGTGTAGAGTTCGGGTGAGGGTTAGGGTGAAGGTTAGTGTGAGGGTTAGGCTGAGGGTGAGGGTGAGGGTTAGGGTTAGGGTTATGGTGAGGCTGAGAGTGAGGGTTAGGGTGAGGGTGAGGTTGAGGGTTAGGTTTAGATTTAGGGTGAGGGTTAGGGTTAGTGTGAGAGTTACCGTGGGTGTTACGGTTAGGGTTAGTTTTAGATTTAAGGTTAGGGGTAGGGTGAGGGATATGGTGAGGGTTAGGGTTAGGGTTAGGGTGAGGTTGAGAGTGAGGGTTAGGTTTAGGGTGAGTGTTAGGGTTGGGGTTAGGGTTAGGGTTAGGGTTAGAGTTAAGGTTAGGGTTAGGATTTGGGTTAGTGTTAGGGTTAGTGTTAGGGTGAGTGTGAGGGTGAGGGTTAAAGTGAAGGTTAGGTTTAGGGTTAGGTTGAGGGTTAGGTTTAGGGTTATGATTAGGGTTAGGGTGAGGGTGAGGGTTAGGATGAGCGTTGGGTTTGGTTTAGGTTTTTGGTTAGTGTTACGGTTAGGGTTAGGATTAGGGTTAGGCTAAGGTGAGGGTTAGGGTTAGGGTTAGGATGACGGTTAGGTTTAGGGTTTGGGTTAGGATTAGGTTTAGGGTGAAGCTGAGGGTTTGGGTGAGGCATAGGGTAGGGTTACGGTTAGGGTTAATGTTAAGGTGAGGGTTAGTGTTAGAGTTAGGGTTAGGGTTAGGGTGAGGGTTAGGGTTAGGGTTATGGTTAGCGTTAAGTTTAGGGTTTGGGTTAGTGTTAGGGTTAGGGTTAGGCGGAGGGGGATGGTTAGGGGGATGGGGAGTGTGAGTGTGAGGTTTAGGGTTAGGGTTAGCGTGAATGGTAGGGTGATGGTTGGGGCTAGCGTTAGGGTTAGCTGTTAGGGTTAGGGTTACCGTTAGTGTTATGTTTAGGATTAGGGTGAGGGTAGGACTATGGCTACGTTTGGGGTTTGGATTAGGGTTAGGGTTATGGTTAGTGCTAGTTCTAGGGCTAGGGTTAGGTTTAGGTGTAGGGTTAGGGCCAGAGTTAAGGGTAGGGTTAAGGATAGGTTTAGGTTTAGGGCTAAGTTTAGGGTTAGGGTTAGGCTTAGGGTGAGGGTTAGGGTTAGGGTTAGGTTGAGCTTAGGGTTAGGGTTTGTGTTAGGGTTAGGATTAGGTTTAGGTTGAGGTTTAGGGTGAGGTTTAGGGTTAGGGTTATAATTAGGGTTACGGTTAGGGTGAGGTTAAGATTAGGGTTAGGGTTAGGGTGAGGGTGAGGGTTAGGGTGTGGGTGAGGGTTAAGGTGACGATGAGATTGAGGGTTAGGGTTAGCGTTAGGGTGAGGGTGAGAGTGAGGGTTAGGGTGAGGGTGAGAGTTAGGGTTATGTTTAAGGTTAAGGTTAGAGTGAGGGTTAGGGTTATGGTGAGGGTGATGGGTAGGTTTATGGTTTGGGTTAGGGTAAGGGTTATGTTTTGGGTTAGGGTTAGGGTTAGGTTGAGGGTGAGGATGAGGTTTAGGGTGCGATGAGGGTTCGTGTTCGGGTTAGAGTGAGGGTGAGGGTTAGGTTAGTGTTACTGTTAGAATTAGGGTTAGGGTTAGGGTTAAGGTGAGGTTTATGTTTAGGATTTGGGTTAGGATAAGGGTTAGAGTGAGGATTAGCGTTAGGTTTAGGCTTAGAGTCATGGTTAGATTTAGCGTTAGTGTTAGGGACCCTTAGGGTTAGGGTTAGGGTTAGTGTTAAGATTAGGATTAGTGTTAGGTTTAGTGTTAGTTTTAGGTTTATGGTTAGGGATAGGGCTAGGACTACGATTAGGGATAGGGTTAGGATTAGGGTTAGTGTTAAGTTTATGTATATGGTTAGGGCTAGTGCTAGTTTTAGGGTTTGGATTAGGGTTAGGGTTAGGGTTATGTTTAGGGTTAGGGTAAGGGTTAGGTTTAGGGTGAGGGTTAGGGTTAGGGTTAGGTTTAGAGTGAGGTTTAGGGTGAGGACGTGGGTAAGCTTTAGGATTAGGGTTAGGGTGAGGTTGAGTGTGAGGGTGAGGGTAAGGGTTAGGGTTAGGGTTAGGCTTAGTGTTAGGGTGAGGGTTAGGGTGAGGGTGTGGCTTAAGTTTAGGATGAGGGTTAGGGTGAAGGTTAGGGTTAGGGTTAGGGTGAATGTTACTGTTGGGTGAGGGTTAGGGTTAGGGTTAGGGTGTGGGTTAGGATGAGGTTTAAGTTTAGGGTGAATGTTAGATTTAGGGTTAGGGTTAGGATTAGAGTTAGAGTTAGTGTTAGGGTTTGAGTTAGGGTTAGGTTTATGGTTATGGTTTGGGTGAGAGTTAGGCTGAGGGTGAGGTTAAGGGTTAGGTCTATGATTAGTGTTAGGGTTACGATTAGGGTTACTGTGAGTGTGAGGGTTGGGGTGAGTGTTAGGGTGAGGTTTAGGGTTAGGGTAAGGGTGAGAGTAAGGGTGAGGGTGAGGGTTATGGTTAGGTTGAGGGATATGGTGAGGTTTAGGGTTAGGGTTAGGGTAAGTGTGAGGGTTAGGGTTAGGGTGAGGGTGAGGTTAAAGTTTAGGGGTAGGGTCAGGTTTAGGGATCCTTAGGTTTAAGGTAAAGGTCAGGGTTAAAGTTATGGTTAGGGTTAGTCTTAGGTTTAGGGTTATGGTTATGTATAGGTTTAGGGCTAGGGTAATGTTTAGGGTTAGTGTTAGGGTTAGGGTAAGAATGAGTGTTTGAGTTAGGGTTAGGGCTAGGGTTTGGATTAGAGTTAGAGTTAGGGTTTGGGTTACGGTGAGGGTGAGGGTGAGGTTTAAAGTTAGAATTAGGGTTAGGGTTAGGGTGAGGGTTACGGTTAGTGTTTCGGTTAGGGTTAGTGTTATGATTAGGGTTAGATTGAGGGTGAGGGTGAGGGTTAGGGTTAGTGTTAGGGTTAGCTTTTGGGTTAGGGTTATGTTTAGGTTTAGGATTAGTGTTAGGATGAGGGTTGGGTTAGGGTTAAGGTGACGGTTAGGGTGAGGGTTAGGGTGAGGCTGAGGGTTAGGGTGAGGTTTAGGGTTAGGATTAGGATTAGGGTTATGTTTAGGTTGAGGTTTAATATTAAGGTTAGGGTTAGGATGAGGGTGAGGGTTAGGGTTAGGGTTAGAGTTAGGTTGAGGGTGAGAATGACGGGTAGGGTGAGTGTGAGATTGAGGGTTAGGGTGACGGTGAGATTGAGGGATAGGGTTAGGGTTAGGGTGAGGCTGAGAGTTAGGGTTATGTTTGGGGTGAGGATTAGGGTTATGGTGAGGGTGAGGTTTAGGTTTAGGTTTTGGGTTAGGGTAAAGCTTAGGGTTTGGTTTGGGGTTAGCGTAAGGGTTAGGGTTAGGTTGAGGGTGAGGATGAGGGTTAGGGTGAGGGTTAGGGTTAGGCTTAGGTTGAGGGTGAGGGTGAGGGTTAGGGTTAGAGTTACAGTTAAGTTAGGGTTAGGGTTAAGGTGAGGTTCATGTTTAAGGTTGGGTTAGGGTAAGAGTTAGAATGAGGCTTAGGATTAGGCTTAGCGTTAAAGTCATCGTTAGGTTTAGAGTTAGGGTTAGAGATCCTTAGCATTATGTTTAGGGTTAGGTTTAGGTTTATGGTTAGGGTTAGGGCCAGGACTAGGATTAGGGATAGGGTTAGTAATAGCATTAGGATTAAGGTTATATATAGCGTCAGGGCTAGGGCTACGTTTAGGTTTTGGGTTAGGTTTATGTTTAGGGTTAGGGTAAGGATTATGTTTAGGGTGAGGGTGAGGGTTAGTGTTAGTGTTAGGGTTAGGGTTTGGGTTAGGGTTAGGGTTAGGGTTAGTGTTAGGTTTATGGTTAGGCTTAGGGTGAAGGTGAGGTTTAGGGATAAGGTTAGGGTTAGGGTTACGGTTAGGGTTGGGGAGAGAGTGAGGGTTAGGTTAGATTGAGGGTGAGGGTTAGGGTGAGGATGAGGGTAGGGTTAGGTTTAGGGTGAGGGTGATGGTTAGGGTGAGGGTAAGGGTTAGTTTTAGGGTTAGGCTTAGGGTTAGGTTGAGGGTTAGGGTGAGGGTTAGGGTTACGGTGAGGACTAGGGTGAAGGTTAGGGTTAGTGTTAGGGTGAGTGTTAGGGTGATGGTTCGGGTGAGGGTGAGGGTTAGGGTTATGGTTAGGGTTAGGGTTAGGGTTAATGTTAGGCTGAGGAGTAGGGTTAGGGTGAGATTTAGGGCTAGATTTAAGATGAGGTTTAGGTTTAGGGATAGGGTTAGGGTGAGAGTTAGGCTGAGGCTTAGGTTTAGGGTGAGTGTTAGGGTTAGGGTTAGAGTTAGGGTTAAGGTTAGGGTTTGGGTTAGGGTTGGGGTTTATTGTAAGGGTGAGGTTTAGGCTTATGGTGAGGGTGATAGTTAGTTTTAGGATTATGTTATGGTGAGGGTTAGGGGAGGGTTAGGGTTAGGTCTATGATTAGGGTTATGGTTAGGGTTAGGCTTACGGTGAGGTTGAGTGTTAGGGTGAATGTTAGGGTTAGGTTTAGGTTTAGGGTGAGGGTGAGAGTTAGGGTGAGGGTGAGTGTTTGGGTTAGGGTGATATAGGGTCAGGTTTAGGGTTAGGGTTAGGGTGAGGGTGAGGGGTAGGTTTAGGGTTATGGTGAGTGTTAAGATAAGGGTGAGGGTTTGGGTAAAGGTTAGGATTAGGGTTAGGGTTAAAATAAGGGTTAGGTTTAGGGTTTGGGTTAGGGTGAGTATTAGGGTTAGGGTGAGGCTGAGAGTTAGGGTGAGGTTTAGGGTTAGGGTTAGGTTTAGGGTTAGGGTTAGGGTGAGGGTTAGGGTTAGGGTTAGGTTTCGAGTGAGGGTTAGGGTGAGGTTAGGGTGAGGATGAAGTTTAGGGTGAGGGTTAGGTTTAGGGTTAGGGTGAGGGTGAGAATGATGTTTAGGATGAGGGTGAGGTTGAGGGTTAGGGTTACGGTTATGGTGAGGGTTAGATTTACAGTTAGTTTTAGGGCTAGGGTTATGGGTAGGGAGAGGGTTAGGGTGAGAGTAGTTTTAAAGTGAGTGTTAGGGTTAGGTTAGGGTTAGAATTAAGGTTAGCGTGAGGGTTGAGTTAGGGTTAGGGTGAGGGTTAGGGTTAGGTTAGGGTTAGGGTGAGACTGCGGGTTAGGGTGAGGGTTAGGTTTAGGGTTAGGTGTAGGTTGAGCGTTAGTGTGAAGGTGAGAGTTAGGGTTAGGGTTAAGGTTAGGGTTAGTGTTTGGGTTAGGGTTAGGGTTAGGGTTAGGGTTATGGTGAGGGTTAGGGTTAGGGTTATGGTCAGTGTTAGGGTTAGGGTTATGGTGAGGGTGAGGTTAGGGTTACGTTTGGGTTAGGATTAGGGATTGGGATAGGGTTAAGTTTCGGGTTAGGGTTAGGGTGATTGTGAGGGTTAGAGTTAGGGTGAGGGTGAAGATAAAGGTTAGGTTTAGGGTTAGGGTTAGGGACCAATAGGTTTAGGGTTAGGATTAGGGTTAAGGTTATAGTTAGGGTTAGTATTAGGTTTAGGGTTAGAGTTATGTATAGGTTTAGAGCTAGGGTTATGTTTATGGTTTGTGTTAGGGTTAGGGTTAGTTTGAGGGTTTGGGTTAAGGTTAGTTTTAGGGTTATGGATTGGTTTAGAGTTAGAGTTAGGGTTAGGTATAAGATTCGTGTTTGGGTTAGGGTGAAGGTGAGAGTGAGGGTTTAATTTAGGGTTAGGTTTAGGGTTAGGGTGATTGTTAGGGTTAGGGTTTCAGTTAGGGTTAGAGTGAGGATTAGGCTTAAGGTTAGGGTTAGAGTGGGTTTAGGGTGATGGTTAGATTTAGGTTTAGGGTTAGGGTGAGGGTTAGTGTTATGGTGAGGGTTATATTTAGGATTTGGGTTAGGGTTAGGTTTAGGTTAGGTGTGAGGGTTAGAGTGATGATTTAGGTGAGGGTGACAGTGAGGGGGAGGGGGAGGTTTAGGGTGAGGGTTAGGGTTAGGTTTCGGATTAGGGTGAGGTTGAGGGTGAGGGTGAGAGTGAGGGTTATGTTTAGGGTAACGGTGAGGGTTAGGTTTAGGTTTAGGGTTAGGGTTACGGTTAGTCTGAAGGTTAGTGTGAGGGTGAGAGTGAGGGTTATGGTTAGGGTAACGGTGAGGGTTAGGGTTAGGATTAGGCTTAGGGTTAGGAAGAGGGGGAGGGTAAGGTTTAGTGTTAGGGTTAGGGTGAGGGTTAGGGTTATGGTGAGGATGAGGGGGAAGGTTAGGGTGAGGTTGAGATTGAGTGTTAGGGTTAGGTTGGGGGTGAGAGGGAAGGTTCGGGTGAGGGTGAGCATGGGGGTAAGGTTAGGTTTCGGGTTAGGGTTTGGGTGAGAGTTAGGGTTATGTTTGGGTTAGGGATAGTGTGAGAGTTAGGGTTATGATGAGGGTGATGGTTTGGTTTAGGGTTTGGGTTAGGGTAAGTGTAAGGGTTTGGGTTAGGTTTATGGTTAGGGTTATGGTTATGGTTATGGTTAGGTTGAGGTTTAGGATGAGGGTTACGGTGAGGGTTAGTGTTAGGGTTAGGGTGAGGGTCAGAGTTAGGATTACGGTTATGGTTAGAGTTAGGGTTAGGTTTAGGGTTACGGTGAGGTTTAGGTTTAGGGTTTGTGTTAGGGTAAGGGTTAGATTGAGGCTTAGGGTTAGGTTTAGGATTATGGTAAGGGTGAGGGTGAGGGTTAGGGTGAGGTTTAGTTTTAGGTTTAGTGTTAGGGTGAGGGTGAGAGTTAGGGTGAGGGTGAGGTTCAGGGTTAGGGTGAGGGTCATGGTGAGGATTAGGCTTAGGGTTATGTTGAGGGTTAGGGTTAAGGTGAGGGTTAGGGTGATGTTTCATGTGTGGGTGAGGGTTAGGTTGAGGGTTAGGGTTAGGGTTAGCTTTAAGGTTTGGGTTAGGGTTAGGGTTTGGGTTTGGGTTAGGGTTAGGTTTAGGGTTAGGGTAAGAGTTTGTTTTAGGGTTTGGGTTAGCATGAGGGTTAGGGTGAGGAGTAGGGTTGCGATTAGGGTGAGTGTTAATGTGAGGATTAGGGTTAGGGTTAGGGTGAATGTGAGATTTAGGTTTAGGGAGAGGGTTAGGGTTCGGGTTAGGGTTCGGGTTAGGGTGAGGGATAGGGTGAGGTTTAGGTTTAAGGTTAGGGTTAGTGTGAGGGTGAGGTTTAGGGTTATGGTTTTGGTTAGGGTTAGGGTGAAGGTGAGGGTTAGGGTTAGGGTAATGTTTAGGGTTAGGGTGAGGGTTGGGTTTAGGGTTTTGGTTAGTGTTAGGATTAGGGTTAGAGTGAGGTTTAGGGTTAGGTATAGGATTAGGGTTACGGTTAGGGTTAGGGTTAAGTTTAGGCTTAGGTTTATGGTTAGGGTGAGTATGAGGGTTAGGTTGAGGGTTTGGTTGAGGGTTAGGTTCAGGGTAAGGTTTAGGGTGAGGGTGAGGGTTAGGGTTACGGTGAGGGTGAGAGTGAGTGTTAGGGTGAGGTTGAGATTGAGGGTTACGGTTAGGATTAGGGTGGTGGAGAGGGAAGTTTAGGGTGAGGATAAGGTTGAGTGTTAGATTTAGGGTGAGGGTTAGAGTGAGGGTTAGGGTTAGGATTAGTGTGAGGTTGATCATTAGGTTAAGGGTTAGGGTTAGGCTTAGGTTTATAGTTAGGATGAGGATTAGGGTTGGGTTAGGAACCCTTAGGTTTAGGGTTATGGTTAGGGTTAAGGTTATGGTTAGGGTTAGTGTTAGGTTTAGGGTTACGGTTATTTATAGGGTTAGGGTTAGTGATAGTGTTAGAGTAAGAGTTAGAGTTAGGGTGAGGGTGAGGGTTAGGGTGAGGTTTAGGTTTAGGGTTAGATTTAGGGTTAGGTTTAGGTTTATGGTTATGGTTAGGTCTAGGACCAAGATTAGGGTTAGGGTTAGGATTAGGGTTAGGTTTAGGGTTATGTATAGGGTTAGGGCTAAGGCTAGGTTGAGGGTTTGGATTAGGTTTAGTGTTAGGGTTAGGGTTAGAGTGAGGGTTGGTATAGGGTTAGGTAAGGGTTAGGTTTAGGGTGAGGGTGAGCGTTAGCATTAGAATCAGGGTTAGGGATAGGGTTTGGGTTAGGGTTAGGGTTAGAGTTATGGTTAGATTTAGAGTTAGGCTTAGGGTGAGGGTGAGGGTGAAGGTTAGGGTTAGAGTGAGTTTAGGCTGAGGGTTAGGTTTAGGGTTAGGGTTAGGTGAGGTTGAGGGTTAGGGTGAGGGTAAGGGTGAGGGTTCCGGTGAGGGTTAGGGTGAGAGTGAGGGTTAGGGTGAAGGTGAGGTTGAGGGTTAGGGTTAGGTTTAGGGTGAGGTTTAGGGTTAGGGTGAAGGTTTCGGTGAGGGTTAGGTTTAAGGTTAGTTTTAGGGTTAGGGTGAGGTGTAGGGTGAGGGTTAGGGTGAGGGGTAGGTTTATGGTTAAATGAGGGTGAGTGTGAGTGTTTGGTTTAGGGTGAGTGTTAGGGTTAGGATTAGGGTTAGGTTTAGAGTTAGGGTTTGGGTTAGGGTTTGTTTTAGGGTTAGGAGGGTAGGCTTAGGGTGAGGGTGAAGGTGTGGGTTAGGGTTAGGGTTAGGGTGAGGTTTAGGTTGAGTGTGACGGTTAGGGTTCGTGTTAGGGTTAGTGTAAGGTTGAGGGTTAAGGTTAGGGACCCTTGGTTTAAGGTTATAGTTAGGTTATGGATAGGGTTAGTGTTAGGTTTAGGGTTAAGGTTATGTAAAGGGTTACGGTTAGTGTTAGGGGTAGTGTGAGGGTGAGGGTGAGGGTTAGTGTTAGATTTAGAGTTAGGGTTCGGTTTTGGGTTAGGGTTAGAGTTAGGCTTAGGGTGAGGGTCAGGTTTATGGTTAAGTTTAGGGTTAGGGTTAGGGTGAGAATTAGGATGAAGGATAGGGTTAGGGTGAGGGTTAGGGTGAGGTTGAGGGTTAGGGTGAGGGTTAGGGTTAGGGTTAGGGTTTGGGTGACGGTTAGGGTGAGGGTTAGTCTGAGGGTTAGGGTGACGGTTAGGGTTAGGTTTAGGGTGAGGGTAAGATTGAGGGTTAGGGTGAGGGTGAGGTTGATGGTTAGGGTTAGGTTTAGGGTGAGGATTAGGATTAAGGTTAGGGTTACAGTGAGGGTTAGGTTTAGGGTTAGTTTTAGGGTTCGCGTTAGGGGTAGGGTGAGGGTGAGAGTGATATTTAGGTTTAGGGCGAGTGTTAGGGTTAGTTTTAGGTTTAGGGTTAGAGTTACAGTTAGGTTTAGAGTTTGGGTTGGGGTTAGGTTTAGGGTGAGGGTGAAGGTGAGGGTTAAAGTTATGGTTATGGTTAGGGTTAGGTTGAGGGTTAGGGTTAGTTTTATGATTTGGGTTAGGGCTAGGAATAGGATTAGGGTTAGGGTTAGGATTAGGGTTAGGTGTAGGGTCATGTATAGGGTTAGGTCTAAGGCTAGGTTTAGGGTTTGGATAAGGGTTAGGGTTAGGGTTAGGGTGAGGGTTAGGTTTAGTGTTAGGGATAGGGTTTGGGTTTGGGTTTGGGTTAGGGTTAGGGTTAGAGTGAGGGTTAAGTTTAGGGTGAGGGTTAGGGTGAGGTTTAGGGTTAGGGTTAGGGTGAGGGTTAGATTTAGGGTTTGGTTTAGGTTTAGGGTTAGGGTGAGGCTGAGGTTTAGGGTGAGGTTTAGGGTTAGGCTTAGGGTGAATGTTAGTGTTAGGGTTAGGATTAGGGTTCGGGTGAGGGTTAGGGTGAAGATTATGTTGAGGGTGAGGGTAAGGGTGAGGTTAAGGTTATGGTTAATGTGAGGGAGAGAGTGAGGTTTAGGGTGAGGGTGAGGTTGAGGATTAGGGTTAGCGTTAGGGTGAGGGTTAGGGTTAGGATGAAGTTTATGGTGAGGGTTAGGTTTAGTTTCAGGGTTAGGTTTAGGGGTAGGGTGAGGGTTAGGGTGAAGGTTAGGTTTAAGGTGAGTGTTAGGCTTAGGGTTAGGTTTAGGATTACAGTTTGGGTTAGCGTTAGGGTGGTGTTAGGTTTAGGGCAAGGGTTAGGGTGAGGGTTAGGCTTAGGGTGAGGGTTAGGCTTAGGGTGAGGGTGAGGGTGAGAGTGAGGGTTAGGGTTAGAGTTAAGGTTAGGGTTAGGGTTTAGAATTGGGTGAGGTTAGGGTTAGGGTTAGGATTAGGCTTAGCATGAGGGTGAGGTTGAGGGTTAGGGTTAGAGTTAGGGTTGGGTTTAGGGTGGGGGTTAGAATTAGGGTTAGTGTTGGGATGAGGGTGAGTCTTAGGGTGAAGTGAGGGTTAGGGTTAAGTTTATGGTTAAGGTTAGCTTTAGGATGAGTTTTAGAGTGATAGTTCAGGTTAGGGTTAGGGCGAGGGTCAGGGTGAGGCTTAGGTTGTGGGTTAGGGTTAGGGTTAGGGTTATGGTTACGGTTAGTGTTAGGGGTTAGGGTTAGGTTTATGGTTAGGGCTCAGGTTAGGGTTAGGGTGAGGTTTCGGGTGAGGGTGAGGTGAGGGTTAGGGTTAGGGTGAGGGTGAGGGTGAGCATGAGGATTAAGCTTAGTGTTAGGGTGAGGTGAGGGTTAGGGTTATGGTGAGAGTTAGGGTGAGGGTTAGGGTTAGGGTTAAGGTTAGAATTAGGTTTAGTGTTAGGGTGAGGGTTAGGGATAGGGTGAGGGTTAAGGTGAGGTTAGGGTTAGAATTAGGTTTAGAATAAGGGTTAGGGTGAGGGTTAGGTTGAGTGTGCGGGTTAGGGTTATGATTAGGTTGAGGGTTAGGGTGAGAATTAGGGTGAGGGTGAGGTTTAGGCTTAGTGTTAGGGTGAGGGTGAGGTTTAGGGATATGGTGAGGGTGAGGGTGAGGGTTAGTGTTAGGGTTTGGGTTAGGGTTAGGGTTAGGGTTAGGATGAGGTGTAGGCTTAAGCTGAGGGTGATGGTGAGGGTGAGGGTTATGGTTATGCTGATATTTAGGTCTAGGGTTAGGGTGAGGTTTAGGTTAAGGCTGAGTATTGTGGTTAGAGTGAGTGTTAGGGATAGGGTTAGGTTTAGGCTTAGGGTTAGGTTAGGATGAGGGTTCGGGTTCGGGTGGGGTTAGGGTGAGGGTTAGGGTGAGGGTTAGGGTGAGAATTTTGGTTAGGGTTACGGTTAGGGTGAGTGTTATGTGAGGGTGAGGGTTAGTCCCCCGTCCCGCGGGTTCAATTATTCATGAGGCTCGAGGAGGCACCTCCTAAGAGAAGAAAACCAATGGGGGAAAGAGAGGAAGGAGACCAGGCGCATAAAGAAAGACAGAGACAATCTGAGTCGCGTCAAGGTCTCATTTATTAAAAGTAAAGCAGGGTTTATATACCCTGAGTGTAAGGAAGGGTGTATAGAGGGGGGGGGATGGAGAGTTTTTGTGATAACAAGAACGGGAAGTCTCAAGGTTAGGGGTGGGTCAGGCTGTTCTTTTGGCCATTGTGCTAACCCAAGCAACAACCTGCGGTTATTCCGAGAAGTATTTTGTGCAGATGACTCAACCAGATGCGATTTGCTCAAGGCTAGAGGGTCTTTGCTTTGTTCCGTTTAACTCCTTGGTCTCTGACAATTCCCCCTTTCCTTTAAAGAACAAGGTCTCTATAGGTGGAGAGAACACCCTGTCTTAGGCTATATGGAGGGACCCTTACTCCTGGCAACATGCCTTGTTGAGCCGGCCTCGACGGCCTCTGTATGTTGTGCCACCCAGGGTAAGCTCCATAATAATCCCGTCATTGGATGCTCTCTAGCCGCTTGGGGTTTATCGGCCAAGAAGTGTATGAAACTGGAGCCCTCTTTTGGGAGTGCCTGTTTCGGACCCTACAGGGTCCTCCTGAGCCTCTAAGCGATGATAATGCACCGAGATTAAGTTTTTGGAAAAGGCAGAATCAATTTGATTTTTTATAAATCGCGTAAGGCGTTGAAAAGCCCAAGGGCCAAAAGAAATTAGGAGGAAAAGTCCCACAAGGGGGCCCAAGAGGGAGGGTAAAAGAGTTGATAGCCAGGGAGATGTGGAGAACCAATTTTGATACCAAGATTCTTGTTTTTCCCTTTCTCTTTTTCGCTTTTCTAGGCTAGCTGTAATTTTTTCTAAGCTATCCTTAACAAGTCCTGTTCTATCTACATATACGCAGCATTTTTCCTTTAAAGCCGCGCATAAGCCTCCTTGCTGTAGAAAAAGTAAGTTTAATCCTCGTCGATTTTGGAGGACAACTTCTGCCAGAGAGCATCACCGTCAATAGCATCATGCGGAGTGATGACAGGGAAGGCCTCATCATCATGGTTGTTGACCTGTAAAAGAAAAATATTTTTGTTCTCAGGCGCCACCCTGGAATTAATTATATGGCTTTATTGTTTATTATATGGTTTTATTAATCTTTCAGGCAACCATCTAGCTCCCCCTTCTTTAGAATTATAAATGCAAGCTGATCCTTTTCCCCAGATAATGACTGGGTCAGGGCCGTTCCATATTCCCGTCAGTGGGTCTTTCCATAGGGCCTGGGCGTAGTCTGTTTGTGTGGTTGGATGCCAAAGGCGTTCTGCAGCAGATTTGCCATTAGCGTCAAGGGTTAAAAAGTTTAAAACAAAGAGAGCATGTAATAGCAAAGTCTTATAGTTTCCTTTAAGGGAATATAATGTTTCTTGTGAGGCAAGTTTAATGAGGGTGTTTTTTAAAGTCTGATAAGCCCTTTCCACTATTCCTTGTCCTTGGGGGTTGTAGGGGATTCCAGTAATATGTTTTATGCTCATTTGGGAGCAAAATTGTTTGAACTTTTGACTGGTATATCCGGGCCCATTGTCCGTCTTTATAGCTTGGGGTTGTCCCATGACAGAAAAAACATATAGGAGATGGTTTATAACATCTTTTGTGGCCTCCCCTAAATGAGCAGAGGCACAAATAAATCCACTAAAGGTATCAATGGTAACATGTACATATTTTAACCTTCCAAAGGAGGGGACACGAGTAACATCCATCTGCCAAAGTTGTCCAGGTATGAGCCCTCTAGGGTTTACACCTACATGGGGTTCAGGGAGCAGGGTTAGGCAATTTTTGCAGTTTTTAACAATTTTTCTTGCCTGTTCTCTAGTAATTTTAAATTTTAAGCGCAGGGTATGAGCATTAAGGTGGTGAACAGCATGGGCCTCTTGTGCAAGGGTCACCGGATTAACTGTTTGAGATAAGGTAACTATTTGGGTTGCCAAATCAGCTAATTCATTGCCCCGGGTTAGTGGCCCAGGTAGGCCAGAATGAGCACGAATATGTCCTACAAAGAAAGGGTACGAACGTTGTCTAATAAGTTTTTGCAATTCAAAAAATAATTGAAAAGTAGGTGTAGTAGGCTGAATAACCGGAACCATTTCTAAAACTTGTAAAGCTCTAACAACATAATGGCTATCCGAAAACAGATTAAAAGGGTGGGTCTTTAATAACCGAAAAACACAAAGTGCAGCAAATAATTCTACTAACTGAGCAGATTTAAAGGAAGTATTTACAAAGTGGGGAACATTATCGATAACATATGAAACTTTTCCATTTTTTGATCCATCAATGAAGATGTTCAAAGTATTGGGTATGGGCTTTATTAAGGTATTTTTTAGAAAAACGAAAGCAGTGATATTAAGGAATTGAATAAGTCTGTCGTTGGGCATGTGAGTATCAAAGCTACCCTGGAACCCAGTGCATAAAACAGCCCAATCATTTTGTCTTTGTTGTAGCCAATTAATTTGTTCCTTAGAGTAAGGGGTGATTATGATATCAGGATCCTTGCCAAAATATCTGACAGAAGTCTTGAGCCCCAGAAAAATAAGTTGGGAGACCAAAAAGGGGTAGGAGGGGAGTACCTTGGACTGAGAGGCGGAGGCATGAATCCATAACAGGGGCACGGTTTTTTGCCACAATAAACCGGTGGGTGTAAATTCTGTGGCAAAAATGATTAAATAAAGGGTCAAGGAGGGGTTGAAGTAACCTATATTTTGTTGTGTAATGGCCTCCTCTAACTTTATTAGGGCTTTTTCAGCTTCAGGCGTAAGTTTTCTGGGGGAGGAAGGGTCAGAATCTCCCTGTAGAATATTAAACAGGGGTTTGAGATCTCCTGTTGTTAATTTAAGGTGAGGACATAGCCAATTAATGTCTCCAAGGAGTTTTTGGAAATCATTTAGACAATTTAGCTTACTCCTTTTGATTTGAATTTTTTGAGCATATATTAAAGAGGGTTCTAATTGAAAACCCAGGAACAAGAAGGGATAGCAAGTTTGAATTTTTTCTGGGGAGATAAAAAGTCCTCTGTCTTGTAAAGCAATAACTATCTTTTGAGTCACTTGATGTGCCTCCAGTTCTAGTTTGGCAGCAATTAATAGGTCATCCATATAATGTATAATATATATATGAGGGTATTGAACACGAATTGGGTCTATGGATTGAGCCACAAATTTTTGACAAAGAGTGGGAGAATTAGCCATACCCTGTGGCAACACTCGCCATTGAAAGCGGGGATTAGGGCCTTTATGGTTTATCATGGGTATGGAAAAGGCAAATCTTTTACAATCTCCAGGATCGAGGGGAATGGAGAAAAAACAGTCTTTTATATCTATTACAATTTTAAAAAATCCTTTAGGGATAGCTGTGGGAGAGGGCAGTCCAGGTTGTAGGGCTCCCATGGGTGCCATGGTTTTATTAATTTCCCTTAGATCCTGCAGTAACCTCCAACTCCCATTTTTCTTTTTTATAACAAATATGGGAGTATTCCAGGGAGAGGTAGAAGGTTCAAGATGTCCCTGCTCTAATTGTTCCTGCACCAACTGAAGAGCAGCCTGAACCTTTTCTTGAGGCATGGACCACTGGTCTATCCAAACCGGATTGTCAGATTTCCAAGTTATTTTATCGGCTTGGAGTGCAGGGGGAGCAGTGGTCTTTAGGAAAAAAGGTCGGTCCCAAGACCTTTTCTATCCCATTTAGGGGTGGGTATAATTGGGTGACTAATTCCTTGCTCATGCTTTCCCAGCCCTTTTCCTGGCAAATATCCAGACTTGAGCATCATGTTAGTCACAGTCTCATTAGGACTGAACATGATAACTCCCATTTGGGTCATTATATCTCTCCCCCATAGATTTACAGGGAGTCCGTCCACCACAAAAGGTTTAACTGTCCCAATGTTTCCCTCTGGGTCTGTCCATGTTAATATTTTAGAACTCTGGAGTGTATTTTGAGTCTGCCCAATACCTTTTAAATGGGTAGCGGTGGGTTCCAGAGGCCAAGAGATAGGCCAATGTTGTTTTGCAATGACAGTAGCATCGGCCCCTGTATCTAAAAGACCCAGGAATTGTTTTCCTTCCAAAAAAAGTTTTAAAGTTGGTCGAGATTCTGTCAATTGATGTACCCAAAATATATCTGTTGATCCTGGGGTAGAATTGCCACGCTGGGGATGCTTATATGGGAACTGTCCTGTTACGGGCAGAGGGAGGGCTTGTGCAATGCGTTGGCCTGCCGATATGGCAAGAGGGCCTTGAGAGGCATGAACTAAAATTTTTAATTCGCCTGAATAATCGGTGTCAACCACCGAGGGAATGACAGAGAGTCCTTGCAGTGAGCTTGAAGCTCGGCCTATAATAAGAAAAAACATTCCTGGCGGGGGAGACCCGAACCTTCCAGAGTTTATAACAACTGTTCCTTCCTCTGGAGTTATAATTCTGGTGGTGGAGGAACAGAGGTCCAGTCCTGCGCTGCCTGCAGTGGCTCGGAACAAGTCTGAGTCAGCGATGTTTGCATCAGAGGCAGATTTTGGGCGGGAGGGGTCATTGGTTGTCGTGGTGGGTAGGTAGGGCCCCCTACTGGGGCCCATAGCCCGTTTCCCGAGACCGCAGATAAAGGCTGGCCATTTATATCGGTCTTGGACCGGCACTCTCTAGGCCAGTGGCCGCCTCTTTTGCATTTAGGACAAAGGCCAGGGGGAAGGGGGAGGGGAATCGTCCCAGGAACGTTGGGTTGTTTAATAGTTCCAGGGCATTCTCTAGCAAAATGTCCAATTTGTCCACATTTAAAATAGTTTTTAGGGCTAGATATTTGTCCTAGTTTTCCTGAAGGTGGAGTCTGGTTTTGGAGTATGGCTCCAATGGCCAAATTAATAGATTTAGACATTTTATGTTCAAAGGAATCCACATCATTGCAAATTTTAATCATACCATTTAAATCTAGGGTCTTTGTTTTGCCTCTTAAAGCAGCTTTACAGGCTGCATTAGCATTTTCCATGGCCAACTGTCTAACTATAATATCATCTGTATCTACCTCACCTAATATTCTTTTGGCTGCTTCCAACAGTCTGGCAACAAATTGAGAATATGGTTCATTATTGCCTTGTACTACCCTGGAAAGAGAGGTAGTAACCGCTCCTGCAGCAGGCACGGCTCTCCAGGCGGCCAGGGCAGCCTGAGCAGCCTGGGTTAATATTCCTGCAGGGAGTTTTTGTTGTTTTTCCTCCGAGGCAAATTTGACCCTCCCTGAAATTTTATCAGAAGACCATGAAGCCATTTGTGTATGTTTTTTTATTGGTAATAGCTTGATTTTCTGCCTTATCTATAAATTCAGCTTTCCAGGTTAGATATTGACTCCTGGTTAAAACAGACTGTACAATCTTGTGCCACTCAAGAGGCAATAAATGTCCCTCACCCCCGAGGCCCTCCAGTACTGTTAAAGTAAAAGGGGCATTAATTCCATAATTCTTAACAGCCGAATGTAGTTCTTTAATTTGTTTAAACGTCAATCTCCTATATGTAATTTGAGAATCTCAACTTGCCTCCTCCTGATCACCCCCTTCCTCCTCGGAGGCAGAGGAATCTAGGTTTTGTCCCTCCTCCTGCCTTCTGGTGGTGTCCGCCTCCTCCTCTCCCGATTCTCCTCCCTCCCCCTCTTGTTCCCGAGGTTGAGTGTTAGAGCGAGTAATTACGGGGAAGGAGAGGGAAACAGTTTGCACCCCGGATCTGAGTCTATTATTGTGGCTGTTTGAGGCCGAGGGTGTTTTAGCGGGCTTGTTAACCGAGGCATGGGGGGTAGTCATGGCTTCCCCAACAAGATCCATTTGTAAATCATGAATTTGCAAAGTGAGGTCCCTTAACTCTCTTTTTAAATGAAGCACGTTTTTTAATTCTGTCACTTGTTTCAAGAGAGAGTCTTTGGATTTAAGGAGACCTTGCACCTCCTGAGGAACAGAAAATGATCTCACCATTTCCTGTGGTGGGGCTGACGGGAGAGAGGTGTCTGGATAGGGGGGAGGGGTGGGCCAGTGAAGGGCCCTTATCTCTGGAGTCTGTGTAGCTGCAGAAACTTGGGGAAGAGGAAAAGGGCCATATCTTTCTTCCTCATAATGCGCTGCCTCCTCCTCTAGCTCCACCTCAGAGGGGGGGTTGAGCCTGCCATTATCAGGAGAAGTCTTAGGAATAATAGGATAAATATTTTTATAAGGTTTTAGTGACATATTTTTCTTTTTAGTATTGTTCTTGATGCTGTCTTCTAAAGGGGGTTGGACTTGTTCCTCTTTTTGGGGGATTAAAGGTGGCGCCAAGCGGCGTCCTGAGGGCACAGGCTCATCAATCACAGAGGGAGTGCGCGAGCCAGGCCGAAGGCCAGTGACCATAGGCTTTTCATTGTCACTTTCGCTTTTGCGAGACGGGCAACTTGACTCCGTTAAGTAATCCTCTGTTAAAGCTAGTAAGCGAGCACTGTCACCTCCCTCCTCTGCTTCCTTTAAAATATCTCTAATAACCCCATAGAAGCTAAAGAAGGCCTCGGGGATTTCCTCTCCCTGACGGAGTAAATCATTGATATTTTTTCCTACCTTATTCCAGGTAAGGGGATGGATGTCTGGTCCGTGGAAGACCAACCACGGACACTTTTCTCCAACAAAACAAAAGAATTTTACCAAATCTTTCTTTTTAACTCTTATTCCTCTCTCCCTAAGTGATACTTTCATTTCTTTTATAAATAAAAACTCTTTTGATAATGCTTTGCCCATGGTTGATTGGACGGCGGAACTTACCTCAAGACTCTCCCACGGTGCAAGAGCGATGCGGTGTGGGCGTCTCTACTTTAATATAATCGGGGTCCCCTGCTCTCCACGCCGTCCGGTAGGTCACCGTGCCTCGAGCCCAACGTTGGGCGCCACTTCCCCCGTCCCGCGGGTTCAATTATTCATGAGGCTCGAGGAGGCATCTCCTAAGAGAAGAAAACCAATGGGGGAAAGAGAGGAAGGAGACCAGGCGCATAAAGAAAGACAGAGACAATCTGAATCACGTCAAGGTCTCATTTATTAAAAGTAAAGCAGGGTTTCTATACCCTGAGTGTAAGGAAGGGAGTATAGAGGGGGGGATGGAGAGTTTTTGTGATAACAAGAACGGGAAATCTCAAGGTTAGGGGTGGGTCAGGCTGTTCTTTTGGCCATTGTGCTAACCCAAGCAACAACCTGCGGTTATTCCAAGAAGTATTTTGTGCAGATGACTCAACCAGATGCGATTTGCTCAAGGCTAGAGGGTCTTTGCTTTGTTCCGTTTAACTCCTTGGTCTCTGACAGGTTAGGGGTTAGAGTTAGGTTTAGGGTTAAGGTTTGTGTTAGCGTTAGGGTGAGGGTGAGTGTTAGGGTGAGCGTGAGGTGAGGGTTAGGGTTAAGGTTAGGGTTACGGTGAGGGTTAGGGTTAGGGTTAGGGTGAGGGTGAGTGTTAGGGTGAGGTGAGGATTAGGGTTAAGTTTATGGTTAGGGTTAGTTTTCGGCTGAGTGTTAGACTGATGGTTCAGGTTAGGGTGAGGGTGAGAGTAAGGGTGAGCGTTAGGGTGAGGGTTAGGGTTAAAGTTAGATTTAGGGTCAGTTTTAGGGTTATGGTTAGTGTTAGGATTAGAGTGAGGGATGGGATTAGGGTTAGTGTTAGGGTTAGAGTGAGGTTTAGGTTGAGAGTTAGGGTTAGGATTAGGATTAGGCTTAGTGTTAGGATGAGGGTGAGGGTTAGGTTTAGGGTCAGAGTTAGGGTGAGGGTTTGGGTGAGGCAGAGGATGAGGGTTTTGGTTAGGGTTAGGGTTAGGATGAGGGTTCGGGTTCAGGTGAGGGTTAGGGGTTAGGGTTTTGTATAGGGTTAGGGTTCAGGTTAGGATTAGGGTGAGGGTAAGGGTGTCGGTGAGGGTTAGGGTGAGGGTGAGGTGAGGGTTAGGGTTAGGGTGAGTGTGAGCGTGAGTGTGAGTGTGAGGGTTAAGCTTAGTGTTAGGGTGAGGTAAGGGTTAGGGTTATGGTGAGGGTTAGGGTTAGGTTAGGGTTAGGAGTAGGTTTAGTGTTAGGGTGAGGGTTAGGGTTACCGTGAGGGTTAGGGTGAGGTAAGGGTTAGGATTAGGCTTAGAATTAGGGTGAGGGTGAGGGTTAGGGTGAGGGTTAGGGTTAGGGTGAGGGTTAGGGTGAGTGTGCTGGTTAGGGTTAGGGTTATTATTAGGTTGAGGGTTAGGGTGAGGGAGAGGTTTAGGCTTAGTGATAGGGTGAGGGTGAGGGTTAGGGTTATGGTGAGGGTTAGGGTGAGGGTTAGTTTTAGGGTTTGGGTTAGGGATAGGGTTAGGGTTCGGGTTAGGGTGAGGTGTAGGCTTAAGCTGAGGGTGATGGTGAGGGTGAGGGCTACGGTTAGTGTGAGATTTAGGGCTAGGATTAGGGTGAGGTTTAGGTTTAGGGTGAGTATTAGGGTTAGGATGAGTGTTAGTGATAGGGTTAGGTTTAGGGTTAGGGTTAGGGTGAGAGTTAGGGTGAAATTGAGGGTTAGGAGTAGGATTAGGCTTAGGGTTAGGATGAGGGTGAGGGTTAGGTTTAGGGTTAGGGTTAGGGTGAGGTATAGCGTGAGGGTGAGGGTTCGGGTTATGGTTAGGGTTAGGGTTAGCGTGAGGGTTCGGGTGAGAGTGAGGGTTAAGGGTTATGGTTAGAGTTAGGGTTAGGATTATGGTGAGGGTTAGGGTGAGGGTTAGTGTTAGGTATATGGTTAGGTTTAGGGTTAGGATTAGGGTTACGGTGAGGGTGAGGGTTAGGGTAAGTGTTAGGGTTAGGGTTAGGGTGAGGATGAGATTTAGAGTGAGGGTGAGGGTTAGGTTTAGGGTGAGGGATAGGATGAGGTTTAGTGTTAGAGTTAGGGTTACAATGAGGGTGAGGGTGAGGGTTAGGGTTAAGCTTAGGGTTAGGGTTAGGTTGAGGGTGAGGGAGAGAGTAAGGGTTAGGGTGAGTGAGAGGTTTTTGGTTAGTGTTAGGGTTAGCGTTAGGGTTAGGGTTCGGCTAAGGTTAGGGTGAGGGTTAGGGTTAGGGTAAGGGTTATGGTGAGGGTTAGGGTTAGGGTTTATGTTACTGTTAGGATTAGGGATAGGGTGAGGCTGTGGGTTCGGGTGAGGTTTAGGGTTTGGGTTAGGTTTAGGGTTAGGGTGAGGGTGAGTGTTAGGGTTCCGGTTAGGGTTAGGGCTCGGTTGAGGGTTATAGTGAGGGATAGGGTTAGGGTTAGTTTTAGGGTTAGGGTTAGGGGCAGTGTGCGAGGTAGGGTGTGGGTTAGGTTTAGGGTGAGTGTTAGGGTTAGGGTTAGGGTTAGAGTTAGGATTGGTTTAATGTTTGGGTTAGGGTTAGCGTTAGGGTTAGGGTTAGGGTGAGGGTTAAGTTTAGGGTTAGGGTGAAGGTGAAGGTTAGGGTTAAGGTTAGTTTTAGGGTGAGGTTTAGAGTGAGGGGTAGGTTTAGGGTTAGGTTGAAGGTGAGGCTGAGGGTTAGGGTGAGGGTTAGGGTTAGGTTTAGGGTTAGGGTGAGCCTTAGGTTTAGGTTCAGTTTTAGTGTTACTGGAAGGGGTAGGGAGAGGTTAAGGGTTAGGGATGGGGTTCGGGTGAGAATTAGGGTTATGGTGAGGGTAAGGGTGATTGTTAGGTTTAGGGTTAGAGTTTGGTGAGGGTATGTGTTAGGGTGAAGGTTAGGGTTACGGTTAGGTTTCGGGTTATGGTTTGGGTAAGGGTTAGGGTTAGGTGCCGGGGCCTCCTGGCAGCAAATTGGGGTTCCTGAAATAAGGGGCAGGGACTGGAAAAATTAGAAGAGAGACAAACACATCGGGTCCAGGAGGTCTGCAGCCCAAGCAAAAACTGCCTCCGTTTATTCTTAACTCAAAGTTTTTATCCCTTCTTGAGACCAGGACACTGCCAGGTGTTACATCCAGATGGTTAATCAGGGAACTGTTGGGGGTTACATTCATATGGTAAATCTCAGATCAATTGAACAGGAGAAGGCCAAAAAACAATAAGACAATCAAGCAATTATCTGATGCAAATCAAAGTACAGTTTGATTCCACTCTTGCTCCCGACATATCCCCCATCTTTATTTTAAAAGAAACACAAGTGCAATTTCTATTCTTTCCACTATCTCTAATTATCTCATTATCCTGTCTCACTTTCCAAAGATGACTGGTCCCTTCATCTAAAGGGGATAGATGGGCGGAGATTCAGCTTCTGTGACTTCTTCAAGCTGACTCAGGAGCGTTGTCTCTGTGCTTGACCAGGGACCTTAAGAAGCCTAGCCTGTTTTATTAGAGATTGCAAGGATTAGATATCAGGAATAATAATTTGCTCCAAACTGGAGATCATATTTAACATTTAACAACTGCACGAACCATCTTTGGCTACAATAGTGTAGTTACATAGCACCCATTTGCAAAGGCCTTTTCTTGATTGTCTGGGGAACTAAATTTCTGCAACCTTAACAATGCTTCAGTTGTCAGATCTAAGCAGATTAATAGAGACACAAGTCTCAGATCCACAAACTTTTCCTGAATTTGTGGCTGGTGTCAAAAATAAATAAATAAATAAATAAATAAATAAATAAATAAATAAAAATTTCGCTCAATTAGGGCTTTAAACTACCCACTATCACAGAAGATTGACAAGTTCCTGCCCAGTTATGAAAGGCACGGGCATTAGTAAGGCATGCTTACAAACTATTCTATGACCTCCCAGCTATGATTAATTTGATCGGCCAAGCACAAGTGACTAAGATCTGACACCATCTCTGCCATCCAAGCAGAGGCTTTCTGCATCGTGTCCCAGTAGAGTTTCTCCACACAGGGATAAATGTCCCATTGGCAATTCACTTGCTTTGTTGCTGGACTTGAACTCAGGGCCTGGGCACTGTCCCTCGGCTCTCCAGCTCAAGGCTAGCACCCTGCCACTTTTGAGTCCCAAACTCAGGGCCTGAGTGCCGCACCTCAGCTCTGCAGCTCAAGGCTTGCACTCTGCCACTGTGAGTCCTGAGCTTGGTGCTTGAGTGCTGTCCCCCAGCTGTTCAGCTCAGAGCTAGCACTCTGCGGCTTCGAGCTCCAAAGCAACTCTGCCTTAATAGCACTCTGCTGCCAGATTAGACACCACAATCTCACAGGGACTTTGCTTTGCCCGGGGTTGGCTCAAAACTGCAGTTTTCAGATCAGTGAGTCCTACAAAAGGCCACGTTTCTCCAATTAGAGCAACAAGGTGGTCGACACAGAAATAGTCTCTAAGCATGAGCTTACCTAGAACCTGGAAAAGGCCAAAGTTACATCTGAATAAGGATTGCTGTTCTTCTCCAATGGGCTAGCTGGAAGTTACAAGAGCAAGCTGAAATAGCAATTAAGCAATTACTTTGGTAGTCCTGATTTTCCTTTTCTCTCTTTCTTTAAACATTTAAGACAACTTCACTTTCAAATATTGTTTAGAAACCCATTTCCAATGTTCTTAATAACTTTTACTGATACTGGCTTAAACAATTAACACCTTAGCCTTTATTTGCAATTGAAAAACCTTTAAGGGCACAAAGAACTCCTGCCCTCAGGCCCCCTAGGGCCCAAGGCACTCCTCTTGCCTTTTAGAAAAAAGGGGCTCTTATGCAGTTTAGATTACTGTCTAAAACTCCAACAACAGTTTAAACTCAAATAACAGTTTTTCCCTAATGCAAGAACTATAGACATCAGTGCACCAAAAGTCTAAGTCTGGACTTAGTTTCCTTCCCCTTTTTTAAACATTCCTTTAAAATACTAATCACATTATCCACATTTTACCATCAGATTTCTAGTGTCAGTTTGCAAGAAAGGACAGGCAAAGTTTCTGACGTTAATGAACAATTTTACATTTAAATCTCTAATACATGTTTACAAACTTTAACTTAAAGTAATAAATCCCAAATTCCCTAACACCTCTGTGCTGAACAGGATACAATGTTTACAATGTAAACAGCTGTATGCCCTGCAATAAAATGCAGATTTCAGGATCTAGAAAAATATTTACCAGTTTTTCTTTAAGACAACACAATAATTCTTTGAGACATTGTAAAACATTCAAACCTAATATTTTTCTTGAAGTTTTAAGCTTAGATTTACCCAATTGTCTTTGTGTTTAAGTATAAATTTATCCATTGTTTTATACAGCATGCTGACAATTTAACCTTGAACATGTTCACTCACTCATTCACACACATTCATACTCAAAGATCATAAAGCACGCAAAATTAATATCGGCCGTTCAATTTCCGGAAGTTTGTGTCAAGAGAGTTTTGCCAATTTTACTCTTACAGGTGAGAACCAGGTTCAAAACAAAACTTTTTGCAAGGCAACTTAGCTGGAATTTATTTTTCCAGGGCTTGTTACAACTGCAGACATGGGGGAGCGGCCATGCTAGGCCCAGAAATGTTCAAATAAATAACAAGGATGTGTGCTTGAGTACGCACAGAAAAACCATAAGGATCCATACTTAGAAATGGTACCAATTTTAAAGACAAAAACTGGACAAAGAAAAATATGTAACACGAACAAGACAGAGAAGCGGAGACTTTTAAATAATCAGACATTGACATATAACAAGAAAATTGGACTCAATCAGATACACTTAACAGCTATTTTTAGATTTAGACATGTCTTGCTGGTGGGACTCTCAGGTATGCCTTGATATTGACAAGAAACTCAGAAGGGGAAGGGGGGTCAAGGCGTCCCTTGACCACCCAGGCCTCTATTTTAGGCCCACAGTGCACCCCTTTTTTTAAAAAAATAAAATAAAAAAAAATAAAACAAAACACAGACATACAGGGGGTCGGCCGACTTCTACTTACCTCTGGAGGCCTTTGCTTTTCACCTGGGCATCTTTTACAAAAAAGGTTATTAAGAAGAGGGATGGTGAAGACAAAATAATGTCACATATTAAATTGTGTAGAGTCAATGAATATGTTAAAAGGTCCCTACATAATAGTAAAAGGAGGAGAAACACAGCTCATATGAATGTGTGGAACAAGTGGATCAGTAGCAGTCCCAATTGACATGCACAAATAACTCAGGTCCTTCCCACGTCGCAGGATGCACCACTGGAGGGTTGGGGGTGTAGGCCCAGTGAGTCGCTGCTTGGATGGCCACTGTCACTCTCCACGATCCGAACGCAGCGTTCAGGCAGCCAGCGGGCGTCATTTTCTCCTTGTGAAAAAACACATACATGCCCTCGACCCCAGGTTAGAACAGGATTGGGTCCATGCCAAGCACCAGTTAGGGGATCCTTCCACTTTACTAAGGCAAAAGCACGCTGCTCTCTTTTTTCCCAGAATCTCTGAGCAGCAGATAAATTATTTGAATCCAAATTCAAAAAATTTAAAACAAATAAAGCATGATTAAGTATATTCACAGGGGTAGCGGGATACGACTCTCCTTTCTGTATTTTAGCAATTTGATGTTTTAATAATCCATTAGCTCTCTCCACGATGCCTTGACCTTGAGGATTGTAAGGAATGCCTGTAATATGAGTGATAATATAGGAACGGCAGAAGGATTGAAATGCTCGGCTTGCATAGCCAGGGCCATTATCTGTTTTTATTTGCGAGGGAATCCCCATCACAGCAAAGCATCGAATGCAGTGAGAAATACAATGTTTAGTGGCTTCCCCAGCAAGGGGGGTGGCCAAGATAAAATTAGAATAAGTATCTACAGTAACATGAACATATTTTAATCGGCCAAATGATGGAACATGCGTGACATCCATCTGCCAAATGTGATTAGAAAGCAGTCCTCGTGGATTTATACCTAAATGGGGGGCTGGTGAAAAAGGGACACAGTTGGAGCAAGTCTTAACTATTTGTCGTGCTGCTTCTCTAGATAATTTGAACTGTCGGCGCAAGGCTCGACTGTTTTGATGGTGGATGGCATGTGACTGCTTAGCAAGTTCAACCTGAGTTAAGTAAACTCTGGTGGCAGAGTCAGTGATCGCATTGCCCTCACTTAAAGGGCCAGGAAGATTAGTGTGAGCTCGAACAAAGCCAAAAAAACAGGGGTGGTTGCGAGAACAAAGCAAAGTTTGTATTTGGCGAAATTGGGTCTGAATATTGGAGTTAGTAGTTCCAATAAAGGGAACAGTTTCTATGACTTGAAGAGCACGAATTACATATTGACTGTCTGAGTATAAGTTAAAGGGCTCGTCTTGTAACAGGACGAGTGCTTGTAAAACAGCCTCTAATTCCACCTCTTGGGCGGAGGAAAAACCTGTAACCCAAGATTGAGTTTTCCCATTAATGGTCAAAGCAGCCGTTCCATTTGAGGATCCATCTGTAAATACCAAAGCGGCAGAAGATAAAGGCGAGGCCTGTACTATGGAAGGAAATAGAAACGTATGACACGCAGCAAATTGGAGAAGTTTGTTAGATGGGTAGTGATGCAAAATTTTTCCCGTATAATTGGCCCAAGCAATGGCCCAAGGATCGCAATGGGCGAATAGCCAATCTTGTTGTAAATTATATGGGACACAGATAAAATGAGGTTCCTGACCTAAATATTTACGGGAATCCACTCGGCACATGTGTATCAGATTAGCTACCAATTCGTAGTAGGGGGTCAGCACTTTGCCAGGTGTTGATGGTAGATAAAGCCATAAAAGTGGGCCATCCTGCCACAATACAGCAGTTGGGGAGTGAGAAGTAGCTAAAATGTAAACTCCCCAGGGTTTAGAATAGTCAAAATAGGTCATTTGTTGCTGGGAAATTGCCTTTTCTACAATTTGGATGGCCCTCCTGGCGTCAGGATTTAATTCGCGCAAGGATGTAGGGTTGGTATCTCCTTTTAAGAGATCAAAGAGGGGTTTTAACTCTCCTGTGGAGAGCTTTAGATAAGGCCGAAGCCAATTTATATCTCCTAAGAATTGCTGAAAATCATGAAGAGTTCTTAAGTGTGAAGTTTTTAATTGTATTTTTTGGCTTTTAAAATAGTGTGGGCCTAATATATGTCCTAGATATGTAAAACGGGGGTGTTCCTGAACCTTTTCAGCTGCTATTATAAGGCCAAAGAGGCTCAGATCTTGCTTTAGTTGTCCAAAGGCTTGTCGTACGACGATAGGGTCAGAACAAGCCAACAAGATGTCATCCATATAATGAACAATATAAACAGAAGAAAATTTTTCACGAGTGGAAGAAATGGCTCTAGCTACAAAACTTTGACATAAAGTTGGGCTATTTGCCATGCCCTGTGGAAGCACAAGCCAGTGATATCGCTTCATGGCTTCTTTAAAATTAACACAGGGGACGCTGAAGGCAAAGCGCTTACAGTCTTGAGGCGCCAGGGGTATAGTATAGAAACAATCCTTCAAATCTATAATAATCTTATAAGTATCCTTTGGGATTGCCATGGGTGAAGGCATGCCAGGCTGTAGGGCCCCCATCAGTTCCATTGTGGCATTTATTTTTCTCAAATCCTGTAACAGCCTCCATTTACCTGACTTTATCTTTATAACAAAAATTGGAGAATTCCATGGAGAGTTAGAAGGGGCCACATGCCCCAAGTCCAGCTGTTCCTGTACCAGCTGCTGTACTGCAATGATCTTTTCTAGTGAAAGAGGCCACTGTTCGACCCATACCGGTTCTTCAGAGAGCCAATTTATGGGATCAGCATGAGGGACAGGACAAACGACAGCTCCCATTAAGGAATACCCTAATCCTTGTCTCGTAGGGCGAGACTGGGGTTGGAGCGGCTCTAGTTCCCCCTGTGCTGCTCGGCCTCGTCCCCTAAAGGGGAGGAGGCCTTGATCAAGTAACTGCTTAGTGACCGCAGCACTAGGACTAAACATATACACTCCCATTTTTTCCATGATATCACGACCCCATAAATTAATTGGCAGATGATCCAGGACAAATGGCTGAAAATGACCAGAGTGCCCTTCCTCATCTCTCCAAACAAGGATCGCACTGCTCTGCTGTGGGTCAGTTGCTTGCCCAACCCCCTGTAGGGAAGTCATAGAGATTGTCAGGGGCCATTGGGCTGGCCAATGTTTCTTAGATATCACAGACACATCTGCTCCAGTGTCTAATATTCCCTTAAAGGGCTTTTCTTGTATAAATATAGTCATCTCAGGCCTCTCTTGTTTTATGCCTTGTACCCAATAGATATCAGAAGATCTAAATCCTCTCTGTCCACATGGGGAATTAGTAGTCTCCCCGGGAGATAAAGGGATGAGTATTAGTTGTGCCAATTTTTGACCGGCTGGGATCGATACCACGTGTTTCGGGGCAGAGGCCATAACTTTGATTTCTCCAGTAAAATCCTGGTCAATTTTGCCAGGTGTAATCTGTATCCCTTTAAGGGCTGAGCTACTTCGCCCTAACAGCAATCCAGCCACTCCCGGGGGAAGGGGGCCGAAGACCCCCGTGGGGAGAGCTTGTGTCCCCATCTCTGGGGTCAATACTGAGCAGGTGGAGGAACAGAGGTCCAATCCTGCACTGCCTGGGGTGGCACGGAGGAGGCTGGAGACTGATCTTGGGGGGTTGTTAGAAGATGCACTTGTGGCCGAGAAGAGGGAGGGACTGCCCCATGGTTTTGCGGGGCCAGGGGCTGGCCCCTTCTCCAGTTTCCCGAAAACGGGCGGCCATTGCGATTTGTTGCTGACTTGCAATCTTTAGCCCAGTGCTTCCCTTTACCACAGCGTGGACATGTGCCAGGTGATTTTTCTCTCTTTTGCCTGGCCTGGCGTGGGCATTGCATCATCCAATGTCCTATTTGTCCACAAGAAAAGCAACGCCCTGGGGGTCTAGCATCCCGAGAATGCCGCTGATCTCTATATTTTAGAGACTCAGTAACAGTCTTTCCTTGAGGAGCGGTGGCTAAAGTAAGGCCTTGTACATGGGAGGGTCCAATATCAGCACACAGTGAAATAAAGTCCGTGATTCCTCCCTTATTCCTATGGGGTCTGATAGCCGCCTGACAGGCGGCGTTGGCATTTTCATAGGCTATGTGTCTAACTATACTCTTCCTTGCATTCTCATCTTGTACTAGGCAGTCTGCAGTCTCCATTAATCGAGACAAAAATTCTAGATAAGGTTCATTCGGTCCCTGTTTAACTTCTACTAGATTTTTTGTATGATTGGAATTGCATAACTTTTTCCAAGCCTCTCTCGCCGCAGCATTTATTTGTAGATAGGCCTCCTTTGCATAACCCAATTGATCTTCGGTGTTTTTATAGGTTCCCTCTCCTAACAACTGATCAACAGTGTAAGGCAGGTTCTTAGACCTATTTGTTTCAATTTTAGCCCGACACTGTGCAGTGAACTCTGTCTCCCATAATAAGTACTCTCCTGCACTAAGGCATGCTCTGGCAAGCCGCTTCCAGTCATTTGGGCATGCAATACCAGCACACGCGGCCTCCAATATTACTTGAGTAAAAGGGGCAGTTGGCCCATATTGGGAGCAGGCATTTTTTAAATCCTGTAATAGTTTAACAGGAACAGGTTGATGGTATACTTGTTCATCATGATCAACTAAACTAGGGAAGCATCGAGGCCCTGAAATATCTTCCCTCTCTCTAGCAGCCTGAGTCAGGTTTAATTGCGATGCACTGTGCCTGGTTGTAGTGCCTGTTAAAAGGGACTTGTTGCTAGGGCCTTTAGGCTTGCCTAAAGGTTGAGAAAGGGATTGAGGCCGTAAGGCTGCAGCTGGAGGCGGTGGGTGTGAGGGGTAAGGTTTAGAATCAGACATCATAGTGGCCTGAGGGTCATATTTCTTTCCTACTTCTGGGGGGGCTCTCTGCTCTGTCCCCATTTTCAATAGAAGATGTAGCATTTCTTCTAACTTCTTCTCTATCGTAGCCACCCGGCCCTCCAATGACTCATCATAACTTTCCTCCTTGGTATTCAAACCTGAATTCTGATACTCAATATCTACTGGTTGTTGTTCCCTTTTCAAGATCTCACTTAGACTCTCTTGGGCTGCGGCATATGGCTCAGCCTCAGGTTCTTCAGAAGGGTCCTTTAACTCATAAAGTTCCCTTAATTCAAGATTAAGTTCAGCATTTTCATGTAGAGGATCTATGTATTCACTTACTAAATTCCATACAGTAGCAGCCTCTACTGGGGTCTTTTCGGGGCCATATACATCATAATAATCTTGAATTCTTTTTCCTATCCGATGCCAGGCTTTTTGGAATTCCTCCTCTATAGACCTCGGGCATGCCTCCTCGACAAACTGTAGGAAGCTCTGAAGCACCCCTTTTTCCACCCACGTTCCGTGGGCTTCAAATAGGCCTGTTAAGATAGGTAGAAATAACCCATGGCTATTAGCTTGACCCATAATTTTTACTCCTGACTATACTCTCTTAAAAGTCCTACGATGTGTTACTCACCACAGGGAGGGGTCCTTCACCTTCGTCCCAGATTTTCAGGTCCCTGTTCGGGCGCCAGATGCCGGGGCCTCCCGGCAGCAAATTGGGTTCCTGAAATAAGGGGCAGGGACTGGAAAAATTAGAAGAGAGACAAACACATCGGGTCCAGGAGGTCTGCAGCCCAAGCAAAAACTGCCTCCGATTATTCTTAACTCAAAGTTTTTATCCCTTCTTGAGACCAGGGCACTGCCAGGTGTTACATCCAGATGGTTAATCAGGGAACTGTTGGGGTTACATTCATATGGTAAATCTCAGATCAATTGAAAAGGAGAAGGCCAAAAAACAATAAGACAATCAAGCAATTATCTGATGCAAATCAAAGTACAGTTTGATTCCACTCTTGCTCCCGACAGTTAGGTTTAGGGTGAGGGTGAGCGTTACAATGCGGTTAGTGTTAGGGTTCGGTTTAGGGTACAATGAGGGTTAAGGTTAGCGTTTCGGTTAGGGTTAGGGTGAGAGTGAGGGTGAGGGTGAGAGTTAGGGTGAGAGTTAGGGTTAAGGTTAGTGTTAGGGTTAGGGTTGGGTTTATGGATAAGGTGAATGTGAGTGTTAGGGTGAGGATTCATTTTAGGGTTAGGGTTAGGGTGAGGGTTAGGGGTAGGGTTAGGGTGAGGGTGAGGGTTAGGGTTAGGGTTAGGGTTACGGTGAGTGTTAGGGTTAGGGTTTAGGATAGGGTTAGGTTTAGGGCTAGGGTTAGGGTGAGGTTGAGGATTAGTGCTAGGGTTAGGGACCCTTGGTTTAGGGTTATAGTTAGGATTAAGGTTATGGTCAGGGTTAGTGTTAGGCTTAGGGTTAGGGTTAGGTTAATGGTTAATTTTAGGACTAGGACTAGGGTTAGTTTTAGTGTTAGGTTTAGGTTTCAGGTTAGGGTGAGGGTCAGGGTGAGGGTTATGGTTAGGTTTAGGGTTAGGGTGAAGGTTCGGTTGAGGGTGAGGTTTAGGGGTTAGGTTTAGGTTTAGGTTTAGAGTTTGGGTTAGGGTTAGGTTGAGGGTGAGGGTGAGGTTAGGGTTAGTGTTATTAGGGTTAGGGTGAGGGGTAGGGTTAGGGTTAGGGTTAGGATTAGGTTTAGTGTTAGGGTGAGAGTTAGGGACAGCGTGAGGGTTAGGGTGAGGTTAGAGTTAGAATTAGGGTTAGAATTTGGGTGAGGGTGAGAGTTAGGGATAGGGGTTGGGATAGGTTGAGGGTTAGGGTGAGTGTGTAGATTTATGCTTATGGTTAGGTTGAAGTTTAAGGTGAGGGTTAGGGTGAGGGTGATGGTTAGGGTTAGTTTAGGATGAGGGTGAGAGTAAGGATTAGGGTGAGGGTTAGGGTGAGGGTTACTGTTAGGGTTTGTGTTAGGGTTAGGGTTAAGTTTAGGGTTAGGGTGAGGTATAGGCTTAGGGTGAGGGTGATGGTGAGGGTGAGGATTACGGTTAGGGTGAGATTTAGGGCTAGGGTTAGTGTGAGGTTTAGGGTTAGGGTGAGGGTTAGAGTGAGGGTTAGGTTTAGGGTGAGTATTAGGGTTACGGTGAGGGTGAGGGTGAGGGTGTGGGTTAGGGTGAAGGATAGGGTGAGGGATAGGGTTAGGGTTACGGTGAGTGTTAGGGTTAGGGTTAGGGTTAGGCTTAGTGTGAGGGATAGGGTGAAGGTTAGGGTTAGGGTTAGGAATAGGGTTAGGGTTACGGTGAGGGTTTGGGTTAGGGTTATGGTGAGGGCCAGGATAGGTTTACGGTTAGTTTTAGGGTTTGGTTTGGGATACAGTTAGGTTTATGTTTAGGTTTAGGGTGAGGCTGAGTGTTAGGGTTAGGGTGAGGGTTAGGGTGAGGGTAAGGGTTAGGTTCAGAGTTAGGGTTAGGGACTCCTAGGTTTAGTGTTAGGGTTACGTTTATGGTCATGGTTAGTGTTAGGGTTATGGTTAAGGTTAGGTTTATGGTTAATTTTAGGGCTATGAGTAGGGTTAAGTTAAAGGTTAGGATTAGAGTTAGGGTTAGGGTGACGGTGAAGGTTATGGTTATGGTTAGGTATAGGGTGAGGATTAGGTTGAGGATTAGGGTTAGTGTTGGTGTTAGGGTTAGGGTTAGGATAAGTTTAACAGTTAGGGTGAGGGTTAGGTTTAGGTTTAGGTTTAGGTTAGGGTGAGGGTTAGGGTTAGGGTTATGAGTTAGGGGTTATTTTTAGGGTTAGGGATAGGGTTAGGGTGAGGGTGAGGGTTAGTGTTAAGGTTAGAGTTAGGGAGATGGTTTGTATTAGTGTTAGTGATAGGGTTAGGGTTAGGCTGAGGACGATGGTTAGGATTAGGGTCATAATTAGGGTTAGAGTTATGGTTAGGGTCCCTTAGCGTTAGGGTTAGGGTTAGGGTTGAGGTTCGTTTTAGCGTTAGATTTAGGGTTAGGTTTAGTTTTATGGTTAGGGTTAGGGCTAGGACTAGGTTTAGGGTTAGGGTTAGGATTCAGGTTATGTTTAGGGTTATGTATAAGGTTAGGACTAGGGTAGGTTTATGGTTTGGATTAGGGTTAGAGTTAGTGTTACGTTGGATTACGGTTAGAGTTAGGGTGAGGGTGAGGGTTAGGTTTAGGGTTAGGCTAAGGTTTAGGTTTAGGGTGAAGGTGAGGGTTAGGGTGAGGGTTAGGGTTAGGGTTAGGGTTAGAGTGAGGGTTACGATGAGGGTTAGTTTTAGGGTTAGTTTCACAGTGAGGGTTAGGGTTAGGTTTAGTGTGAGGGTTAGTATTTGGGTTAGGGTTAGAGTTAGGGTTAGGGTTAAGGTTAGGGTTAGGGTTTGGATTATTGTGAGGTTTAGGGTTAGGGTTAGGATTAGGATTAGTGTGATGGTGAGGGTGAGAGTGAGGTTTAAGTTTAGGGTTAGGGTGAGATTTAGGGTGAGTGTTAGATTTACGGTTAGGGTTAGGGTGAGGGTGAGCATTAGGTTGAGGGTGAGAGTTAGGGTTACGGTTAGGGTTAGGGTGAGGGTTAGAGTGATGATTCAGGTGAGGGTGAGGGTTAGATTGAGGGTTAGGGTGAGAATTAGGGTTAAGGTTAGTGTTAGTGTTAGGGTTAGGATTTTGGATAAGGTGGAGTTGAGGTTTAGGGTGAGGATTCGTTTTAGGGTTAGGGTTGGGGTGAGGGTTAAGGTTAGGGTTAGGGTTAGGGTGAGGGTTAGGGTTAGGGTTATGGTGATGGTTAAGGTTTGGGTTAGGGTTTGGTTTAGGGCTAGGGTAAGGGTGAGGCGGAGGGTTAGGTTTAGGGTGAGGGTGAGGGTTAAGGTTAGGGTTAAGTTTAGTGTTACATTTAGAGACCCTTGTTTTAAGGTTATAGTTAGGGTTAAGGTTATGGTCAGGGTTAGTGTTAGGCTTAGGGTTAGGGTTAGATTTATGGTTAATGTTAGATTTATGGTTAGGGTTAGGGTTAGGGTGAGGGTGAGGGTTAGGGTTAGGGTTAGGGTTAGGGTGAGGGTTCAAGTGATGGTTCAGGTGAGGGTTAGAATGAGGGTTAGGGTGAGGATTACGGTTAAGGTTAGGTTTAGGGTTATGTTTAGGGTTAAGGTGAGGGTAAGAGTCAGGGTGAGTGTGAGGGTTATTGTTAAGGTAAGGGTGAGGGTTAGGTTTAGGGTTAGGGTTAGGGTTACTGTTAGTCTGAGGTTTAGGGTGAGGAATAGGGTTAGGGTTAGGGTTAGGGTGAGGGTGAGGGTGACAGTTAGGGTTATGATTAGGATTAGCCTTAGGGTTAGGATGAGGGTGAGGGTTAGTTTGAGGGTTACGGTTAGGGTGAGGGTGAGGGTAAGGGTTAGGCTTAGTGTTAGGGTGAGGGTGAGGTTTAAGGTTAGGTTAAGGGTGAGGTTTAGGCTTAGTGTTAGTGTGAGGGTGAGTGTTAGGGATAGGGTGAGGTTTAGGGTGATGGTTAGTGTCATGGTTTGGATTAGGGTTAGGGTTAGGTTGAGGGTTAGGGTTAGGGTTAGGTTGAGTGTTAGGGTTAGGGTGAGGGTGAGGGTTAGGGTTAGGTTGAGTGTTAGGGTTAGGATGAGGGTGAGGGTTACGGTGAAGGTTAGGGTTAGGTTTAGGATTAGGGTTAGGTTTCAGGTTAGGGTTAGGGTTATTTTTAAGTTTAGGGTTAGGGTGAGGGTGAGGGTTAGGGTGAGGTTGAGGGTAATGTTTAGGGTTAGGGTTAGGGTTGGGGTTAGCGTTATGGTGAGGGTGAGGTGAGAGTTAGGGTGAGGGTTAGCATGAGGGTGAGAGTTAGGTTTAGGGTTAGATTTTAGGATGAGGTTTAGGGTGAGGGTTAAGGTGAGGGTGTAGGTGAGGGTTACGGTTTGGGCTAGGTTTAGGTTTAGGGTTAGGGTTTGGGTGAGTGTGAGGGTTAGGGTGAGGGTGAGGTTTAGTGTTAGGGTTAGGGTTAGGGTGAGAATGAGGGGGAGGGGGAGGTTTAAAGTGAGGGTGAGGGTGAGATTTAGTGTGAGCTAATGTTATGATTATGGTTAAGGTTAGGGTTAGGTTTAGGGTTAGGGTGAAGGTGAGGGTTAGGGTTAGGGGTAGGGTTAGGGTGAAGGTGAGGGTTAGGGTAAGGGTTAGGATTAGGGTTACGGTGTGAGTTAGGGTTAGGGTTTGGGTTAGGGTTTGATTAGGGTTTGGGTTAGGGTGAGGTTGATGGTGAGGATTAGTGTTAGGGTGAGCGTGAGGGTTAGGTTTAGGGTTAAGGTTAGGTTTAGGCTGAGGGTAAGGGTGAGGGTGAGGATTAGTGTGATGGTTTGGGTGAGGGTTAGGGTTTGGGTTAGGGTTAGGTTTGGGCTTAGACTTAGGGTCAGGGTGAGGGTTAATGTTAGGTTTAGGGTGAGAGTGACGCTGAGGGAGAGGGTGAGGGTGAGGTTGAGGGTGAGTGTTATGTTTAGAGTTAGGGTTAGGGTTAGGCTGAAGTTTAGGGTGAGTTTAGGGTTAGCGTTATGGATAGGGTGAGTGTCAGGGTGAGGGTTAGTGTTGCGATTAGGATTAGGGTTAGGATTAGGGCGAGGGTGAGGGTTAGGGTTAGGAGGAGGGTTGGGGTTAGGGTGAGGGTCAGGGTGAGAGTGAGGGTGAGGATTTGGGTTATGTTTAGGGTTAGGGTGAGGGTTGGGTTGAGGGTCAGGTTTAGGTTGAGGGAGAGGGTTGGGCTTAGGATTAGGGTAAGGGATAGGGTCTTGGTTAGGGTTAGGGTTAGGGTGAGGGTGAGGGTGAGGTTTAGGGTTTTGGTTAGGGTTAGTGTTAGGGTTAGGGTGAGGGTGAAGTTGAGGGTTGGGGTTAGGATTAGGGTGATTGTTACGCTGAGGTTTAGGTTTAGGTGAGGGTTAGAGTTAGGGGTTGGGTGAGGGTGAGGGTTTGGGTGAGTTGAAGGTGAGGGTTAGGGTTAGGGTGAGAGATAGGGTGAGGTTAAGTTTAGGGTTAGTTTTGGTTATGGTTAGGTTTAGGTTTCGAGTGAAGTTGAGGGTTAGGTTGATGGTTAGGATGAGGGTTAGGGTTAGGTTTAGGGTTCGGGTTAGGGTGAATGTGAAGGTTAGACTGAGGGTTAGGGTGAAGGTTAGGGTTAGGTTTAAGGTGATGGTGAGAGTGAGGGTTAGGGTGAGTGTCATGGTTAGGATGAGGTTTAGGTTTAGGGTTAGGATTAAGGTTTAGCTTAGCCTGAGTTTTAGGGTGAGGGTTAGGGTTAGGGTGAGAGTGAGGGCTAGGATGAGGGTTAGGGTAGGGTTTGGTTTAGGGTTTGGGGTAGCGTTAGGGTTAAGGTTAGGTTTAGGTTTAGGATTAGGCTTAGTGCGAGGGTTAGGGTGAGGCTGAGGTTGAGGGTGAGGATTTGGGTTATGGTTAGGGTTAGGGTTAGGCTGAACGTTAGGTTGAGGGTGAGGGTTAGGTTGAGGGAGAGGGTTAGGGTTAGGGTTAGGGTTTGCGTTAGGTTTAGGGTTAGGGTTATGTTTAGGGTGAGGGTGAGGGTTAGGTTGAGGGAGAGGGTTAGGGTTAGGGTTTTGTTTAGGGTTAGTGTTAGGGTTAGGGTGAGGGTGAAGGTGAGGGTTAGGGTTGGGGTTATTATTAGGGTGATTTTTAAGGTGAGGGTTAGGTTTAGGTGAGGGTTAGGGTTAGGGGTGGGTGAGGGTGAGGGTTTGGGTGAGATTGAAGTTGAGGGTTAGCGTTAGGGTTAGTGTGAGGGTTAGGGTGAGGGCGAGGGTGAGTGTTAAAATGAGGTTTAGGTTTAGGGTTAGATTATGGTTAAGGTTAGGTTATGAGTGAAGGTGAGGGTTATGTTGATGTTTAGGGTGAGGTTTAGGGTTAGGTTTAGGGTTCGGGTTAGGGTGAATGTGAAGGTTAGACTGAGGGTTAGGGTGAAAGTTAGGGTTAGGTTTAAGGTTATGGTGGGAGTGAGGGTGAGGGTGAGGGTCAGGTTTAGGATGAAGATTAGGTTTAGTGTTAGGGTTAAGGTTAGGATTAGGCTGAGGTTTTGGGTGAGGTTTAGGTTAGGGTTAGGGTTAGGTTTAGGTTTACTTTTAGGGTTAGGGTTGGGGTGAGTGTGAGGTTGAGGGTTAGGGTTAGGGTTGGGGTTAGGGTGAGGGTGAGGGTGAGGGGTAGGGTTAGGGTGAGGGTGAGGGTGAGGTTTAGGGTTAGTGTGAGGGTTAGGGTTAGCTTTAGGGTTAGGGTGAAGTTGAGGGTTAGGTTGAGGGTTAGTGTGAGGGTTAGGGTTAGGGTAAGAGTTAGGGTGAGGGTGAGGGTTAGGGGAAGGGTTAGGGTTAGTGTGAAGATGAAGGTGAGGGTTAGCGTTAGGGTGAGGTGAGATTGAGGGTTACAGTGAGGGTGAGGGTTATTGTTTGGGTGAGGGTTATGGTGAGGGTGAGGGTAATGCTGAGGGTTAGGGTTAGAGTGAGGATTAGGGATAGGGTTAGGGTGAGGGTTAGGTTAAGAGTTAGGCTTAGCATTAGGGTTAGGGTGAGGGTTAATGTGAGGGTGAGGGTGAGTTTTAGGGTTAGGGTTAGTGTGAGGGTTAATGTGAGGTTTAGTTTTAGATTTAGGGTTAGGGTTAGGTTAAGGGTGAAGGTGAGGGTTAGGGTTAGAGTTAGGGTTATGGTGAGGGTGAGAGTTAGGTTTAGGGTTAGGGTGAGGATGAGAGTGAAGGTTAGGGTGATGGTGAGGGTGAGAGGTAGGGTGAGGGTTAGGGTGAGGGTGATGGTTAGGCTTAGGGTTAGGTTTAGGGTAAGGGTTTGGATTAGGTTTATGGTTAGGGTTAGGATGAGGGTTAGGTTTAGGGTTAGGCTTAGGGTGAGGGTGAGGGTGAGGTTTAGGGTTGGGGTTAGCTTTATGGTTAGGGTTAAGCTTAGGGTTAGGTTTAGGTCATTGTTAGGGTTAGGTTTAGGGTAAGGGCTAATGTGAGGGTGAGGGTTTGGTTGAGTGTGAAGGTGAGGGTTAGGGTAGGGTTAGGGTTAGGTTTAGGGTTAGGGTTAAGTTGAAGGTGAGGGTTAGGGTGAGGGTTAGGGTGAGGTTTGGGGATAGGGTTAGGGTTAGGGTGAGTTAAGGGTTAGTGCTAACATTTGGTTACAGTTATCCTGAGGATTTCCTTTAGGGTGAAGTTTATGTTTAGGGTGAAGGTGAAGGTTAGGCTGAGGGTTAGAATGAGGGATAAGTTGAGGGTTAGGATTAGTGTTAGGGTTAGGGTGAGAATGAGGGTGAGGGTTAGGGTGAGGTTGAGAATGAGGGTTGGGGTGAGGGTGAGGGATAGGCTGAGGTTAAGTTGAGGATTAGGGTTAGGGTTAGGTTTATGATTAAGGTTAGATTTAGGGTTAAGGTTAGGGTGAGGGTTAGGCTTAGGGTGAGGGTTAGGCTTAGGGTTAGCTTTAAGGTTAAGGTTTGGTTTAGGGTTTGTGTAAGGGTCAGAGTTAGGGTGATGTGAGGATGAGGATTAGGGTGAGGGTTAAGGATAGGGTTAAGGAGGGTTAGGATAAGGTCAGTGTGAAGGTTAGGGTTAGGGTTACATTTAGGCTTAGGGTTAGGGTTGGGGTTAAGGTTTGGGTGAGGGTTAGGGTGAAGGTTAGGGTGAGGCTTAGTGTTAAAGGTAGTTTTAGGTTTAGGCTTAGGGTTAGGTTGTGCGTTAGGTTTCAGGTGAGGGTAGGGTGAGGGTTAGGTTTAGGATTAGGGTTAGTGTGAGTGTGAAGATTACGGTGAGGGTTAGGGCAAGGTTAGGGTTAGGCTTCAGTTTAGTGAGAGTGAGGGTTAGGGTTAGGGTTAAGAGGAGGGTGAGGGTGAAAGTTAGGATGAGGGTGAGGGTGAAAGTTAGGATGAGGGTGAGGGTGAGAGTGAACGATAGGGGGAGGGGGAGGTTTAGGGTGAGGTTTATGGTGAGGGTGAGGGTTAGGCTGAGGGTTAGGGTCAGGGTTAGGGTTAGGGTTAGTGTTCGGGAGAGGGTTAGGGTTAGCATTAGGATTGGGGTTAGGTTAAGGCTGAGGGTGAGGGTTAGGGTTAGGGTTAGGGTTATGGTAGGGTGAGGGTTATGGTTAGGGTTAGGTTTAAATTTTGTGTCAGTGTTAGGGTTAGGGTTAGTTTTAGGGTTAGGGTACGGGTGAGGCTTAGGGTTAGGGTTAGGTATAGAGTTTGGGTTAGGGTTGGGGTGTGGGTGAGGGTTAGGGTGAGGGTCAGGGTGATGGTTAGGGTGAGGGTTAGTGTTAGTGTTAGGGTTAGGGTTAGGATTAAGGTTATTGTGAGGGTGAGAATTAGGGTGAGTGTTAGGGTGAGTGTTAGGCTTAGGGGTAGGGTTAGAATTAGGATTATGCTAAGGATTAGGATTATTTTTAGGGTTAGGTTTAGGATGAGATTTAGGTTAAGGGCTAGTGTTAGCGTCTGGATTAGGGTTAGGATTATGGTGAGGGTGAGGGTAAGGGTGAGGGTGAGGGTTTTGGTTCAGGATAGGTTTAGAGTTAGGTTGAGAGTTATGGTGAGAGAGAGAGTTAGAATTAAGGTTAGGGTTAGGGTTAGGATGAGGTTTAGGGGGAGGGTTAGTGTTTGGGTTTGAGTTAGGTGTAGGGTTAGTGTTAGGTTTAGGGTTCGGGTTAGGGGGAGGGTTAGTGTTAGTGTTAGGGTTAGGTTTAGGGTTAGGTTGAGGGTGAATGTTAGGGTAAGTGAGGGTGAGGGTGAGGGTTAGGTTTAGGTTGAGGCTGAAATTTAGGGTTAGGGTTAGGGTGAGGGGGCGGGTTAGGGTTAAGGTGTGGGTGATGGTTAGGTTTAGGGTGAGGGTTAGGGTTAGGTTTAGGTTTAGGTTTAGGGTTAGGGTGAGGGATAGGGTTAGGTTGAGGGTTAGTTTTAGGGTGAAGGTGAGGGTGAGTGTTAGGCTTAGGTTTAGGTTTTGGGTGAGGGTTATGGTTATGGTGAGGGTAGGGCTATGGTTATGGTTATGGTTATGCTTAGATTGAGGGTGAGGGTAAGGTTTAGGGTTAGGATTAGGTTTAGGTTAAGGGTTTTGGTTAGGGTAATGGTGAGGGTCATGGTGAGGGTTAGGATTAGGGTTAGGTTTAGGGTAAAGGTGAGGGTTGGAGTGAGGGTTAGCGCTAGGGTTAGGATTAGGGTTAGGATGAGGGTGAGAGTTAGGGTGAGTTTTGGGATTAGGATGAGGGTTAAGGTTAAGTTTAGGGTGAAGGTTAGGTTTAGGGTGAGGGTTTGTTTTAGGGTTACGATTACTATGAGGGTAAGTGTTAGGGTGAGGGTGAGGGTTAGAGTGAGGGTTAGGGTCAGGATGAGGGTTAGGGTTAGGTTTAGGGTTAGGGGACAGGTGAGGGTGAGGCTGAGGGTTAGTTTTAGGGTTAGGGTTAGGGTGCGAGTTAGGTTTATGGTTACAGTTAGCCTTAGGTTTAGGGATTGGTTAAGATTTAGGGTTAGGGTTAGGGTTAGGTTTAGGGCTAAAGCTAAGTTTAGGCTATGAGTTAGGGTTAGGTTTGGGGTGAGGGTTGGGTTGTGGGTGAGGGTTAGTGTTTGGGTTAGGGTTACGGTTAGTGTGAGGGTTAGTGTAAGGGTTAGGGTGAAGGTGAGGTATTAGCTTTAGGGTTAGGGTTAGCATTAGGATTAGGTTCAGGGCGAGAGTGAGGGTGAGGGTTGGGGTGAGTTTTAGGGTTAGGGTTAGATTTATGGTTAAGGGTAGGGTTAGGGTTTTCGTTAGGGTTAGGGTTAAGGTTAGGGTAATGGTTAGGGTTAGGGTGAGAGTGGCGGCTAGGGTTAGGGTTAGTTTTTGGGTTAGTGTTAGGATTAGGTTTAGTGTTTGGGTTAGGGCTAGGGTTAGCTTGAGTGTTAGGGTGAGGGTTAGGGTTAGGATTGGGTTATGGTTAGGAATGTACTTAGGGTGAGGGTGAGAGTTAGAGTTAGTGTTAGGATTGGGGTAAGAGTTAGGGTTAGGGATAGGCTGAGGGTTAGGGTGAGGGTTAGGTTAGGGTGAGGGTTAGGGTGAGAATGCGTTTGAGGGTTAGGATTAGGGTTAGGATTAGGGTTAGGGTAAGGTTGAGGATTCTGGTTAGTGATAGGGTTAGCGTTTGGGTTAGGGTGAGGGTTAGGGTGAGGGTGAAGATTAAGGTTAAGTTTAGGTTTAGGGTGAGGGTTAGTTTGAGGGTTAGGTGGAGGATAAGGGTTAGTGTTAGCTTTAGGGTCAGGGTTAGGGTGATGGTTAGGGTTAGTGTTAGAGTTAGGTTTAGGGTTAGGGTGAGGGTGAAGTTTATAGTGAGGGTGAAGTTGAGGGTGAGGGTTGGGGTGAGGGTGAGGGTGAGGATGAGGTTGAGGGTTAGGGTTAGGTTGATTGTGAGGGTTACTGTGAGGGTGAGGGTTAGGGTTAGGGTCAAGGTAAGTTTTAGGTTTAGGTTTAGGTTAGCATGAGGGTTAGGGTTCAGGTGAGGGTTAGGGTTAGGGTTAGGGTTAGGGTTATGATTAGGGTGAGGGTGAGGGTTAGGTTTAGGTTTAGGTTTAGGGTTAGGGTGAAGGTTAGGGTTAGGGTTAGGTTGAGGTTGGGGGTGAGGGTTAGGTTTAGGGTTAGACTTCGGGTGAGCGTGAGGGTGAGATTTAGGGTGAGGGTGAGAGTGAACGTCATTTTGAGCATGACTTTTAGGGTGAGGGTTATGGTGAAAGTGGGGGTTAGGCTGAGGGTTAGGGGTAGGGATAGGGTTAGGGTTAGGGTTAGCTTTAGGGTGAGGATTAGGTTTAGGGTGAGAGTTAGGTTGAGGATTAGGTTTATGGTTAGGATTAGGGTTAGGGTAAGTGTGAGGCTTAGGGTTAGGGTTAAATTTTGGGTTAAGTTTAGGGTTAAGGTTACGGTTAGGGAGAGGGTTATTTTTAGGTTTAGGTTTAGGGATAGGGTTTGGGTTAGGGTTAGGGTTTGTGTTAGGTTTAGGGTTAGCGTTAGTGTTAGGGTTAGGTTTAGGTTTAGGATTAGGGTTAGGGTGAGGGTGAGTGTTAGGCTTAGGAGTAGGGTTACGGTTAGTGTTAGGCTGAGGGTTAGGGTTAGGGTTAGGATGAGAGTTAGGTTCAAGGTTAGGGTTAGGGTTTGGATTAGAGTTAGGGTAAGGGTGAGGGACAGGTTTAGTATTAAGTTTAGGTTTAAGGTTAGGGTGAGTGTTAGGGGGAGGTTTAGAGTGAGGGTGAGTTTTAGGGTTAGAGTTAGGTTTAGGGTTAGGGTTTGGCTTAGGGTGAGGGTTAGGTTTAGGGTTGGGTTAGTTTTAGGGTTAGGGTGAGGGTGAAGGTTAGGGTTAAACTGAGGGTTAGGGTAATGGTGAGGGTGAGGGTATGGTTAGGGATAGGGTATGGGTTAGGCTTAGGGTTAGGGTGAGGTTGAGGATTAGGGGTAGGGTTTCGTTTAGGTTTACAGTTCGGGTTAGGGTAAGGGTTAGGGTGAGGATTATGGTTAGTGTGAGGTTGAGTGTTAGGGTTAGGATGAGGGTTAAGGTTAGGGTTAGGTTTAGGGTGAGAGTTAGGGTTAGGGTGAGGGTTAATCTTAGGGTTAGAATTAGGGTGTGGGTGAGGTGAGTGTGAGGGTTAGGGTTAGGTTGAGGTTTAGGGTTAGGGTTAGGGTTAGCCTTAGGTTTAGGGTTAGGTTTAGGGCTAAAGCTAGTGTTAGGGTAAGAGTTAGTGTTGGGGTTAGGGTGAGGGTGAGGGTATGGGTGAGGTTTAGAGTTAGGATTTGGGTTGGGGTTAGGGTGAGGTTTAGGGTTAGAGTTAGGTTTAGGGTGAGGGTTAGGGTTAGGATTAGGGTTAGGGTGAGGTAGAGTGTTAGGGTTAGGATGAGGGTTAAAGTTAGGGTTAGGTTTAGGGTGAGGGTGAGGGTTAGGGTGAGGGTTAGGGTTGGGGTGAGGGTTAATGTTAGGGTTAGGGTTAGGGTGTGGGTGAGGGTGAGGGTGAGGGTTAGGGTGAGGTTTAGGGTTAGGGTTAGGTTAAGGGTTAGGTTTAGGGCTAAAGCTAGCGTTAGGGTAAGAGTTAGGGTTGGGGTTAGGGTTAGGGTTAGCCTTAGGTTTAGGGTTAGGTTAAGGGTTAGGTTTAGGGCTAAAGCTAGTGTTAGGGTAAGAGTTAGGGTTGGGGTTAAGGTGAGGGTGAGGGTGTGGGTGAGGTTTAGGGTTAGGTTTAGGGTTTGGGTTGTGGTTAGGGTGAGGCTTAAGGTTAGCGTTAGGTTTAGGGTGAGGGTTAGGGTGAGGGTGAAGTTTAGGGTTAAGTTTAGGGTTAGGGTTAGCGTGAGGGTTAGGGTGAGCATTAGTTGGAGGGTGAGGGTTAAGGTTAGGCTTAGGGTTGCAGTTTGGGTTAGGGTGAAGTGAGAGTTAGGGTTAGGGTTAGGGTTAGAGTTAGGTTTAGGTTTAGGGTGAGGGTGAGTGTTAGGGTGAGGGTGAGGGTGAGTGTTGGAGTGAGGATAAGGGTGAGCTTGAGGGTTAGGGTTAGGGTGAGTGTGAGGATTAGGGTGAGGGTTAGTTTGAGGGTGAGGGTTAGGGTTAGGATGAGGTTGATGGTTAGGTTTACTGTGAGGGTTAGGGTGAGTGTTAGGGTTAATTTTAGTTTTAGGTGTAGGTTTAGTTTTAGGGTGAGGTTTAGGGTTCAGTTGAAGGCTTATGGTTAGGGATAGGGTTAGGATTAGCGTGAGGGTGATGGTGAGATTTAGGTTCAGGTTTATGATTAGGTTGAGGTTTAGGGTGAGGGTGAGGGTGAGGGTTAGGGTTAGGGTGAGGGTGAGGGTTAGGGTTAGGGTTAGGGGTAGGGTGAGCTGAGGGTGAGATTTAGGGTGAGGGTTAGGGTGAGAGTGAACGTTAGGGTGAGGGTGAGGTTTAGGGTGAAGGTTATGGTGAGGGAGAGGGTTAGGCTGAGGGTTAGGGTTAGTGTTAGGGTTATCGTTAGTGTTAGGGTGAGGGTTAGGTTGAGGGTGAGATTTGGGTTGAGGATTAGGGTTAGGGTTAGGGTTAGGATTAGGATTAGGGTAAGGGTGAGGGTGAGGGTTAGGGTTAAGGTTAGGGTTAGGTTGAGGGTTAGGGTTAGGGTTAGGGTTAAGTTTTGGACAGGGTTAGGGTTGGGGTTGGGATTTGGGTTAGGGTTAGGGTGAGGCTTAGGGATAGGGTTAGGTTTAGGGATAGGGTTTGGGTTAGGGTTAGGGTTGGGTGAGGGTTATGGTGAGGGTTAGGCTGAGGGTTAGTGTTAGTGTTAGGTTTATGAATAGAGTTAGAGAGAGGGTGAGAATTTGGGTGAGTCTTAGGCTTAGGTGTAGGGTTATGGTTAGGGTTAGGCTGAGGGTTAGGGTTGGGTTAGGGTTAGGCTTAGGGTTAGGATGAGAGTTAGTTTCAGAGTTAGGTTTAGGGTTTGGATTAGGAATAGGATAAGGTTGAGGGTGAGGATGAGGGTTAGGATTAGGTTGAGGCTGAGGTTTAGGGTTAGGATTAGTGGGAGGGTGAGGGTTAGGGTTAGGGTGAGGGTGAGAGTGAGGGTGAGGGTTAGATTTAGGGTTAGGTTTGGGGTGAGGGTTAGGGTGAGGGTGAGTGTGAGAGTGAGGGCTAAAATGAAGGTGAGCATTAGTGTCAGGGTGAGGGTTAGGCTGAGAGTTTGGGTTGCAGTTAGGTTTAGGGGGAGGGTGATGTTGTGGGTGAGGGTTAGGCTTAGGGTTAGGGTTAGATTTAGGATGAAGATAAGGGTTAGGGTTTTTGTTAGGGTTAGGGTGACTGTGAGGTTTAGGGTTAGGTTGAGGTTGAGGGTTAGGGACAGGGTTCATGTTAGGGTTACGGTTAGGGTTTGAGTGAGATTGAGGGGTAGGATTAGGGTTAGGGTTAGGGTAAGGGTGAGAGTGAGGGTTACAATTAGGGTTTGGGTTAGGGTTAGTGTCAGTGTCAGGGTTAGGGTTAGGGTTAGGGCTAACGCTTCGGTTAGGGTTCGAGTTAGGTTTAGTGTTAGGGGGAGCTTGAGGGTGAGGGATAGGGTAGGGTTAGGTTTAGGTTTAGGGTGAAAGTGAGGGTTAGGGTGAGGGTTACAGTTAAATTTAAGTTTAGGGTTAGCGTTAGGTTAGGGTTTGGGTTTTGGTTAGGGTTAAGTTGAGGGTGAGGGTGAGGGTTGGGGTGAGGGTGAAGGTTAGAGTTGGGGTTAGGGTAAGGGTTAGGGTGAGGGTTAGATTGAGTGTTAGAATGAGGGTTAGAGTGAGGGTTATGGTTAGGGTGAGGGTTAGGGTGATGGTTAGGGTGAGGGTTAGGTTTAGGGTGAGGGTTGTGGTGAGGGTTAGGGTTAGGGTTAGGTTTAGGTTTAGGTTTAGGCTTAGGGTGAGGGTTAGGGTTAGGGTTAGGGTGAGGGTGAGGGTTAGGGTGAGGGCGAGTGTAAGGCTTAGGATTAGTGTTAGGTTTGGGTTTAGCGTTAGGCTGAGTGTTAGAGTTATATTTAGGGTTAGGATTAATGTTCGGGTTAGGGTGAAGTTTAGGGTTAGGGTTAGGCTTAGCTTTAGGGTGAGGGTTGCGGTAGGGTTAATGTTAGGATTATGTTTTGGTTTAGGGTAAGGGATAGGGTTAGGTCAGGGTTAGGGTTAGGGTTAGGGTGAAGATGAGGGTTAGGGTTTGTGTTAGGTTTAGGGTTATGGTTTGGTTTAGGGTTATCGTTAGGGTTAGGATGAGGGTTAAGGTTAGGGTGAGGGTGAAGTTTTGGGTTAGGGTTAGTCTTAGGTTTAGGGTGCGGGTTGGGGTAGGGTTAGGGTTAGGGTTAAGCTTTGGTTTATGGTAAGCTATAGGGTTAGGGTTAGGGTTAGGGTGAAGGTGAGGGTTATGGTTAGGGTGAGAGTTAGGGTGAGGTTTAGGGTGAGGGTTAGGGTTATGGTTAGGTTTAGGGTTAGGGTTAGGATTAGGGTTAGAGTGAGGGTGAGATTTAGGTTGAGTGTTGACGTTAGGATGAGGCTTAAGGTTAGTGTTAGGGTGAGGGTTAGGTTTAGGGTTAGGGTGAGGGTTAGGTTTAGGGTTAGGGTGAGGGTGAATGTTAGTGTGTGGGTGAGGGTAAGGGTTAGGGTAAGGGTTAGGGTTAGGGTGTGGGTTAAGTTAGGGTTAGGGTTAGGTTGTGGGTGAGGTTTAGGTTGAGGTTATGGTTTAGGGTGTGGGTTAATGTTAGGGTAGGGTTAGAGTGTGGCTGAGGGTTAGGGTGAGGGTTAGGGTTAGGGTTAGGGTGATACTTTAGTTTAGGGTTTGGTTTAGCCTTAGGTTTAGGGTTAGGTTAAGGGTTAGATTTAGGGTTAGAGTTAGGGTTAGCGGTAGGTTAAGGTTTAGGTTTAGGGGTAATGTTAGGATAAGAGTTAGGGTTGGGGTTAGGGTGAGGGTTAGGGTTTGGGTGAGGGTTAGGGTTAGCGTTAGGTTTAGGGTGAGGTTTCGGGTGAGGGTGAAGTTTAGGGTTAAGGTGAGTGTTAGGATTAGGGGGAGGGTTAGGGTGAGAGTTAGGGGTAGGGGGAGGGTTGAGGGTTAGGTTTAGGGTTAGGGTTGTGGTTTGGGTTAGGGTGATGGTGAGGGTTAAGGTTAGGGTGAGGGTGAGTGTTAGGGTGAGCGTGAGGGTGAGGTTGAAGGTTAGAGTTAGGATGAGTGTGAGGATTAGGGTGAGGGTTGGTGTGAGGGCGAGGGTTAGGGTTAGGGTGAGGGTGATGTTTAGGTTTACTGTGAGTGTTAGGGTGAGGATTAGGGTTAAGGTCAGTTTTAGGTTTAGGTTTAGTTTTAGGGTGAGGGTTAGGGCTCGGTTGAAGGTTTAGGGTTAGGGTTAGGGTGAGGGTGAGGGTTATGGTTAGGGTTAGGGTGAGAATGAGGGTGAGGGTTATGGTTATGGTTAGGGTGAGGGTGTGGGTGAGAGTTATGGTGAGGGTGAGGGTAAGAGTGAACGTTAGGGTGAGGGTGAGGTTTAGGCTGAGTGTTAGGGTTAGTGTTAGTGTTAGGGTTAGGGTTAGATTTAGGGTGAGAGTTAGGTTGAGGATTAGGGTAGGGTTAGGATTAGGGTTAGGGTAAGGGTGAGGGTGAGGGTTAGGGTTAGGTTGAGGGTGAGGGTTAGGGTTAAGTTTGGGTAGGTTTAGGGTTAGTGTTAGGGTTAGGATTAGGGTTAGGGTTAGGGTGAGGCTTAGGGTTAGGTTTAGGTTTAGGGATAGGGTTTGGTTTAGGGGTAGGGTTAGGTATAGGGTTTGGCTTAGGGTTATGGTTGGGTGAGGTTTAGAGTGAGGGTTGGGGTGAAGGTTAGGGTTAGGGTTAGGCTTAGGCTTAGGTTTAGGGTGAGGGTTAGGGTAGGGTTAGGGTTAGGGTTAAGTTTTGGTTTATGGTAAGGTATAGGTTTAGGGATAGGGTGAAGGTGAGGGTTACTTTTAGGGTGAGGTTTAGGGTGAGGGTTAGGGTTATGGTTAGGGTTAGGGTTAGGATTAGGGTTAGGGTGAGGGTGAGAGTTCGGGTGAGTGTTGGCGTTAGGATGAGTGTTAAGGTTAGGGTTAGGATGAGGATTAGGTTTAGGGTTAGAGTGAGGGTGAAGGATAGGGTGTGGGTGAGGGTGAGGGTTAGAATGAGGGTTAGGGTTAGGGTGTGGGTTAATATTACGGTTAGGGTTAGGGTATGGGTTAGGGTGAGGGTTAGGGTTAGGGTTAGGGTGAGGATTAGATATAGGGTTAGATTTATGTTTAGGGCTTCGGTGAGGGTGAGTGTTAGGCTTAGGGTGAGGTTTGGGGTGAGGGTGAGGGTGAGGTTGAGGGTTAAGTTTAGGGTGAGTTTGAGGATTATGGTGAGGGTTAGTGTGAGGGTGAGGGTTAATGTGAGGGTGAGGGTGAGGGTGATGTTTAGGTTTAGGGTGAGGGTTATGTTGAGGGTTAGATTTAAGGGTTTAGGTTTAGGTGTAGGGTTAGGGTCAGGGTTAGGGTTCGGGTGAAGGGTTAGGGTTAGGATTAGGGTGAGGGTGATAGTGAGGGTTAGCTTTAGGCTTATGTTTAGGGTGAGGGTTGGGGTTAGGGTTAGGTTGAGGGTTAGGTTTAGTGTTAGGGTTAGGGTGAGGTGAAGGTGAGGGTGAGGGTTAGGGTTAGTGTAAGGGTTAGGGTGAGGGTGAGGTTGAGAGTGAGGTTGAGGGTGAGGGTGAGAGTGAACGTTAGGGTGAGGATGTGGTTTAAGGTGATGTTTAGGGTGAGGGTGAGGGTTAGCCTGATTGTTAGGCTGAGTGTTTGGGTTAGTTGTTAGCGTTAGCGTTAGGGTGAGGGTTAGGTATCGGGTGTGAGTTAGGTTGAGGATTAGGGTTAGGGTTATGATTAGCGTTAAGGTAAGAGTGAGGGTGAGGGTTAGGTTTAGGGTTATGGTTATGGGTAGGGTTAGGGTTAGGGTTAGGGTTAGGATTAGGGTTACGGTTAGGTTGAGGTTTAGGGTTAGGGTTAGGGTTAAGTTTGGGTAGGGTTAGGGTTAGGGCAAGGGTTAGGATTAAGGTTAGGGTTAGAGTGAGGCTTTGGGTTAGGGTTAGGTTTAGAAATAGGGTTTGGGTTAGGGTTTGAATTAGGGTTAGGTTTTGGGTTAGGGTTAGGCTTTGGTGAGAGTTAGGGTGAGGATTAGGGTGAGGGTTAGTGTTAGGGTTAGGGTTAGGTTTAGGATTAGGGTTAGGGTGAGGAGGAGAATTAGGGTGAGTGTTAGGCTTAGGAGTAGGTTTAGGGTTCGGGTTAGGCTGAGGGTTACGGTGAGGGTTAGGGCTATGGTTAGGTTTAGGGTTAGGATGAGAGTTAGGTTAAGCGTTAGGGTTAGGGTTTGGATTAGGGTTAGGGTTAGGGTTAGGTTGAGGGTTAGGGTGAGGGAGTTGGTTAGGGTTAAGGTTATGGTTATGGTTAGGGGGAGGGTTAGGGGGAGGGTTAGGGGGAGGGTGAGGGTTAGGGTTAGGGTTTGGGTTAGGGTGAGGGTTAAGTATAGGGTTAGGGTTAAGTTAGGGTTAGGTTGAGGGTGAGGGTGAGGGTTAGTGTTAGGGTGAGGGTGATGTTTAGGATTAGGGTGAGAGTTAGGGTTATGGTGAGGGTTAGGTTTAGTGTTAGGGTTAGGGTTCCGGTGAGGTTTAGGTTTAAGGTGTGGTTTATCGTGAGGGTAAGTGTGAGGGTGAGGGTGAGAGTGAGGATTAAGGTAGGGTGAGGGTGAGGGTTAGGTTTAGGATGAGGATTAGGCTGAGAGTTAGGGTTAGATTTAGGGTTAGTGTTAGCGTTAGGGTAAAGGTTAGGCTTAGGGTTTGGTTTAGGATGAGGGTAAGTGTTAGGGTGCGGGTGAATGTTAGGGTTAGGGTTAGGGTTACGGTTAGGGTGAGGGTTGTTGTTGGGTTAGGGTTAGGGTTATGGTTAGGGTGAGGGTTGTTGTTGGGTTAGGGTTAGGGGTAAGTTTTGGTTTAGGTTTAGGGATAGAATTTGGGTTAGGGTTAGGGTTAGGGTTTGGGTTAGGGTTAGTGTTAGGGTAATGGTGAGGTTGAGGATGAAGGTTAGGGTGAGGGTTAGTGTTAGGGTTAGGGTTGGGGTTAGGTTTAGAGTGAACGTTAGTGTTAGGATTAGGGTTTCGATTAGGGTTATGGTTAAGGTGAGGGTGAGGGTGAGGGTTACGGTTAGGGTTAGGATCATAGTTAGGGTGAAGGTGAGAGTTAGGGTGAGTGTTAGGGTTAGGAAGAGGGTTAAGGTTAGGGTTAGGGTAAGGGTTAGGATTAGGGTTACGGTTAGGGTTAGGGTTAGGGTGAGGGTGAGGGTTAGGGTGAGGGTTAGTGTTAGGTTGAGGGTTAGGTTTAGGATGAGGGTGAGGTAGTGGGTGATGGTTACGCTTAGGGTTATGGTTAGATTTAGGATTAAGGTAAGAGTAGTGTTTTGGTTAGGTTTAGTGTTGGACACTGCCTCAGGGTCTCTTAACTTGTTGGCTAAAGACTTTTAACCTGATAGGATTTAGGTTGCTTACTCTGTCTCAAGAAAGACCACAAACACCTGGAACAAATTACCCCCTGACCAAATTGCCCCTTACAGATCCATATCTTTCTCATAGATCCGTTATCTTAGCGACCAAATTGCCTATGTCTTGTTCCCAGGAACTCATGCTGAAGAAAATTATTTCTACTGAACCTAGCCCCTGCTTTAGTGCCCTATTGAAACCCCCTCTGACTTTCAATAAACAGACCTTGATCAGAACACTGTCTTGGTCTCATTTCCTTGTGTTTGTCTGTCCCACTCATTTAGGTATTGTTCCCTCTCGGGTCTCAGTTGACTGAACCCTCTGGGCTGGGGCAGTTTAGGTTTAGGGTTAGGGTGAGGGTTAGGGTGAGGGTTAGGTTTAGGATGAGGTTAGGGTGAGGATTAGGGTTAGGGTTAGGATGAGGGTTAGGTTTAGGGTTACGGTTAGGGTTAGGGTGAGGGTGAGGGTGAGGGTGAGGTTTAGGTTTAGCGTTAGGGTTAGGGTGAGGGTGAGGTTTAGAGTGAGGGTTAGGGTGAGGGTTAGGGTGAGGATGAAGGTTATGGTTAGGGTTAGGCTTAGGTTTAGGGTGAGGGTTGGGGTTAAGTTTAGGGTTAGGGTGAAGGTGAGGGTTAGGGTTTGGGTTAAGTTTAGGGTTAGGGTTTGGTTTAGGTTTAGGGTTAGAGATAGTAGCGTTAGGGTTAGGGTTTGGATTAGGGTTAGGGTTAGGGTTAGTGTTAGGGTATTGATGAGGGTGAGTTTAGGGTTGTGGTGAGCGTTAGAGTTAGCGTTAGGCTTAGGGCTAAAGTGAGGTTTAGGGTTATTGTTAGGGTTTCAGTTACGGTTACCTTTAGGGTTAATGTGAGAGTTAGGGTCAGGGTTAGGGTGAGGGTTAGGGTTAAGGTTACCGTTAGGGTTTGAATTAGGGTTAGGGTGAGGGGAGAGGGTGAGTGTTATTGTTAGGTTGAGGGTTAAGATTAATGTTAGGGTGAGGGTTAGGGTTAGGGTTAGGGTTAGGGTTAGGGTGAAGGTTAGGGTGAGGGTGAGAGTTATGGTTAGGGTGTGGGTTAAAGCTAGGGTTAGGTTTAGGGTGTGGGTGAGGGTGAGGGAGAGGGGAGGGTTAGGGTTAGGGTTAGGGTTAGGGTGAGGATTAGGGTTAGGGTTAGGGTTAGGCTTAGGTTTATTGTTAGGTTAAGGGTTAGATTTAGGGTTAGGATTAGGGTAGGGTTAGATTTATTGCTAAAGCTAGTGTTAGAGTGAGAGGTAGGGTTGGGCTTAGGGTGAGGGTGATGGTGTGGGTGAGGATTAGGGTTAGGGTTAGGGTTAGGGTGAGGGTTAAGGTTAGCATTAGGGTTAGGGTGAGGGTTAGTGTGAGGGTGAAGGTTAGGGTTAAGGATAGGGTGAGGAGCAGTTTGAGGATTAGGGGGCGGTTGAGGGTTAGGGTTAGGGTTAGGGTTAGGGTTTGGGTTAGGGTGACGGTGAGGTAAGGGTTGGGTTAGGGTTAGAGTCATGTTTAGGCTTAGTGTGAGGTTGACGTTTAGGGTGAGGGTGAGGGTTAGAGTTAGGATTACGTTTTGGTTTAGGGTGAGTGTTAGGGATAGGGTTAGAGTTAGGTTTAGGGTTAGGGTGAGGCTGAGTGTTATGGTGAGGTTGAGCGTTAGGGTAAGGTTTGGGGTGAGGTTGAGGGTGCGGTTGAGGGTTAGGGTTAGGGTGAGTGTGAGGATTAGGGTGAGGGTTAGTGTGATGGTGAGGGTTAGGGTTAGGATGAGGGTGATGGTTAGGTTTAGGGTGAAGGTTAGGGTGAGGGTTAGGGTTAAATTGAGTTTTAGGTTTAGGTTTAGGTTTACGATGAGGGTTAGGGTTTGGGTGAAGGGTTAAGGTTAGGTTAGGATTAGGGTGAGGGCGATGGTGAGGGTTAGGTTTAGGGTTATGGTTAGGGTCAGGGTTAGGGTTAGGGTTAGGGTTAGGGTTAGGGTGAGGGTGAGGGTGAGGGTTAGGGTTAGGAATAGGGTTAGGGTGAGAGTGAGAGTGATGGTTAGGGTTAAGTTTTGGGTAGGGTTAGGGTTAGGGTTAGGGTTAGGGTGAGGTGAGGGAGAGGGTTATGGTTAGAGTGAGGTTGAGGTTTAGGGTTAGGGTTAGGGTGAGGGTGAGGTTTTGGGTTAGGGTGAGGGTGATGTTTAGGATTAGGTTGAGGGTTGGGTTTAGATTATGGTTAGGGTTCGGGTGATTGTGAGGGTGAGAGTTAGGTTTTGGGTTAGGTTTACGTGAGGGTTAGGGTAAGGGTGAGGGTGAACGTGAGGGTTAAGATGAGGGTGAGGTTTAGGGTTAGGGTCAGGAAGAGGCTGAGAGTTAGGGTTAGAGTTTGGGTTAGGGTTAGGGTTTGGGTTAGAGTTAGGGTAGGGTTACGGTTAGGGTAATGGTGAGGGTGAGGGTTACGATGAGGGGTAGTGTTAGGGTTAGGGTGAGGGTTAGGGTTAGGGTTAGGTTTTTGATTAGGGTTACGGTTAGAGTTAGGGAGAGGATTAGGATTAGGGTTAGGATTATGGTTAGGGTGAAGGTGAGAGTTAGTGTGAGAGTTAGGGTTAGGAAGAGGGTAAAGGTTTGGGTGAGGGTGAGGGTTAGAGTGGGGGTTAGAGTTAGGGTGAAGGTTAGGGTTAGGGTTAGGTTTAGGGTGAGGGTGAGGGACTGGGTGATGGTTAGGCTTAGTGTTAGGGTTAGATTTAGGATTAAGGTAAGGGTTAGGGATTTGGTTAAGATTAGTGTTAGTGTTAGGGTGACTGTTATGGTTAGGTTTAGGTTGAGGGTGAGGTTTAGCGATAGGGTTCGGGTTAGGCTTAAGGTTAGGGATAAGGTGTGACTGAGGGTTAGGATTAGGGTTAGGTTTAGGGTTAGGGTTATGGTAAGGGTGAGAGTGTCGGTTAGAGGTAGGGTTTGGGTTAGGGTTAGTTTTAGTGTTAGGGTTAGAGTTAGGATTAGGGCTAAAGCTAGGGGTAGGGTTAGGGTTAGGTGTAGTGTTAGGGGGAGTGTTTTGGTGAGGTTTTGGGTTAGGGTTAGGGTTAGGATTAGAGTTAGGGTTAGGGTGAAGGTGAGGTTTAGTGAGGGTTAGGGTTAGGTTTAAGTTTAGTGTTAGGGTTAGGTTAGGGTTTGATTTTCGGATAGGGTTAGCATTAGGTTTAGGCTGAGGGTTAGGGTGAGGGTGAGGGTTAGAGTTGGGGTTTGGGTCAGGGTTAAGGTGAGGGTTAGCTGAGTGTTAGAGTGAGGGTTAGGGTGATGGTTAGGATTAGCGTGAGGTTTAGGGTTAGAGTTAGTGTGAGGGTTAGGGTGAGTGTTAGGTTAGGGTTAGGGTTAGTGTTAGGGTTAGGGTGAGAGTGAGGGTGAGGGTTAGGTTTAGTGTTAGGTTTAGTGTTAGGTTTAGGGTTTTGGTTAGGGTTAGGTTTAGTGTTACGGTTAGCCTTAGGTTTAGGGGTAGGTTAACGGTTAGTTTTAGGGTTAGGGTAAGGGTTAGGATTAGGTTGAGGGCTAAAGGTAGTGTTATGGTTAGGAATAGGGTTAGGGTTAAGTGAGGGTTAGGGTTAGAGTGAGGTTTAAGTTTATGTTTAGGGTTATGGTTAGGATTAGGGTTAGGGTGAGACTGAGTGTGAAAGTGAGGGTTAGGGTTAGGGTTAGTGTTAGATTTAGGGTTAAGGGTAGGATTAGGGATTTCTTTAGGGTTAGGGCTGGGTTAGGGTTAGGGTGAATGTGAGGGTTAGGTTAGGTTGAAGGTGTGGGTTAGGGATAGGGTTAGGCTCAGGGTTAGGGTTAGAGTTAGGGTGAGAATGAGGGTTAGGATTAGGGTTAGAGTTAGAGTTAGGGTTAGAGTAAGGGTAAGTGTGAGGGTTAGAGTTAGGGTTTGGGTTTGGGTTAGTGTTAGTGTTAATGTTATGGTTAGGGTTAGGGCTAAAACTATGCATAGGTTTAGGGTTAGTGTTAGGGGGAGGTTGGAGGGTGAGGGTTAGGATTATGATTAGGGTTAGGGTTAAGCTGCAAGTGAGGGTTAGGGTGAGGGTTAGGGTTAGGATTATGCTTAAGGTTAGGTTTAGGGTGAGGGTTAGGTTTACTGTTACGGTTTGGATGAGGGTGAGGGTTAGGGTGAGGGTTAGGGTTAGGATTATGCTTAAGGTTAGGTTTAGGATGAGGGTTAGGTTTACTGTTACGGTTTGGATGAGGGTGAGGGTCAGGGTGAGGGTTAAGGTGTGGGATAAGTTTAGGGTGATGCTTAGGGTTAGTGTTAGGGTTAGGGTGTGGGTGAGGGTGACCTTGACGTTTTGGGTTAGGATTAGGATTAGGGTGGGGCTTAGGGTTAGAGTTAGGGTTAGCGTTAGGTTTAGGTTTATGTTAAGGGTTAGAGTTATGGTTAGGGTTAGGTTTAGGGTTCGGTTTAGGGCTAAAGCTAGGGCAGGGTAAGAGTTAGGGTTGGGTTTAGGGTGATGGGGAGGGTTAGAGTGACGGTTAGGGTTAGGGTTAGGGTGAAGGTGAGGATTAGGGTTATCGTTAGGGTTAGGGTTAGCGTTAGGATTAGGGTGAGGGTGAGGGTGAAGGTAAGGGTTAGGGTGAGGGTTAGGGTTAGGGTTAGTGTCAGGGTGAGGGTGAGCGTTAGGGTGAGAATGAGGGTGAAGGTGAGGTTGAGGTTTACGGTGATGGTGAGGTTTAGGGTGAGGGTTAGGGTGAAGGTAAGGGTTAGAGTTAGGGTTAAGTTTAGGCTAAGGGTTAGGGACCCTTAGGGTTAGGGTTAGGGTGAGGGTTATGGTTAGGGTTAAGCTTAGGGTTAAGCTTAGGGTTAGGGTTAGGTTTAGAGTTAGGTTTATGTATAGGTTTTGGGCTAGGGTAGGTTCAGGGTTAGGGTTAGGATTAAAGTGAAATTGAGGGTTATGGTGCGGGTTAGGTTTAGGGTTAGGGTTTGGGTTAGGCTTAGGGTGAGGGTAAGGGTTAGGCTTAGGTTGAGGGTTACGGGGAGGGTTAGGGTTAGGTTTAGGGTTAGGGTTAGGGTTAGAGTGAGGGTGAGGGTTAGGGTTAGGGTTAGGGTTAGAGTGAGGGTGAGGGTTAGGGTTAGGGTTAGGGTTAGGATGAGGGTTTGGGTGAGGGTTAGGGTTAGGTTTATGGTTACGGTTAGGGTTAGGGTTAGTGACGTTTAGGGTTAGGGTTAGGGCTAAGGTTCTTTTTAGCGTTAGGTTTAGCGTTAGGTATAGGTTTATGGTTAGGGTTAGGTCTAGGACTAGGGTTAGGGTTAGTGGTAGCATTAGGGTTAGGGTTAGGGTTATATATAGGGTTCGGGCTAGGCCTAGGTATAGGGATTGGCTTAGAGTTACGGTTAGGGTTAGGGTTAGGGTTAGGTTTAGGGTGAGGGTGAGGCTTAGGTTTAGGGTTATGTTAAGTGTTAGGTTTAGGGTGAGGTTGAGGGTGAGGTTTAGGGTTAGTGTTAGTGTTAGGGTGAGGGTTAGGGTGAGGGTGAGTGTTAGGTTTAGGGTTAGGATGATGGTGAGGGTTAGGGTGAGGGATAGACTTAGGGTTAGTGTTAGGGTTATGTTGATGGTGAGGGTTAGGGTTAGGGTGACCGTTAGGGTTAGGGTGAGGGTTAGGGTGAGGGTTAGGTTAGAGTATGGGTTAGGGTGATGGTTCGGGTGAAGGTGATGGTTAGGGTGAGGGTTAGGGTTAGTGTTAGGATGAGGGTTAGGATTTGGGTTAGGGTTAGGTCTTGGGACACTTAGGGTTAGGGTTAGGGTTCGCGTTAAGGTTTGGGTTAGGGTTAGTGTTAGGGTTAGGGTGAGAGTGAGGATTAGGATTATGATGAGGGTGAGTGTTAGAGTTAGGGTGAGGGTGAGTGTTTGGGTTTTGGTAAGTGTTAGTCTTAAGGTTAGAGTTAAGGTTAAGGTGAGGGTGAGGGTTAAGGTTAGGGTGAGGATGAGGGTGAGGGTTATGGTTAGGGTTAGTGTTGGCTTAGGGTTAGGGTTAGGTGTAGATTTCAGGTTAGGATTCGGTTTAGGGTGAGGGTTTGGGTTAGGGTTAGTGTTAGCGTGAGGGTGAGTGTGAGGGTGTCGGTTAGGGTTAGGGTGAGGGTTATTGTTAAGGTTAGGGTTAGGGTGAGAGTTAGGGTTAGGCTTAGGGTTAGGGTAAGAGTGAGGTTTAGAAGTAGGGTTAGGATGAGGATTAGGGTTAGGGTTAGAGTGAGTTTTAGGTTAGAGTGAGGATTAAGGTAACTGTTAGGTTTAGGGTTAGGTTTAGGGTCTAGGGTTAGGATGAGGGTTAGGGTGAGGGTGAGGATTAGGGTTAGGGTTAGGGTGAGGGTGAGTGAGGATTAGGGTGAGGGTTAGGTTGAGTGTTTGTTTGAGGGTTATGGTGAGGGTGTTAGGGTGAGGGTTAGGGTTAGGGTTAGTGTGAGTGTGAGAGTGAGGGTTAGAGTGGGGGTGACGTTGAGGGATAGGGTTAGGGTTAGGGTGAGGGTGAGTTTTAGGGTTGGGGTTAGGGTTAGGGTGAGGGTGAGAGTTAGGGTTATGGTTACGATTAGGGTTAGCGTGAGGATTAGGGTTAGGGTGAGGGTTGGTTACTTTAGGGTTTGGGTTAGTGTTAGGGTTAGGGTTTGGGTTAGTGTTAGGATTAGCGTGAGCGTGAGGGTTAGTGCTAGGGTTAGAATTAGTGTTAGGGTTAGGGTTTGGGTTAGGGTTAGGGTTAAGGTTTGGGTTAGATTTAGGGTTACGGTTTGGGTTTGGTTTAGGGTTAATGTTAAGGTTAGGGTTAGGGTTTGGTTTAGGGTCAGGGTTAACGTTAGGGTTAGGGTGAGAGTGAGGGTGAGTGTTCAGGTTAGGGTTAGGTTAGGGTTAGGGCGACAGTTAGGGTTACGATTAGGTTTAGGGTTAGGGTTAGGGTTAGGGTTAGGTGAGAGTTCAGGTGAGGATTAGAGTGAGTGTTAGGTTTAGGTCTACGGTTAGGGTTAGGGTTAGGGTTAGGATTAGTGTTAGTGTGAGGTTGAGGGTTAGGGTGATTATTAGAGTTACGATTAGGTTTAGGGTGAGGGTGTGAGTTATGGTGAGGGTGAGGGTTAGAGAGAGGGTTAGGGTGAGGATTCGTGTAAGGGTGAGGGATAGGGTGAGGTTTAGGGTTAGAGTTAGGGTTAGGTTTAGGATGAGGGTTAGTGTTAGGGATAGGGTGAGGTTTAGGGTTAGGGTGAGGGTTAGGGTAAGGGTTAGGGTTAGGTTGAGGGTTAGGGTTAGACTTGGGTTTACGGTTAGGGTAAGGTTGAGATTGAGAATGAGGGTTAGGGTGAGAGTTAGGGTTAGGGTTAGCATTGTGGTAAGGGTGAGGGTTAGGGTTAGGGTCATGGTTATGTTTATGTTTAGCATTAGGTTTAGGGTTAGGGTTTGGGTTAGGGTTAGGGTTCCAGTGAGGGTAGGGTTAGGGTTAGGGTTAGGGTGAGGGTTAGGGTTTGGGTTAGGGTTACAGATAGGCTTATGGTTAGGGGAGGGTGAGGCTTAGATCTAGGGTTCTGGTAAGAGTTAGGTTGAGGGTGAGTGTGAGGGTGAGGTTTAGGTTTGGGGTTCGGTTTATGGTTAAGTTTAGGGTTTGGGTAAGGGTTAGGGTTTGGGTTAGGCTTAGGGTGAGGATGAGGGTGAGGGTTAGGGTTAGGGTTAGGATGAGGGATATGGTGAGGGTTAGGGTTAGGGTTAGAGTTATTAGGGTGATGGCGAGGGATAGGGTTAGGGTTAGTGTTATGGTTATGGTGAGGGGTAGGGTTAGGGTGAGGGTTAGGGTTAGGGTGAGGGTTATGGTTAGTGTTAGGGTTAGAGTTAGCGTTTGAGTTTGGGTTAGGTTTAGAGTTAGGGTTAGGATCTGGGACTCTTAGGGTTAGGGTTAGGGTTAGCGTTAATTTTGAGTTAGGGTTAGGGTTAGGGGTAGCGTTAGGGTGAGAAGAGTGTTAGGGTTATGATGAGGGTGCGTGTTAGAGTAAGGGTGAGGGTGAGTGTTAGGGTTTGGGTTAGTGTTAGTGTTAAGGTTAGAGTTAGGGTTAGGGTGAGGGTGAGGGTTAGCGTTAGGGTTAGCGTTGGCTTAGGGTTAGAGTTTGGGTTCGCATTAGGGTTAGGTTTAGGTTTAAGGTGAGTGTTTGGGTTAGGGTTAGGGTTCCATGAGGGTGAGTGTGAGGGTGTCGGTTAGGGTTAGGGTGAGGGTGAGTGTTAGGGTTAGGGTTAGGATTAGGGTTAGGGTGAGAGTTAGGGTTAGGCTTAGGGTTAAGGTTAGGGTGAGGTTTAGAGGTAAGGTTAGGATGAGGATTAGGGTTAGGGTTAAGGTAGGGTTAGGGTGAGTTTTAGGTTAGTGTGAGGGTTAGGGTAAATGTTAGGTTTAGGGTTAGGTTTAGGGTTAGGGTTAGGGTGAGGGTTAGGGTTAGGGTTATGGTGAGGGTGCGTGAGGATTAGGGTGAGGGTTTGGTTGAGTGTTTGTATGAGGGTTATGGTGAGGGTGAGTGTTAGGGTGAGGGTTAGGGTTAGGTTATTGTGAGTGTGAGAGTGAGGGTTAGAGTGGAGGTGAAGTTGAGGGTTTGTTTAGGGTTAGAGTGGGGGGGGTGAGATGGAAGGTTAGGGTGAGGGTGAGGGTGAGGTTTAGGGTTAGGGTTAGGGTTAGGTTGAGGGTAAGAGTTAGGGTTATGGTTAGGGTTAGGGTTAGCGTGAGGATTAGGGTTAGGGTGAGAGTTAGGGTTACTTTAGGGTTTTGGTTAAGTTAAGGTTTAGGGTTTGGGTTAGTGTTAGGATTAGCATGAGAGTGAGGGTTAGGGTTAGGGTTAGGGTTAATGTTAGGGGTAGGGTTTGGGTTAAGGTTAGGGTTAGGGTTAGGGTTAGGGTTTGGTTTAGGTTTTGGGTTACTGTTTAGGTTTGGTTTAGGGTTAAGATTAAGGTTAGGGTTAGGGTTTGGCTTAGGGTTAGCATTAGGTTTAGGGTGAGAGTGAGGGTGAGTGTTCAGGTTAGGGTTAGGATGAGGGTTAGGGTTAGGATTAGGGTGAGGTTTTGGGTTAGGATGAGGATTAGGGTACGGGTTAGGGTTAGCGTGAGTGTTAGGGTTAGAGTTAGGTTTAGCGTTAGGGTAATGTTGAGATTGAGGATGAGGGTTAGGTTGAGATTTAGGTTTAGGGTTAGGGTAAGGGTGAGTGTTATGGTTAGGGTAATGGTTAGGGTTAAGGTAAGGGTTAGGATTTGGGTTAGGGTTGGGGTAAGGGTTAGAGTGAGGGTGAGAATTAGGTTTAGGGTTAGGGTTTGCTTTAGGGTTATGGTTAGGGTTAGGCTTACTGTTTGGGTTAGGGTGAGGGTAAGAATTAGGGTGAGTGTTAGGCTTAGGGTTAGTTTTAGGGTTAGGGCTAGGCTGAGGTTTAGGGTAATGGTTAGGTTTAGGATTAGAGTTAGGGTAGGGATTAGGGTGAGGATGAGAATTAGGTTCAGGGTTAGGATTAGGGTTAGGGTTAGGTTGAGAGTCAGGATTAGGGTTAAGTTTAGGGTTAGGATTAGGGTGAGGGTTAGGGTAGGGCTGAGGGTTAGGGTGAGGGTGAGGGTGAGATTTATGGTGAGAGTAAGGGTGAGGGTGAGTTTTAAGGTTAGGTTGAGGGTGACGCTGAGGGTCAGGGTTAGGTTTAGGGTGAGGGTTACCCTAAGGGTGAGGGTGAGGATAAGGGTTAGGATTAGGGTTAGATTGAGGGTGAGGGTTAGGGTTAGGGTTACGGTGAGGGATAGGGTTAGGGTTAGGGTTAGGGTTATGCTGAGTTTTAGGGTTAGGGTTAGGGTAAAGTTTGGAGTGAGAGTTAGGGTAAGGGTTAAGGTGAGGGTGAGGGTTAGGTTTAGGTTTATGGTTAGGGTTAGGGTTACGCTGTAGGTTTGGATGAGGGTTAGGGTTTGAATTAGGGTTAGGGTTAGGATGAGGGTTAGGGTGAGGTTTAGGATGAGGGTTGGGGTTAGTGTGAGTGTGAGGGTGAGGGATAGTGTTTGGGTTAGGGTTAGGTTGAGGGTTAGGGTGAGGTTGAGGGTTAGGTTGAGGGAGAGCATTAGCGTGAGGGTTAGGGTTAGGGTGAGGGTTACGGTGAGGGTGAGGGTGAGTGGTAGGGTTAGAGTGAGGGTAAGGTTTAGGGTTAGGATTGGGGTTAGGATTATTGTTAGGGTGAGGGTGAGGGTGAGGGTGAGGGTTAGGGTTGGGTTTAGCCTTAGGTTGAGGGTTAAGGTGAGGGTTAGATTTAGGTGCGTGTTAGGGTTAGGATTAGGGCTAGGGTGAGGGTCAGAGTTGGGGTGAGGGTGAGGGATCGGGTTATGGTTACGGTTAGGGTTAGGGTTAGGGTTAAGATTTGGGTTAGGATGAGGGTGAGGTTTGAGTTTAGGTTGAAGTTTACGTTTGGGGTTATGGTTAGGGTTAAGTTTAGGATTAGGTTAGGGTGAGGGTGAGGGTTAGAGTTAGGGTTAGGGTGAGGGCGAGGGTGAAGGTGAAAGTGAAGGTGAAGGTGAGTGTTAGGGTTACATTTAGGGTTAGGGTTATGGTTAGGGTTAGGGTTTGGGGGATGGTTAGGGTGAGGGTTACGGTGTGGGTGAGGCTTAGGTTGAGGGTTAGGGTGAAGTTTAGTGTTAGGGTTAAGTTAGGGTTAGGTTTAGGTTGAGGGTGAGATTTAGGGTGAGTGTTAGGTTTAGGGTTTGGGTTGGGGCTAGGGGTAGGGTTACGGTAAGGGTTTGATTAGGCTTAGGGTTAGGGTTAGGGTTAGGGTGAGAGTTAAGTTCAATTTTAGGGTTAAGGTTAGGGCAAGCGTTAGGGGGAGGGTTAGGGTTATGGTGAGGGTTAGGGTGAGGGTGAGGGTTATGTTTCAAGTAGGGTTAGGTGTAGGGGGAGGGTTAGGTTGAGGTTGAAGGTTAGGGTGAGGTTCAGGGTGAGGCTTAGGGTGAGAGTTAGGGTGAGGTTGAGTGTTAGGGTGATGGTGAGGCTGAGGCTGAGGCTGAGGGTTAGGGTTAGGGTAAGGGTGAGGGAGAGGGTGAGGGTTAGGATTAGGGTTAGGGTAAGGGTGAGGGTGAGGTTTAAGTTAGGGTTAGGGTTACGTTGAGGGTTGGGGGAGGGTTAGGGTTAGGTGAGGTGAGGTGATGGTTAGGGTTAGGGTTAGGGTTAAGGTTATGGTTAGGGTGAGGGTTAGGGTTAGGATTAGGGTTAGGCTGAGGATTAGGTAGAGTGATAGAATGAGGGTTAGGGTGAGGGTTAGGCTTAGGGTGAGGGTTAAGGTGACAGTTAGAGTGAGGCTGATGGTGAGTGTGAGTGTTAGGCTTAGGGTGAGGGTGCGGGTGAGTGTTAGGGTGAGGGTGAGGGTTTGGTTGAGGGTTAGGGTTAGGGTGAGGATGATGGTTGGGCTTAGTTTTAGGGTGAGGTGAGTGTTAGGGTTAGGGTGTGGGTTAGGGTGAGGTTTAGGGTTATGGATAGTTTTAGGGTTAGGGTTAGGATTAGGTTTAGGGTAAGAGTGAGGGTTAGTGTTAGGTTTAGAGCTAGGGTTAGGGTGTGAGTTAGGATTAGGGTGGGGTTAGGCGTAGGGTTAGGGTTAGAATTAGTGTGCGGGTGAGGGTTAGGTCTAGGGTGAGGGTTAGGTTGAGTGTGAGGATTACGGTTAGGGTTAGGATTACGTTGAGGTTTAGGGTGAGGTTTAGGGTAAGGGTGAGGATTAGGCTTAGTGTTAGGGTGAGTGTGAGGGTAAGGGTTAGGGTGAGGATGAGGGTTAGGCTTAGTGTTAGGGTGAGAATGAGGGTTAGGGTTAGTGTGAGGGTTAGGGTGAGGGTTAGTGTTAGTGTTAGGTTTAGGGTTACAGTTATGGTTAGGGTGAGGGTTAGGGTTAGGGTGGGTGTTAGGGTTAGGGTGAGATTTAGGGTTCTGGTTCAGGTTAGGTGTAGGATGAGCATTAGGTTTAGTATTTGGGTTACGGTTATGGTTAGAGTTAGGGTGAGGGTGAGGGTTAGGGGGAGGTTGATGGTGATGGTTAGAGTTAGGGTGAAGGTCAGGGTGAGGTTTAGGGTTAGGTTTAGGATTAGGTTTTGTGTTAAGGTGAGTGTTAGGGTTAGGTTGAGGGTTGGTGGGGTTAGGGTTAGGGTTAGGGTTAGAATTAGGGAGAGGGACAGGTTTAGGGTTAGGCTGAGTATTAGGGTTAGGGTTAGGGTGAGTGTGTGGGTTAGGATTAGGTTTAGGGTAAGGGTTATGTTGAGGGTTAGTGTGAGGGTGAGGGTTAGGCTTAGTGTTGGGTGAAGATGAGGGTTAGGGTTAGGGTGAAGGTGTGGGTGAGGGTTAGGGTGAGGGTTAGGGTTAGGGTTAGGCTGAGGGTTAGGGTTAGTGTTAGGGTTAGGGTTTCGGTTAGGATGAGAATTAGGTTCAGGTTTAGGGTTAGGGTTAGGGCGAGGGTTAGGGGAAGGTTAGGGTCCAGGTTAGGGTGAGGTTTAGGGTGAGAGTAAGGGTTAGGTTTAAGGTAGGGTTAGGGTTAGGGTGAGGATTATGGTGAGGGTGAGGATTAGGGTGAGGGTGAGGCTTAGGTTGAGATTTAGGTGAGGGTGATGGTGAGGGTGAGGCTGAGGGTTAGTGTTAGGGTTAGGGTTAGAGTTAGGTTAAGGGTGAGGGTGAGGGTTAGGATTAGGTTTAGGTTGAGGTTTAGAGTGAGGGTGAGGGTTAGGGTTAAGGTTAGGGTTAGGGTATGGTGAGGGTTAGGGGGAGGGTAAGGGGGAGGTGATGGTTAGGGTTAGAGTTAGGGTTAGCCTTAGGGTTATGGTTAGAGTGAGGGTTAGGGTTATGTTTAGGGTTAGGCTGAGGGTTAGGTTGAATGATAGTGTGAGGGTTAGGGTTAGGGTGAGGGTTAGGGTTATTGTTAGGGTTAGTGTTAGGGTTAGTGTGAGAGTTAGGGTTAGGGTTAGGGTGAGTGTTATGGCTTGTGTGAGAGTTAGTGTTAGGTTTAGGGTTAAGGTAAAGTTTAGGGTGAAAGTGAGCTTTAGGGTGATCGTTAGGGTGAGGGTTAGGGTTAGATTTAGGGTTAGGGTTAAGGTAAAGGAGAGGGTTAGGGTAAGATTTAGGGTGAGGTTTTGGGTTAGGGTTAGGGTTAAGGTTATGGTTAGGTTTAGGGTGAGGGTGAGGGTGAGGGTGAGGCTGAGGGTTAGGGTGAGGGTTAGTGTGAGGGTGAGGGTTTGGGGTAGTTTTAGGTTTAGGTTGAGTATGAGGTTGAGGTTAGGGTTAGTGTGAGGGTGAGAGTGAGGGTTACGGTGACGATGAGGGTGAGGGTTATGGTGAGAGTTGGGTGAAGGTTATCGTTAGGGTTATGGTTAGGGACCCTTAGGCTTAGGGTTAGGGGTAGGGATAATGTTACGGTTAGAGTTAGAGTTAGGTTTAGGGTTAGGGTTATGTATAGGTTTATGGCTAGGGCTAGGATTAGGGTTAGGTTTAGGGTTAAGGTTAGGGTTAGGGTTAGGGTTAGTGTTAGGGTTTGGGTTAGGGTTACGGTAAGGGTTAGGGTTTTGTTTAAGGTGAGAGTTCGGGTTAGGGTTCAGGTTAGTGTTAGGGTGATTGTGAGGGTGACGGTTAAAGTCACTGTTAGGGTTAAGGTTAGGGTGAGGTTTAGGGTTAGGTTTAGGGTTACGGTTAGCGTTAGGGTTATGGTTAGATTTAGGGTGAGTGTTAGGGTTAGGGTTAGATGAGGGTTAGGTTTAGGGTGAGGGTTAGGGTTAGGGTTAGGCTTAGGCTAAGAGTTAGGGTTAGGGTGAGGGTGAGTGTTAGACTTAGGGTTAGGTTTAGGGTTAGGGGTAGGGTGAATATGAGGGTTAGGCTGAGGGTTAGGGTTAAAGTGAGGGTTAGGGTGAGGGTTAGGGTTAGGGTTAGTGTTAAGGTTAGGGTTAGGGTTAGGTTTAAGGTGAGGGTTAGCGTTATGGTTAGGGTAAGGATTAGTGTTAGCTTTATGGTTAGGGTTAGGGCTAGGACTAGGGTTAGGGTTAGTGTTAGTGTTAGGGTTAGGGACACTAGGGTTTGGGTTAGGGTTTTTAGGAGTAAGGTGTTATTTTTAGGGTTAGGGTTAAGGTTATGGTTAGGTTGAGGGATAGTGTTAGGGTTAGGGTTAGGGTGAGTGTTAGGTTTAGGGTTAGCGTTAGGGTTAGGGTTTGGATCAGTGTTAGTATTAGGGTTAGGTCTAGAGTTAGGGTGAGGTTGAGGGTTAGGAGTAGGATGAGGGTCAGGGTTAGGGTTAGGGTTTGGGTTAAGGTTAGCATTTGGGGTAGGGTTAGGGTTAGTTTTCGGGTTAGAGTGACCATTTCGGTTAGGATTATGGTTAGGGTGATGTTGAGGGTGAGTGGGTTGGTGTTGGTTAGGGTTAAGGTGAGGGTGAGTGTTAGGGTTAGCGTTAGGGTTAATGTGAGGGTTAGGGTGAGGGTGAGGATTAGGGTGAGGATTAGGGTTAGGGTTAGGGATAGGGTAAGGGTTAGTGTTACGGTAGGGTTAAGGTTAGGATGAGGATGAGGGTTAGGGTGAGGTGAGGGCTAGGGGTAGTGTTCGGTTTAGGTTATGGTTAGGATGAGGAGAGGGTTAGGGTTAGGGTTTGGGCAAGGGTTAGGGTTTGGGGTAGGGTTAGGGTTAGTTTTAGGGTTACGGTGAGTGTTTGGGTTAGGGTTATGGTTAGGGTTATGGTGAGGGTGAGTATGATTGTGTTGGTTAGGTTTAAGGTGAGGGTGAGTGTTAGGGTTAGGGTTAGGGTGAGGGTTAGGGTGAGGTGAGGATTAGGGTTAGGGTTAGGGTTAGAGTTAGGGTTAGTGTTAGGGTTAGGGTTAGGGTTAGGTTTAGGGTTAGAGTGAGGATGAATGTTAGGGTTAGGGTGAGGGTTAGGGTTAGGCTTAGGCTTAGGGTGAGGTTTACAGTTCAGGTGAGGGATAGGATGAGGTTTATGGTTAGGTTAGGATTTTGTTTATGGTAAGGGTGAGGGTGAAGGTGAGGGTTAGGGTTAGGGTTAGGTTTTGGGTTTGGGTTTGGGTTAGGGTTAGTGTTCGGGTTCGGGTTAGGGTTAGGTTTAGGTTGAGGGTGAGGATGAGGGTTAGGGTGAGTTTGTAGGTTAGGGTTAGGGTGAGGGTGAGGGTTAAGTTTAGGGTCACGGGTAGAATTAGGGATAGGTTTAGGGTTAGAGTGAGGGTTAGGTTTAGGGTTTGTTTCAGGTTAAGGGTAGGAAGAGGGTTAGGGTTAGGGTTAGAGTTAGGGTTTGGATAAGGTTAGGGTTAGGGTTAAGGTGAGGGTGAGGTTAGGGTTACGGTTATGGTTAGGGTTTGGGTTAGGGTTAGGGTTGGGGTTAGGGTGAGGGTGAGAATTAGGGTGAGTGTTAGGGTTAGGGTTAGGTTGAAGTTTAGGGCTAGGCTGAGGGTTAGGGTGATGATTAGGTTTAGTATTAGGGTTAGGGTTAGGGTTAGGATGAGAGTTAGGTTCAGGGTTAGAGTCAAGGTTAGTTTGAGGGTTACGGTGAGTGTGAAGATTAGGGTTATGATTAGGGTGAGTGTGAGGGTTATTGTGAGGAGAGGGTGAGGTTTAGGGTGAGAGTTAAGGTGAGGCTTAGTGTTAGAGTGAGGGTTACGGTAAGGGTGAGGGTTAACATTTGCGTTAGGTTGAGCGTTAGGGTGAGAGAGAGGGTGAGGGTTAGGGTTAAGGTTAGGCTTAGGTTACGGGGAGGGATAGGGTAAGGGTTAGGGTTAGGTTTAGCGTTTTGTTTAGGTTGACGGTTAAGGTTAGTGTTAGGGTTAGGGTTTGGTTAGGCTGAGGGTTTGGTTGAGAGTTAGGGTGAGGATTAGGGTGAGCATTATGGTTGGGGTTAGGGTTAGCATTAGGTTGAGGGTTAGGGTGGGGTTAGGTTAGGGTTAGGTTTAGAATTAGAATGAGGGGGAGGATTAGGGTTAGGGTTATGGTTAGGGTGAGTGTGTGGGTTAGGGTTAGGTTGAGGGTTAGGGTGAGGGTTAGGTTGAGGTTGAGGGTTAGGCTTAGGGTTAGGGTGAGGGTTAGTGTTAGGGATATGTTTACGGGTAGGGTGAGTGTGAGGGTTAGGGTGAGGGTGAGGTTGAGGGTTAGGGTGAGGGTTAGGGTTAGGGTTTGGGTTAGTGTTAGGGATATGGCGAGGTTATGGGTGAAATTTAGGATGAAGGTGAGTGTGAGGGTTAGGGTGCAGGTGTGGTTTAGGCTGAGGTTAGGATGAAAATTAGGGTTAGGGTTAGGGTAAGGGTTACGTTTAGGGGTAGGTTTAGGTTTAGGGTTAGGGTTAGGGTGAGGGTTAGGGTTAGGGTTAGGGTGAGGGTGAGGTTAAGGGTAGGGTTAGGGTTGGGTTAGGGTTAGGGTTAGGGTTAGGGTTAGGGTAGGGGTTCAATTTTGGGAGAGGGTGAGGGTTACGGTGAGGGTTAGTGATAGGTTAGGGGTACGGATAGGGTGAGGGTTAGAGTGAGAGTTAGGGTTAATGTTAAGTTGAGGTTTTGGGTGAGGGTTAGTGTTAGGATTAGATTTAGTGTTAGGATTAGGGGTAGTGTGAGGAAGAGAATTAGGGTGAGTGTTAGGCTTAGGGTTAGGTTAGGGTGAGTGTTAGGGTTAGGTTAGGCTGAGGGTTAGGTTTAGAGTTAGGGTTAAGTTTAGGGTTAAGGTGAGAGTTAGGGTGATGGTTAGTCTTAGGGTTAGGGTTAGGTTTAGGATTAGGGTTAAGGTAAATGTGAGGGTTAGGGTAAGGGTTAGGGTGAGGTTTTAGGTTAGGTTTAGGTTTAGGGTTAGGTTTAAGTTTAGGTTTAGGGTGAGGGTGAGGGTGAGGGTGAGGGTTAGGTGAGGGTGAGGGTTAGGATTAGGATTAGTATTAGGGTTAGGGTGAGGTTGATGTGTACGTTTAAAGTTAGGCTGAGGGTAATGGTGAGGGTTAGGGTGAGGGTGATGGTGAGCGTTAGGGTTAGGTTTAGTGTTAGGGTGAAATTGAGGGTTCAGTTGAGGCTTAATGTTAGGGTTAGGGTAAGGGTTAGGGTGAGGTTGAGGGTGAGGTTTAGTGTTAGGGTGAGGGTGAGAGTTAGGGTTATGGTGAGGAATAGGGTGATGGTTATGGTTAGGGTGAGGGTAAGGTTGAGGGACAAGATTAGGGTGAGGGTTAGGGTTAGGGTTAGAGTTAGTTTTAGGGTTAGGGGGAGGGGGAGGTTAGTGTGAGTGCTCGTGTTATGGTTATGGTTAGGGTTAGGGTGAAGATTGGGGTTAGGGGAAGGTTAGGGTGATGGTTAGGTTTAGGGTGAGGTTTAGGTTGAGGGTTAGTGTGAGGGTTAGGGTTAAGTTTAGATTTAGAGTTAGGCTGAGGATTAGGGTTAGGGTGAGGGATGGGGGAGGGTAAGGGTTAGGTTTAAGGTTAGGATTAGGGTTAAGTGAGAGTGAGAATTACGGTGAGGGTTAGGGTTAGGCTTAGAGTTAGGATTAGGGTTAAGGTGAGGGTTAGGTTTAGAGTTAGATTTACGGGTAGGGTGTGTGTGAGGGTTAGGGTGAGGGTGAGGTTGAGGGTTAGGATTAGCGTTAGGGTGAGGGTGAGGGTTAGTGTTAGGTTTAGGTTGAGGGTATGGGTGAAGGTTAGGGTGAGGGTGAGAGTGAGGGTTAGGGTGAGGGTGAGGGTTAGGCTGAGGTTAGGGTTAGGATTAGGGTTAAGGTTGGGGTTAGGGTTAGGTATAGGATTAGCGTTAGGCTGAGGGTGAGATTTAGGGTAAGTGTTAGGCTGTGGTTAGGTTTAGGGTTAGATTTAGGCTGTGGGTTAGGGTGATGGTTAGGGTTAGGGTTAGGGTTAGGATGGGAGTTAGGTTCAGGTTTAGGGTTAGGGTTAGGGAGAGGTTTAGGGGAAAGTTAGGTTTAAGGTTAGGGTGAGTGTTAGGGTAAGAGTGAGGGTGAGGGTGAGGGTTAGGATTAGGGTGAGAGGGAGGGTTATCGGGAGGATTAGGGTGAGGTGAGGGTTAAGGTTAGGATTAGGTTTAGGGTAAGGTTAGGGTTAGTTTGAGGGTTAGGGTTACGGTTAGAGTTAGGTTTAGGGTTAGGGTTAGGGTGATTGTGAGGGTGAGTGTGACGGTGAAGGTTAGGATGAGGCCAGGGTGAGGGTTAGGTATAGGGTTCATGTTAGAGTTAGGGTGAAGTTAAGGTGTAGGTTTAGGGTTAGGGTGAGGGTGAGGGTTAGGGTGAGGGTGAGGATGTGGGTTAGGGTTAAGTTTAGGATTTGGGTGAAGTTGAGGGTTTGGTGAGGGTTACTTTGAGGATTAGGCTTAGTGTTAGGGTAAGGGTTAGGGTGAAGGTGAGGGTTGGGGGCAGGGTTAGGGTTAGGGTGAGTGTGAGGGTGATGGTTAGGGTGAGAGTTATGGTGAGGTGAGGTAAGGCTCTGGATTAGGTTTAGGATGAGGGTTAGGGTTAGCTTTAGGTTAGGGTAAGAGTTAGGATTAGGGTTAGTGTGAGGGTGAGGTTTAGTGTGAGTGTTTGAGTTATGGTTAAGGTTAGGGTTAGGGTTACTGTGAGCATTAGGGTTAGAGTTATGTTTACCGGTAGGGTGAGGGAGAGGGTGAGGGTTAGGGTGAGTGTGAAGTTTAGGGTTAGGGTTAAGGTTAGGGTTAGGTTTAGTTTTAGAGTTAGGGTAACGATTAGGGTTAGGGTGAGGGATAGGGTAGGGTAAGGTTTAGTGTTAGGGTTAGGATTAGGGTTAGGGAGGGTGAGGATTAGGGTGAGGGCTAGGGTTAGGTTGAGGGTTAGGGTGAGGTTTAGTGTGAGTGTTTGAGTTATGGTTATGTTTATGGTTACGATTAGGGTTAGGGTGAGGGTTAGGGTTAGCGTTATGTTTACGGGTAGGGTGAGGGTAAGACTGAGGGTTAGGGTGAGGGTGAGGTTCAGGGTTAGGTTGAGAGTTAGGGTGAGGGTTAGTGTTAGTGTTAGGGATACGGTGAGGGTATAGGTGAAGGTTAGGGTGAGGGTGAGATTGAGGGTTAGGATGAGGGTGAGGGTTAGGCTGAGGTTAGGGTTAGGATAAGGGTTAGGATTAGGGTGAAGTTTTGGGTTAGGGTTAGAGTTAGGGTTAGGGTAAGGTTTGAGTTTGGGAGAGAGTGAGGGTGAGGGTTAGGGTGAGGGTTAGGGATAGGGGTAGGGGTAGGGTTAAGGTGAAGGGTAAGGTGAGGGTTAGGATTTGGGTTAATGGTAGAGTTAGGGTTAGGGTTAGGGTGAGGGTGAGAATTAGGGTGAGTGTTAGCCTTTGGGTTAGGGTTAGGGTGAGGGTTAGGGTTAGGTTAGGCTGAGGGTTAGGTTTAGGGTTAAGTTTATGGTTAAGGTGAGGGTTAGGGTGATGGTTAGGCTGAGGGTTAGGGTTAGGTTTAGGGTTAGGGTTAAGTTAAATGTGAGGGTTAGGGTAAGGGTTAGGGTGAGGTTTTTGGTTAGGGTTAGGTTTAGGTTTGGGTTATGGTTAGGATGAGGGTGAGGGTGAGGGTCAGGGTGAGGTTGAGGGTTAGGGTTAGGGTTAGTGTTAGGGTTAGGGTGAGGTGTAAGTTTAAGGTTAGGGTGAGGGTGATGGTGAGGGTTAAGTTGAGGGAGAGGGTTAGGGTTAGGGTTAGGGTTAGGGTTAGGGTTAGGTTAGGGTTAGGGTGAAGTTGAGGGTTTGGTTGAAGGTTAGTGTAAGGTTAAGGTTAAGGGTGAGGGTTAGGGGTGGGGTTAGGTTTAGGGTGAGGGTTAGGGTTAGGGTGAGGGTGAGGGTTAGGGTTAGAGTGAGGGTGAGAGTGAGCGTTACGGTGAGGATGACGGTGATGGTTATTCTGAGGTTAAGGATATGGCTGTGGTTTAGGGTTAGGGTGAGTGTTAGTGTTAGGTTTAGGGTTAGAGTTAGGATTAGGGTTAGGGGGAGGGAGAGGTTTGTGTAAGTGTCTTGTTATGGTGAGGTTTAAGGTTAGGGAAAGGTTAGGGTCATGGTTAGGTTTAGGGTGAGGTTTAGGATGAAAGTTAGTGTTAGGGTTAGGGTTAGGTTTTGGTTTAGAATTAGAGTGAGGATTAGGGTTATGGTGAGGGATAGGGGAGGGTAAGGGTTAGGTTTAGGGTTAGGATTAGGGTTAGGTGAGGGTGAGGTTTAGTGTGAGTGTTCGAGTTATGGTTATGGTTATGGTTATGGTTAAGGTGAGGGTTAGGTTAGGGTTAGTTTTACGAGTAGGGTGTGTGTGAGGGTGAGGGTTAGGTTGAGTGTGAGTGTGAGGTTGAGGATTAGGATTAGGGTTAGGGTGAGGGTGAGGATTAGTGTTAGGGTTCGTTTGAGGGTATGGGTGAAGGTTAGGGTGAGGGTGAGAGTGAGGGTTAGGGTGAGGGTGCGGTTTAGGCAGAGGTTAGGATTAGGATTAGGATTAGGGTTAGGGTTAGGATTAGGTTTAGGTTGAGGGTGAGGCTTAGTTTTAGGGTTAGTTTGAGGCTATGGGTGAAGGTTAGGGTGAGGGTGAGAGTGAGGGTTAGGGTGAGGGTGAGGGTTAGGCTGAGGATAGGGTTAGGGTTAGGATTAGGGTTAGGTTGAGGGTGAGGCTTAGTGTTAGGATTAGGTTTAGGGTTAGGTAGAGGGTTAGGGTGTGGTTGAGTGTTAGGGTAGGGTTAGGTTTAGGGTTTGTGTTAGGGTTAGGCTTAGGGGCAGGTTTACTGTTAGGTTTAGGGTTAGGGTTAGGGTGAGGGAGAGGTTGAGAGTTAGGGTGAGGGTGAGGGTGAAGGTTAGGACTAAGGTTAGGGTTAGGGTTAGGGTGAGGGTGAGGTTTAGGCTTAGGGTTAGTGTTACGGTTAGGGTTAGGGTGAAGTAGACGGTTAGGGTGAGGGTTAGTGTGAGAGTTAGGGTTATGGTTAGGGTGAGGGTTAGGGCTAGGGTTAGGTTTGGGGGAGGGTGACAGTGAGTTTTAGGGTTAGGGGTAGGGTTAGGGTTAGTGTGAGGGTTAGAGTTAGTGTTAGGGTGAGGGTGAGGTTTAGGTTGAGGGTGAGGGTGAAGGTTAGGATTAGGGTTAGGGTTAGGGTTAGATTTAGGTTTAGGGTGAAGGTGAGGGTTAGGGTTAGAGTTAGGGTTATGGTGAGGATGAGAGTTAGGGGTGGGGTTAGGGTGAGCATGGGAGTGACAGTTAGGGTGATGGTGAGGGTGAGGTTTAGGGTGAGGGTTAGGGTGAGACTGATGGTTAGGCTGAGATTTAGGTTTAGGGTAAGGGATAGGATTAGGGTTAGTGTTAGTGTTAGGATGAGTGATAGGTTTCGGTTAGGGTTAGGGTGAGGGTTAGGGTGAGGGTTATGGTTAGGTTTAGGTTTAAGGTTAGGGTTAGGGTTAGGTTTAGGTTTAGGGTTAGGTTTAAGTTTAGGGTTAGGTTTAGGCTGAGTTTTAGGGTTAGGCTTAGGGTGAAGGTTAGGGTGAGAGTTAGGGTTAGGGTTAGGGTGAGGGTTAGTTTTAGGGTTAGAGTTAGGGTTAGGGTTAGGCTGTAGGTATGGGTAAGGGTTAGTTTTTAATTAGGGTTAGGGTTAGGGTTAGGGTGAGGGTGAGGGTTAGGTTTAGTGTTAGGTTTAGGGTTAGGGTGAGGGTGAGGGTTAGGGTTATGGTTGGGTTTAGCCGTAGGGTGAGGGTCAAGGTGAGGGTTAGATTTAGGTGAAGGTTAGGGTTAGGGTTAGGGCTAGAGTGAGGGTGAGGTTTTGGGTGAGGGTGAGGTATAGGGGGAGGGTTAGGGTTAGTGTTAGGATTATGGTTAGGATTTGGGTTAGGGTTAGGTTGAGGGTTGGAATTAGGTTGATTTTCAGGGTTGGGTTTATGGTTATGTTTAGGGTTAGGTTTAGGATTAGATTAGGGTGAGGATGAGGGTTGGGGTTAGGGTTAGTGTGACACTGAGGGTTAGGGATAGGGTGAGGGTTAAGGTTAGGGTTAGGTTTAGAGTTCGGTTTAGGGTTAGGGTTAGGGTTTGGGTGAGGTTTAGGTTTAGAGTTAGGGTGAGGGTTAGGGTTAGGGTTAGGTTTAGGTTTAGGGTTAGGGTGAAGGTGAGGTGTAGTTTTAGGTTTAAGTGAGGGTTAGGGTGAGTGTTAGTGTGAGGGTTAGGGTTAAGTTTACGGTTAGGGTAAAGTTGAGGGTTTGGTGAGGGTTAGTTTGAGGGTTAGGTTTAGGTTTAGGATAAGGGTTAGGGTGAGGTTGAGGATTAGGGGTAAGGTTAGATTTAGAGTTAGGATTCCGGTGAGGGTGAGGGTTAGGGTTAGAGTGAGGGTGAGAGTGAGGGTTATGGTGAGGATGAAGGAGATGTTTAGTGTGAGAGTTATGGTGAGAGTGAGAGTAAGGCTGAGGGTTAGGGGTAGGATGAGGGTCAGGGTTAGTGTTAGGGTCAGGGTTAGTGTTAGGGTTAGGGTTAGGGTTAGGGTGAGTGTAAGGGTTAGGGTTAAGGTTAGGGTTAGGGTTAGTGTTAGGGTGCGGTTGAGGATTAGGGTTAGGGTTAGGGTGAACTTTGGTGTGATTGTTCGAGTTATGGTTATGTTTAGGGTTAGGGTTAGGGTGAGGGTTAGGGTTAGGGTTATGTTTACGGGTAGGGTGAGGGAGAGGGTGAGGGTTAGGGTTAGGGTTAGGTTTAGGTTTAGAGTTAGGGTGAGGATTAGGATTAGGGTGAGGAATAGGGGGAGTGTTAGGATTAGGTTTAGGGTTAGGATTAGGTTTGGTTAGGGTGAGGATTATGGTGAGGGCTAGGATTAGGGTTAGAGTTAGGATTAGGGTTAGGTGAGGGTGAGGATTAGGTTGAGGGCTAGGGTTAGGGTTAGAGTTAGGATTAGGGTTAGGGTGAGGGTGTGTTAGGGTTAGGTTTAGGGTTAGGGTGAAGTTGAGGGTCCGGGTGAGGGTTAGTATGAGATTTAGGGTTACGGTTAGGGTTAGGGTAAGGGTTAGCGTGACGGTGAGGGTTGGGGTAAGGTTAGGGTTAGGGTGAGGGTGATGGTGAGGGTTGGGGTTAGGGTGAAGGTGAGAGTAAGGGTTTAGGGTGTTGGTTATGGTGAGGGTGAGGGTAAGGCTGAGGGTTGGGATTAGTGTGAGGGTTAGGGTTAGGGTTAGAGTTAGTATTAGGGTTAGGGGGAGGGGGAGGTTAGTGTGAGTGTTCGTGTTATGGTTAGTGTTAGGGTTAGGGTGAGGGATAGGGTTGGGGAAAGGTTAGGGTGAGGGTTACGTTTAGGGTGAGGTTTAGGGTGATGGTTACTGTTAGGGTTAGGGTTAAGTTTGGGATTAGAGTTAGGGTGAGGGTGAGGATTAGGGTGAGGGTTAGGGTTAGGGTTAGAGTTAGGATTAGTCTTAGGGTGAGGGTGAGGTTTAGTGTGAGTGTTTGAGTTATGGTTATGGTTATGATTAGGGTTAGGGTAAGGGTTAGGGTTATGGTTAGATTTACGGGTAGGGTGTGTGTGAGGGTGAGGGTTAGGGTTAGGGTGAGTTTGAGGGTTAGGGTGAGGGTTAGTGTAGGGTTTGGGTGAGGGTATGTTTGAAGGTTAGGGTGAAGGTGAGAGTGAGGTTTAGGGTGAGGGTGAGGGTTAGGCTTAGTTTAGGTATAGGAATAGGGTTAGGGCTAGGGTTAGGGTTAAGGTTAGCGTTAGGGTTAGGTTGAGGGTGAGGCTTAGTGTTAGCGTTTGGTTAGTGTTAGGGTGAGGGTTAGGGTGAGGGTGAGGGTTAGGATTAGGGTTAAGGTTAGGTAGAGGGTTAGTGTGATTATTAGGGTGAGGGTGAGGGTGAGGGTTAGGGTAGGGATAGGTTTAGGGTTTGGGTTAGGGTTAGGTTTACGGTTAGGTTTAGGGTTAGGGTTAGAGGTAGGATTATGGTGAGGGTGAGAGTTAGGTTTGGGGTTAGGGTGAGCATGAGAGTGAAGGTTAGGGTGATGGTGAGGTGAGGGTTAGGGTGAGGGTTAGGGTGAGACTGATGGTTAGGCTGAGGTTTAGGTTTAGGGTAGGGGTTAGGATTAGGGTTAGTGTTAGGGTTAGGGTTAGTGTTAGGTTTCGGGTTAGGGTTAGAGTGAGGGTTAGGGTTAGGGTGAGGGTGAGGATTATGGTTAGTGTTAGGGTTAAGGTTAGGGTTAGGTTTAGATTTAGGGTTAGGTTTAGGCTGAGTTTTAGGGTTAGAATTAGGATGAAGGTTAGGGTGAGAGTTAGGGTTAGGGTTAGGGTGAGGGTGAGGGTTAGGGTTAGGGTTAGGGTTAGGTGGTAGGTTTGCCTGAGTGTTAGGGTTTGAATGAGAGTCATGGTTAGGGTTGGGCTTAGTGTGAGTGTGAGGGTGAGGGATAGAATTTTGGTTAGGGTTAGGTTTAGGGTTAGGGTGAGGTTGAGGGAAATGTTGAGGGAGAAGGTTATGGTTAGGTCTAGGTTCAGGGGTAGGGTTTGGGTTAGGGTTAGTGTTATGGTTAGGTTCAGGGGGAGGGGGAGGGTTAGGGTGAGGATGAGTGTGAGGGTTAGGTTTAGTGTTAGGATTAGGGTTAGGGTGAGGGTGAGGGTGAGGGTGGGGTTTAGGGTTGGGGTTAGCCTTAGGGTGAGGGTTAAGGTGAGCGTCAGATTTAGGTGAGGGTTAGGGTTAGGGTTAGGGCTAGGGTGAGGGTGAGGGTTTGAGTGAGGGTGAGGGATAGGGGGAGGGTTAGGGTTAGGGTTAGGATTTGGATTTGGGTGAGGGTGAGGGTGAGGGTTGGGATTATCTTGAGGTTAGGGTTGGGGTTTTGGTTAGGGTTAGGGTTAGGATTGGGACGGGTGAGGGGGAGGGTTACGATTAGGGTTAGGGTTAGAGTGAGCATGAGAGTTAGAATTAGGGTGAGGGTTTGGGTTAGGGTTCGCTTTAGGGTTAGGCTTAGGTTAGGGTTAGGGTTAGGGTTTGGGTGAGGGTTAGAGTGAGGGTTAGGGTGTGGGTGAGGCTTTGGGTGAGCGTTAGGGTGGAGTTTAGTGTTAGGTTTAGGTTAAGGTTAGGATTATGTTTAGGTTGAGGGTGAGATTTAGGGTGAGTGTTAGGCTTAGTGTTTGGGTTAGGGTTATGGGTAGGGTTAGGGTGAAGGTATGGATGTAGGTTAGGGTGAGGGTGAGAGTGAGAATGACGGTTAGGGTGAGGGTGAGGGTTAGGCTGAGGTTAGGTTTAGGATTAGGGTTAGGGTTAGGGTTAGGGCTAGGTTTAGGGTTAGGGTTAGGTTGGGGGTGAGGCTTAGTGTTAGGTTTTGGTTAGGGTTCGGGTGAGGGTTAGGGTTCGGGTGAGAGTGAGGTTTAGGATTAGGGTTAGGGTTAGCTAGAGGGTTAGGGTTAGGATTAGGGTGAGCGTGGGGGTGAGGGTTAGGGTAGGGTTAGGTTTAGGGTTTGGGTTAGGGATAGGGTTAGGGTTAGGTTTATGGTTAGGTTTACGGTTAGGCTTAGGGTGAGGGTGAGGTTGGGAGTTAGGTTGAAGCTGAGGGAGAAGGTTAGGATTAGGGTTAGGTTAGGGTGTGGTTGAGGGTTAGGGTGTAGTTGAGGGTTAGGGTGAGGGTTAGGGTTAGGGTTAGGTTAAGGTTAGGGTGAGGGTTAGGGGTAGGGTGAGGGTGATGGGGAGGGGTAGGGATAGGGTTAGGGTGAGGGTGAGAGTGAGTTTTAGGGTTAGGGGTAAGGTTAGTGTTAGTGTGAGGGTTAGGGTTAGGGTTAGGGTTAGGGTTATATTGAAGGTGAGTTGTGAGGGTTAGGGTGAGTGTTAGTAGTAGGGTTAGGTTTAAGTTTATGGTGAAGGTGAGGGTTAGAGTTAGGGTTATGGTGAGGGTTAGAGTTAGGGTTAGAGTTAGGGTTAGGGTTAGGGTGATGGGGAGGGGAAGGGATAGGGTTAGGGTGAGGGTGAGAGTGATGATTAGGGTGACGGTGAGTGTGAGGGTTAGGTTGAGGGTTAGGGTGAGACTGATGGTTAGGCTGAGGTTTAGGTTTAGGGTAAGGGTTAGGATTAGGGTTAGTGTTAGTTTTAGTGTTAGGGTGAGGGTTAAGGTTAGGGTTAGGTTTAGGTTTAGCCTGAGATTTATGGTTAGGGTAGGGTGAAGGTTAGTGTGAGAGTTAGGGTTAGGGTTAGGATGAGGGTGAGAGTTAGGGTTAGGGTTAGGGTGAGGGGGAGGGTTAGGTTTAGGGTTATGTTTAGGGTTAGGGTTTGAATTAGGGTTAGGGTTAGGATTATTGTTAGGGTGAGGGTGAGAGAGTTAGGATGAGGGCTGGGCTTAGTGTGATTTTGAGGCTGAGGGATAGGGTTTGGATTAGGGTTAGAGTGACGGTTAGGGTGAGGTTGAGGGTTATGTTGAGGAAGAGGGTTAGGGTTAGGTTTAGGGTTAGGGATAGGGTTTGGGTTAGGATTAGGGTTAGGGGGAGGGGGGAGGGTGAGGGAGAGGCGGAGGGTAAGGTTTAGGTTTAGTGTTAGAATTAGGGTTAGGGTGAGGGTGAGGATGAGGGTTAAGTTTGGGGTTAGCCTTAGGTTGAGGGTTAAGGTGAGGGTTAGGGTTAGGGTTAGGGTTAGGATTTCGGTTAGGGTGAGGGTGAGGGTTGAGGTTAGACTGAGGTTTAGGTTTGGGGTTATGGTTAGGGTTAGGGTTAGGATTAGGTTAGGGTGAGGGTGAGGATTAGGGTTAGGGTTAGGGTTAGGGTGAGGGTAAGGTTTAGGGTTAGGGTGAGGGTTAATGTTAGGGTTATGTATAGGGTTCAATTTAGTTTTAGGGTTAGGGTTTTGTGAGGTTTAGGGTTATGGTTAGGGTGAGGGTTAGGGTCAGGGTTACGTTTAGGTTTAGGGTTAGGGTTCGGGTTACGTTTTGGGTGAGGGTTAGGGTGATGTTTAGTGTTACGGTTAGGTTAGGGTTAGGGTTAGGGTTGGATTGAGGGTGAGATTTAGGGTGAGTGTTATTCTTAGGGTTTGGGTTACAGTTAGGGGTATGGTTAGGGTGAGGCTTAGGTTTAGGGTTAGGTTTAGGGTTAGGGTTTGATTTAGTGTTACGCCTAGGCTTAGGGTTTGGCTTAGGGTTTTGTTAGGATTAGGGTGTGGGTGAGGGTGTTAGTTTTAGTGTTAGAGTTAGGGTTAGGATTAGGGTTAGGGTGAGGGTGAGAATTAGGGTGTGTGTTAGGCATAGGGTTAGGTTTAGGCTTAGGATAAGGCTGTGGGTTAGAGTGATGGTTAGGGTTAGGTTTAGGGTTAGGGTTAGGATGATAGTTAGGTTCAGGGTTAGGGTTAGGGTCAGGGCAAGGGTTAGGGGAACGTTAGGGTTAGGGTGAGGGTTAGGGTGAGGGTGAGGGTTAGGGTTAAGGTAGGGTTAGGGTTAGGGTGAGGATGAGGGTTAGTGTGAGGGTGAGGGTATGGGTGAGGCTGAGGGTAAGTGTTAAGGTTAGGGTTAAGGTTTGGGTAAGGGTGTGGGTGAGGGCGAGGGTTAGGATTAGGGTTAGGATGAGGGTTAGGGTGAGGGTGAGGGTTAGGATTAAGGTTAGGGTTAGGGTTAGGGTGAGGATGAGGGTTAGTGTGAGGGTGAGGGTATGGGTGAGGCTGAGGGTTAGTGTTAAGGTTAGGGTTAAGGTTTGGGTAAGGGTGTGGGTGAGGGCGAGGGTTAGGATTAGGGTTAGGATGAGGGTTAGGATGAGGTGAGGTTTAGGGTTAGGGTTAGGGTTAGGGTTATGGGTAGGGTGAGGGTTAGAGTTATGTTTAGGGTTAGGGTTAGGCTGAGGGTTAAGTTGAGTGTTAGGGTGAGGGTTAGGTTTAGGTTGAGGGTGAAGGTGAGGGTTAGGGTTAGTGTTAGTCATAGGGTGAGGATTAGGGTTTAGGTTAGGGTGAGGGTTAGGGCTAGGGTGAGAGTTAGGGTTAGGTTTAGGGTTAGGGTTAAGTTCAGGGTGAATGTGAGGGTTAGGGTGATCGTTAGGGTGAGGATTAGGGTTAGGTTTGGGTTAGGGTTAAGGTAAAGGTGAGGGTTAGGGTAAGATTTAGGGTGTGGTTTTGGGTTAGGTTTAGGTTTAGGGTTAGGGTTAGGTTTAGGGTTAGGGATAGGGTGAGGGTGAGGTTTACTGTGAGGGTGAAGTTTAGGGTTAGGGCTAGGGTGAGGGTGAGTGTTTTGGTGAGGGTGAGGGTTAGGGTTAGGGTTAGGGTTAGGTTTAGGATTAGGTTGAAGTTGAGGTTTTGGTGAGTTTTAGTGTTAGGGTTTGGGTTAGGGTTAGGATGAGGGTTTGGATTAGGGGTTGGGTTAGGGTTATGGTAAGGGTGAGGGTTAGAGTTAGGATGAGGGTTGGGCTTAGTGTGATTTTGAGGCTGAGGGATAGGGTTTGGGTTAGGGTTAGGATGAGGGTTAGGGTGAGGTTGAGGGTTATGTTGAGGGAGAGGGTTAGGGTTAGGTTTAGAGTTAGGGATAGGGTTTGGGTTAGGGTTAGGGTTAGGGGGAGGGAGAGGGTTCGGTGACGGTAAGGGTTAAGTTTAATGTTAAGATTAGATTTAGGGTGAGGGTGAGGATGAGGTTTAGGTTTGGGGTTAGCCTCAGGGTGAGGGTTAGATATAGGTGAGGGTTAGGGTTAGGGTTAGGGTTAGGATTTGGGTTAGGGTGAGGGTGAGGGTTGGGGTTAGATTGAGGTTTAGGGTTGGGGTTATGGTTATGGTTAGGGTTAGGATTAGTTTAGGGTGAGGGTGAGTGTTACGGTTAGGGTTAGGGTTAGGGTAAGCGTAAGGGTTAGGGCTAGGGTGAGGGTTAGGGTTAGGGTTAGGTATTGGGTTCGATTTAGGGTTAGGGTTAGGTTTTGGGTGAGGTTTAGGGTTATGGTTAGGGTGAGGGTTAGGGTCAGGGTTATGTTTAGGGTTAGGGTTAGGGTGAGGTTTTGGGTGAGGTTTAGGGTGGAGTTTAATGTTATGGTTGGGTTAGGGTTAAGGTTATTTTGAGGGTGAGATTTAGGGTGAGTGTTATGCTTAGGGTTTGGGTTAGGGTTAGGGGTAGGGTTAGGGTGAGGCTTAGGGTTAGGGTTACGTTTAGGGTTAGGGTTTGGTTTAGTGTTACGGTTAGGGTTAAGGTTTGGGTTAGGGTTTTGTTAGGGTTAGGGTGTGGGTGAGGGTTAGGTGAGTGTAAGTGTTCATGTTAGTGTTAGTGTTAGGGTTAGGGTTGGGGTTAGGGTTAGGATTAGTGTCAGGGTGAGGGTGAGAATTAGGGTGTGTGTTAGACATAGGGTTAGGTTTAGGCTTAGGGTAAGGCTGTGGGTTAGAGTGATGGTTAGGTTTAGGTTTAGGGTTAGGGTTAGAGTTAGGATGATAGTTAGTTTCAGGGTTAGGTTTAGGGTTAGGGCGAGGGTTAGGGAAAAGTTATGGTTAGGGTTAGGTTGAAGGTGAGGGTTAGGGATAAGGTAGGGTGAGGGTGAGGGTGAGGGTTAGTGTGAGGCTGAGGGTTAGAGTGAGGTTGAGGGTGAGGCTTAGGCTGAGAGTTAGGGTGAGGGTGAGTGTGAGGGTGAGGGTGTGGGTGAGGCTGAGGGTTAGCGTTAAGGTTAGGGTTTAGGTTAGGGTAAGGGTGTGGGTGAGGACGAGGGTTAGGATTAGGGTTAGGATGAGGGTTAGGGTGAGCGTGAGGGTTAGGGTTAAGGTTAGGGTTTGGGTTACGTTGAGGGTTAGGGTGAGGTGAGGTTTAGGTTAGGGTTAGGGTTAGGGTGATCGCTAGGGTGAGGGTTAGGATTAGGTTTAGGGTTAGGGTTAGGGTTAGGGTTAAGTTCAGGGTGAACGTGAGGGTTAGGGTGATCGTTAGGGTGAGGGTTAGGGTTAGGTTTAGGGTTAGGGTTAAGGTAAAGGTGAGGGTTAGGGTAAGTTTTAGGGTGTGGTTTTGGGTTAGGTTTAGGGTTAGGGTTAGGGGGAGTGTGAGGTTTAGGGTGAGAGTGAGGGTGAGGGTGAAGGTTAGGGTTAGGGTGAGGGTGAGTGTTTTGGTGAGGGTGAGGTTAGGGTTAGTTTTAGGTTTATGATTAGGTTGAAGTTGAGGGATTGGTGAGTTTTAGTGTGAGGGTTTGGGTTAGGGTTAGGGTGAGGCTTAGGATTAGGGGTAAGATTAGTGTTATGGGGAGGGTGAGGGTTAGATTTAGGATGGGGGTTGCGCTTAGTGTGATTTTGAGGCTGAGGGATAGGGTTTGGGTTAGGATTAGGGTGAGGATTAGGGTGAGGTTGAGGGTTATGTTGAGGGAGAGGGTTAGGGTTTGGTTTAGAGTTAGGGATAGCGTTTGGATTAGGGTTAGGGTTAGGGGGAGGGAGAGGGTTCAGGTGAGGGTAAGGGTTAGGTTTAGTGTTAGTATTAGGGTTAGGGTGAGGGTGAGGATGAGGGTTAAGTTTGGGGTTAGCCTTAGGGTGAGGGTTAAGGTGAGGGTTAGATATAGGTGAGGGTTAGAGTTAGGGTTAGGGATAGGGTGAGGGTGAGGGTTTGGGTGAGGGTGAGGGATAGGGGTAGGGTTAGGGTTAGGGTTAGGATTTGGGTTAGGGTGAGTGTGAGGTTTGGGGTTCGATTGAGGTTTAGGGTTGGGGTTATGGTTATGGTTAGGGTTAGGGTTAGGATTAGGTTAGGGTGTGGGTGAGGGTTAGGGTTAGGGTTAGGGTGAAGGTAAGGTTTAGGGTTAGGGTGAGGGTTAGGTATAGGGTTCGATTTAGGGTTAGGGTTAGGGTTTGGGTGAGGTTTAGGGTTATGGTTAGGGTGAGGGTTAGGGTCAGGGTTACGTTTAGGGTTAGGGTTAGGGTTAGGTTTTGGGTGAGGGTTAGGGTGGAATTTAGTGTTGCGGTTAGGTTAGTGTTAGTGTTAGGGTTAGGTTGAGGGTGAGATTTAGGATGAGTGTTATGCTTAGGGTTTGGGTTAGAGTTAGGGGTAGGGCTAGGGTGAGGCTTATGGTTAGGGTTAGGTTTAGGGTTAGGGTTTGGTTTAGTGTTACCGTTAGGGTTAGAGTTTGGGTTAGGGTTTTATTAGGGTTAGGGTGTTGGTGAGGGTTAGGTGAGGGTAAGTGTTCGTGTTAGTGTTAGGGTTAGGGTTAGGGTAGGATTAGGGTTTGGGTGAGGGTGAGAATTAGGGTGTGGTTAGTCATAGGGTTAGTTTTAGGCTTAGGCTAAGGTTGTGGGTTAGAGTGATTGGTAGGATTAGGTTTAGGGTTAGGGTTAGGGTTAGGATGTTAGTTAGGTTCAGGGTTAGGTTTAGGGTGAGGGTTGGAGGAACGTTAAGGTTAGGGTTAGGGTGAGGCTTAGGGTGAGGGTGAGGCTTAGGGTGAGGGTGAGGGTTAGGTGTGGGTTAGGCTGAGGGTTAGCATTAAGGTTAGGGTTAAGGTTAGGGTAAGGGTATGGGTGAGGGGGTGGTTTAGGATTATGGTTATGATGAGGGTTAGGGTGATGGTGAGAGTTAGGGTTAAGGATAGGGTTAGGGTTACGTTGAAGGTTAGGGTGAAGTGAGGGTTAGGGTTAGGGTCAGGGTTAGGGTTATGGGTAGGGTGAGGTTTAGAGTTACGTTTAGGGTCAGGGTTAGGCTGAGGGTTAAGTTGAGTGTTAGGGTGAGGGTTAGGTTTAGGTGGAGGGTAAGGTGAGGGTTAGGGTTAGTGTTAGTCTTAGTGTGAGTGTTAGGGTTTGGGTTAGGGTGAGGTTAGGGCTAGGATGAGAGTTAGGGTTAGGTTTAGGGTTAGGGTTAATTTTAGAGTGAAGGTGATGGTTAGGGTGATCGTTAGGGTGAGGGTTATGGTTAGGTTTAGGGTTAGGGTTAAGGTAAAGGTGAGGGTTTGGGTAAGATTTATTGTGTGGTTGTGGGTTAGGTTTAGGGTTAGAGTTAGGGTTAGGTTTAGGGTTAGGGTTAGGGTGAGGGTGAGGTTAGGGTTAGGGTTAGGATTAGGGTTAGGTTGAGGCTGAGGTTTAGGTTTAGGGGTAGGGTTAGGGTTAGGCATAGGGTGAGGGTTATGGTTAGGTTTAGGTTTAGGGTTAGGGTTAGGGTTAGGGTTAGGTAAAGCTGAGGGTTTGGGTAAGATTTATTGTGTGGTTTTGGGTTAGGTTTAGGGTTAGAGTTAGGGTTAGGTTTAGGGTTAGAGTTAGGGTGAGGGTGAGGTTTAGGGTGAGGGTGAGGGTGAGGGTGAGCTATAGGTTTAGGGTTAGGGTGAGGGTTAGGGTTAGGGTTAGGGATAGAGTTAGGATTACGGTTATGGTGATGGTGAGGTTAGTGAGAGTGTTTGTGTTACGGTTAATGTTAGGGTTAGGGTGAGGGTTAGGGTTAGGGTCAGGGTTAGGGTGATGGTTAGGTTTAGGGTGAGGTTTAAGGTGAGGGTTAGATTTAGGATGAGGGATAGGGGGAGGGTACGGTTATGGTTAGGATTTGGATTAGGGTTAGGTGAGGGTGAAGATTAGGGTATGGGTTTGGGTTAGGGTGAGGGTTAGAGTTAGAATTAGGGTTAGGTTGAGGGTGAGGTTTAGTGCGAGTGTTTGAGTTATGGTTATGGTTAAGGTTAGGGTTAGGGTGAGTGTTAGGGTTAGGTTTATGGATACGCGTAGGGTGAGGTTTAGGGTTAGGGTGAGTGTTAGGGTTAGTGTTAGGTTTACGGTGAGGGTATGGTGAAGGTTAGGGTGAGGGTGAGAGTGAGGGTTATGTTGAGGGTGAGGGTTAGGCTGAGGTTAGGGTTAGGATTAGGGTTATGGTTAGGGTTAAGTTTAAGGTTAGGGTTAGGGTGAGGGTTAGGGTTAGTGTAAGGATTTGAGTTAGGGAGAGGGTTAGGGTTAGTGTTAGGCTGGCAGTTTGGTTGAGTGTTAGGTTGAGGGTCAGGGTGAGGGTTAGGGTTAGGGTTAGGGTGAGGGTGAGGGTGAGAGTGAGGTTTAGGGTGAGGTTGAGGATGAGGGTTAGGGTGAGGTTTAAGGTGAGGGTGAGTTTTAGGCTGAGGCTTAGTTTTCGGGTTAGGATTAGGGTAAGCGTTAGGGTGAGAGTTAGGGTTAGGGTTAAGGAAGGATGAGTGTTAGGGTTAGGGTGAGAGTTAGTTTTAGGGTTAGGGTTTGGTTTAGGGTTACGGTTAAAGTCAGGGTTAGTGTTGGGGTTAGGGTGGGGGTGAGAATTAGGGTGAGTGTTAGCCTTAGGGTTAGGTTTAAGGTTAGGGCTAGGCTGAGGGTTATGGTGATGATTAGGTTTAAGATTAGGGTTAGGGTAAAGGTTAGGGTTAGAGTTAGAATGAGAGTTAGGTTCAGGGTTAGGGTTAGGGTTAGGGTGAGGGTTACAGGGAGGGTTAGGGTTAGGTTGAAGGTTAGGCTGAGGGTTAGGATTAGGGTTAAAGTTTGGGTTGTTATTAGCGTGAGGGCAGGGTGAGGGTGAGGGTTAGGGTTAGGGTGAGAGTTAGGGTGAGGGTGAGTTTTAAGGTGAGGGTGAGGGTGAGGGTGAGGGTTAGGCTGAGCTTTAGGGTCATGGTTAGGGTGAGGGTTAGGGTTAGCGTTTGGTTGAGGGTTAGGTTAGGGTTAGGATTAGGGTTAGGGTAAGCGTTAGGGTGAGGGTTACCGTTAGGTTTAGGTTTAGGTTAGTGTAAGGGTTAGGCTTAGGGTAAGGGTTAGTGTTAGGGTTTATTTAGGGTTAGGGTTTGGATTAGAGTTAGGGTGTGGGTGAGGGTTAGGGTGTGGGTTAGTTTTAGGGTTATGGTTATGGTTAGGATTAGGGGTCGAATGATGGTGAGAAATAGGGTGCCTTTTAGGCTTAGGGGTAGGGTTACAGTTAGGATTATGCTGAGGGTTAGGGTGAGGGTTAGGGTTATTTTTAGGATTAGAATTAGGATGAGAGTTAGGTTCAGGGCTAGGGTTAGGGTAAGAGTGAGGGTGAGGTTTAGGGGGAGGGTTAGGGTGAGGGTGAGGGTGAGGATTAGGTTTAGGGTTAGGGTTCGATTTAGGCTTGGGTTAGGGTGAGGGTTAGGTTTAGGTTTAGGGTTATAGTGAAGGTGAGGGTGCGGGTTAGGTTTAGGGTGATGGTTAGGGTTAGGATGAGGGTTAGGGTGATGGTTAGGGTTAGGGTTAGGGTTTGATTAAGGATGATGTTGAAGGTGAGGATTAGGGTTAATGTTAGGGTTAGGGTTAGGTTTAGGGTTTGGGTTAGTGTTAGGGTTAGGATTAGGGATAGGGATAGGATTAGGGTTAGTGTAGGGTAATGGTGAGGATGAGGGTGAGAGTTAGGGTGAGGGTTTGGTTAGGGTTAGGTTTTGGGTAAGTTTGAGGGTTAGGGTTAGGGTTAGGGTTCGGGTTATTTTGAGAGTGAGAATGAGGGTCAGGGTGAGGGTGAGGTTTAGGGTGAGTGTTAGATTTAAGGTTAGGGTTAGGGTTAGGATTACGGTGAGGGTTAGTGTTAGGTTTAGGGTTATGGTGAGTGTGAGGTTAGGGTTAGGGTGAGGGTAAGTGTTAGGGTAGGGGTTAGGGTGAGGATTAGGGATAGGGTTACGATTAGGGTTAGGGTGAGGGTGAGAGTTAGGGTGAGTTTTAGGATTAGGATGAGGTTTAAGGTTAGGGTTAGGGTGAGGGTTAGGGTTAGAGTTAGGATTATGGTGAGGGTGAGATTTAGGGTGAGGGTTAGGTTTAGGGTTAGGGTTAGGATGAGGGTTAGGGTGAGATTTAGGTTTAGTGTTCGGGTGAGGGTGAGGGTTAGGTTTAGGGTTAGGGTTAGATTTAACCTTAGGTTTAGGGTTTGTTTAAGGGTTAGTGTTAGGGTTATGGTTAGGGTTAGTTTTAGGGATAAAGCTAGAGTTAGGGTATGAGTTAGGGTTAGAGTTAAGGTGAGGGTGGGCATGTGGGTGAGGCTTAGGGTTTGGGTTAGGGTTAGGTTTAGGGTGAGGGTTAGTGTAAGGGTTAGGGTAAAGGTGATGTTAGATTGAGGGTTAGTATTAGGTTTAGGGTTAGGGTTAGGGTTACAATTAGTGTGAGGGTGAGGGTTAGCGTGAGTTAAGGATTAGGGTTAGATTTAGGGTTAAGGTTAGGGTTATGATTTTGGTAAGGGTTAGGGTTAAAGTTAGGGTGAGGGTGAGGTTTAGGGTTAGAGTGAGGGTGAGGGTTAGGGTTAGGATTATGTATAGGGTTGGGACTAGGGCTAGGTTGAGAGTTTGGATTAGGGTTATGTTTAGGTTTAGGGTTAGTGTAAGGGTTAGGTTTAGGATGAGGGTGAGGGTGAGGGTAAGGGTACCATTAGGGTTAGGGTTAGGGTTAGGGTTGTGGTTTGGGTTAGGTTTAACTTTAGGTTTTATGATTAGGTTTAGGCTTAGGGTGAGGATGAGAGTTAGGTTGAAGGTTAGGGTGAGTGTGAGGGTGAGGGTTAGGTTTAGGGTTAGGGTTATTTTGAGGGTTAGGGTGAGATTGAAGGTGAGAGTGAGGGTTAAGGTGAGGGTGAGGGTGAGTGTTAGGGTGAGGTTGAGGGTTGTGCTTAGTGTTAGGGTTAGGGTTAGTGTTAGGATGAGGGTTAGGGTTCGGGTGAGGGTGAAGGTTAGGTTTAGGTTTGGGGTTAGGGTGAGGTTTGGGGTAGGGTTATGTTTAGGGTTAAGTTTTGGTTTAGGGTAAGGGATAGGGTTTGGTTTAGGGTTAGGGTTAGGGTGAAGGTGAGGGTTAGTTTTGGGTTAGGTTTAGGGTTAGGGTTTGGGTTAGGGTTAGGTTTAGTGTTAGGGTTAGGATTAGGGTTAGGGTTTGGGTTAAGTTAGGGTTAGGGTTAGTGTTAGGGTAATGGTGAGGGTTTGGGTAGGTTTAGTGTGAGCATTAGGGTTATGTTTGGGCTTAGGGTTAGGGTGAGGGTTAGGGTTAGAGTTAGGGTTTCGGGTAGGGTTACAGTGAGGGTTACGGTGAGGCTTAGTGTTTGGGTTAGGGTTAGGGTTAGATTGAGGGTTAGGGTTAGTGTTAGGGTTAGGGTTAAGTTTTGGGTTAGGATTAGGCTTAGGGTTAGGGTGAGGGTGAGGGTGAAGGTGAGGGTGATGGTTGTTGTTAAGTTTAGGGTTAGGGTTAAGGTTAGGGTGAGGGTTAGGGTTACAGTCAGGTTTCGGTTTAGTGTTAGGGTTAAGTTTTGGGTTACGGTTAGGTTTAGTGTTATGGTGAGGGTGAGGGTGAGGGTTAGGGTTAATATTAGTTTCAGGTTTAGGGTTTGGGTTAGGGTTAGGGTTAGGTTTATTTTTGGGTTAGGGTTAGGGTTAGGTTGAGGGTTAGGGTGAGGGTTAGGGTTAGGATTGGGTAAGGGTTGGGATTAGGGTGAGCGTGAGGGTGAGAGTTATGGTGAGTGTTAGGTTTAGGTTTAGGTGAGGGTTAGGGATAGTCTGAGGGTTAGGGTGAGGGTTAGTGTTAGGGTTAGGGTAAGGGTGCGAATTTGTTTGAGGGTTAGGATTAGGGTTAGGATTAGTGTTACGGTAAGGGTGAGAGTGTTGGTTAGGGATAGGATTAGCGTTTGTGTTAGGGTGAGGGTTAGTGTGAGGGTGTAGGTTAGGGTTAAGGGTAGCGTGAGGGTTAAGGGCAGGGTGCGGGTTAGGGTTAGGGTTAGGGTTAAGGTTAGGGTTTCGGTTAGGGTGAGTGTTAGGCTCAGGTTTAGAGTTACGTTTAGGGTTAGGGTGAGGGTTAGCGTGAGGGTGATGGTGAGGTTTGGAGTGAGGGTGAGTGTGATGTTGAGGGTTAGGCTTAAGGTGTTTGTGAGGGTTAGGGTGAAGGTTACGGTGAGGGTGAGGGTTAGGGTTAGGGTCAAGGTTAGTTTGAGGTTTACGTCTAGGGATAGGGTGAGGGTTAGGGTTCTGGTGAGGGTTAGGTTTAGGTTTAGGGTTAGGATTCGGTGAGGGTGAGGGTGAGGGTGAAGGTTTGGTTTAGAGTTAGGTTTAGGGTGAGGGTTACGGTGAGTTTTTGGGTTAGGGTGAGGGTTAGGATTAGTGTGAGGTTGAGGGTTATTGTTATGGTTAGGGTGAGGATGCGTGTGAGGGTTAGGGTTAGGGTTAGGGTGAGGGTTAGAGTTAGGGTTAGTGTTAGGATTAGGGTGAGGGTTAGGGTTAGGGTTAGGATTAGGGTGAGGGTGAAGGTTAGAGTTAGGGTTAGGATAAGTGTGAGCTTGAGGGTTAGCTTTCTGGTTAGGGTGAAGATTATTTTTAGGGTTACTTTCAGGGATAGAATTTGGGTTAGGGTTAGGGTTAGGGTAAGAGTAAGGGTTAGGGTTAGGGTAGGGGTTAGGTTTAGGGTTAGGGTTAGGGTTAGAGTAAGAGTAAGGGTTAAGTTTAGGGTTAGGGTTAGGTTTAGGGTTAAGGTTAGGGTTAGGGTAAGGGTAAGGGTAAGTGTTAGGTTATGGTTAGGGTTATGGTTAGGATTAGGGTAAGGGTAAGGTTTATGATTTGGGTTAGTTTTAGGTTTAGGCTTATGGTAAGGGTAAGGGTTAGGGTTAGGGTTAGTTTTAGGGGTCAGTTTAGGATTAGGGTTAGGGTAAGGGTAAGGGTTAGGGTTCGGGTTATGGTTAGGGGTTAGGGTTAGGGTTTGGGTTAGGTTTAGGGTTAGGTTAAGGGTTAGGGTTAGGTTTGGGGTTAGGTTTAGGATTAGGGTTAGGGTTAGGGTTAGGATTAGGGTAAGGGTTAGGGTTAGGGTAAGGGTAAGAGTTAGGGTTACGATTAGGGTAAGGGTACGGGTTAGGGTTAGGGTTAGGGTTAGGGTAAGGTTTAGGGTTAGGGTTAGGATTAGGGTAAGGTTTAAGGTTAGGGTTAGGTTTAGGTTAAGATTTAGGGTTAGGGTAAGAGTTAGGGTTAGGGTAAGGGTAAGGGTTAGGGTTAGGCTTAGGTTTAGGGTTAGGGTTAGGGTTAGGGGATAGGGTTAGGGTTAGGGTTAGGGTTAGGGGTAGGGTAAGGATAAGGGTAAGGGTTAGGGTTAGGTTTAGGGTTAGGGTTAGGGTAAGGGTTAGGGTTAGTGTTAGGTTTAGGGTTAGGGTTAAGGTAAGGGTAAGGGTTAGGGTTAGGGTTAGGTTTAGTGTTTAGGTTAAGGTTAGGGATAGGGTAAGGGTTAGGGTTAGGGTTAGGGTTAGGGTAAGATTAAGAGTTAGGGTTAGGGTTATGGTTAGGGTTAGGGTTAGGGTTAGGTTTAGGATTAGGGTTAGGGAAAGGGTAAGGTTTAGGTTTAGGGTTTGTGTTAGGGTTAGGTTTAGGATTAGGATTAGGGTTAGGTTTAGGGCATGGTAAGGGTAAGGGTTAGGGTTAGGGTAAGGGTAAGGGTTAGGTTAGGGTTAGGGTGAGGGGTAGGGTAAGGGTAAGGGTAAGGGTTAGGGTTAGGGTTAGGGTTAGGGTTAGGGTTTGGGTTAGGGTTAGGTTTAGGGTTAGGGTTAGTGTAAGGGTTAGGGTTAGAGTTAGGGTTAGGGTTAGGTTTAGGTTAGGATTAGGTTAAGGGTAAGGGTTAGGGTTATGGTTAGAGTTAGGGTTTGGGTTAGGGTTAGGGTAAGGGTAAGGTTTAGGGTTAGGGTTACGGTAAGGGTTAGGGTTAGGGTTTGGGTTAGGGTTAGGTTTAGGGTTAGGGTTAGTGTAAGGGTTAGGGTTAGGGTTTGGGTTGGGGTTAGGGTTCGGGTTAGGATTAGGTTAAGGGTAAGGGTTATGGTTATGGTTAGGGTTACGGTTTGGGTTAGGGTTATGGTTAGGGTAAGGGTAAGGGTTAGGATTAGGGTTAGGGGTTACCGTTAGGGTTTGGGTTAGGGTTATGATAAGGGTAAGGGTTTGGGTTACCGTTAGGGTTAGGGGAAGGGTTAGGGTTGGGTTTAGGGTTAGGGTTAGGGTAAGGTAAGGGTTAGGGTTAGTATTAGGGTTAAGTTTACGGTTAGGTTTAGGGTAATGGTAAGGGTTAGGGATAGGGTTAGGGTTAGGGTAAGGGTAAGGGTTAGGGTTAGGGTTAGGGTAAGGTTTACGGTTACGGTTAAGTTTAGGGTTAGGATTAGGGTAAGGATAAGTGTTAGGGTTAGGGTTAGGGTAAGGGTAAGGGTTAGGGTTAGGGTTAGGGTCATGGTTATCGCTAGCGTTAGGGTTAAGTTTAGGTTTAGGTTTAGTGTTAGGGTTAGGGTTAGGGTTAAAGGTTAGGATTAGGGTTAGGCTTGGGGTAAGGGAAAGGGTTAGGGTTAGGGTTAGGGTGAGGTTTAGGGTTAGGGTAAGGGTTAATGTTAGGAATAGGGTTAGGTTTAGGGTTAGGGTTAGGGTAAGGGTAAGGGTTAGGGTTAGGGTTAGGGTTAGGTTTAAGTTTAGGGTTAGGGTTATGGTTAGGGTAAGCTTAAGGGGAGGGTTAGGTTTAGGGTTAGGGAAAGGGTAAGGGTAAGGGTTAGGGTTAGGCTTAGGGTTAGGGTAAGGGATATGGTTTGGGTTAAGGTTAGGTTTAGAGTTAGGGTTAGGGTAAGGGTAAGGGTTAGGGTTAGGGTAAAGGTAAGGGTTAGGGTTAGGTTTAGGGTTAGGGTTAGGGTTAGGTTTAGGGTTAGGGTTAGGGTAAGGGTAAGGCTTAGTGTTAAGATTAGGGTTAGGCTAAGGGTTAGGGTTAGGGTTAGGATTAGGTTTAGGGTTAGGGTTAGGTTTAGGTTAAGGTAACGGTTAGGGTTAGGGTTAGTTTTATGGTTAAGTTTAGGGTTAGGTTTAGTGTAAGGGTAAGGGTTAGGGTTAGGGTTAGGGTTAGGGTAAGGGGTAGGGTTAGGGTTACGGTTAGGGTTATGGTAAGTGTAAGGGTTATGGTTAGGTTTAGGGTAAGGGTTAGGGTTAGGGTTAGGGTAAGGGTAAGGGTTAGGTTTAGGGTTAGGATTAGGGTTAGGTTTAGTGTAAGGGTAAGGGTAAGGGTTAGGGTTAGGGTAAAGGTAAGGGTCAGGGTAGGGTTAGGTTTGGGGTAGGGTAAGGGGAAGGGTTAGGATTAGAGTTAGGGTTTGGGTTAGGGTTAGGTTTAGGGTTTGGGTATGTGTAAGGGTTAGGGTTAGGGTTGGGATTAAGGTTCGGGTTAGGATTAGGTTAAGGGTAAGGGTTAGCGTTATGGTTAGGGTTAGGGTTTGGGTTAGGGTTAGGGTTTGAGTAAGGGTAAGGATTAGGGTTAGGGTTAAGGTTAGTGTTAGGGTTATGGTAAAGGTAAGGGTTAGGATTAGGGTTAGGGGTTACGGTTATTGTTAGGGTTAGGGTTATGGTAAGAGTAAGGGTTAGGGTTAGGGTTAGGGTTAGGGTAAGGGTTAGGTTTAGGGTTTGGGTTAGGTTTGGGGTTAGATTAGGGTAGGGTAAGGGTTAAGGTTAGGATTAGGGTTAGGGTTAGGTTTAGGTTAAGGGTAACGGTTAGGGTTATGGTTAGTGTTAGGGTTAAGTTTAGGGTTAGGTTTAGGGTAAGGGTAAGGGTTAGGGTTAGGGTTAGGGTTAGGGTAAGGGGTAGGGTTAGGGTTAGGGTTAGGGTTATGTTAAGGGTAAGGGTTAGGGTTAGGTTTAGGGTAAGGGTTAGGGTTAGCGTTAGAGGTTAGGGTTAGGGTTAGGTTTAGGGTAAGGATTAGGGTTAGGGTTTGGGTTAGGGCTAGGGTAACGGTAAAGGTTAGGGTTAGGGTTAGGGTTAGGGTAAGGGTTAGGGTTAGGGTTAGGGTTAGGGTTAGGTTTAAGGTTAGGGTTAGGGTTAGGATTAGGGTTAGGGTGAGGGTGAGAGTTAGGGTGAGTTTTAGAGTGAGGGTTAGGGAGAGGGTTAAGGTTAGGGTAAGGGCTGGGTTAGGGTTAGGTTGTGGGTTCGGGTGAGAGTTAGGTTGAATGTGAGGGTCAGAGTGAATGTTAAGGTGAGGGTGAGGTTTAGGGTGAGGGTTCAGGTTTGGGTGAGAGTTAGGCTGAGGGTTAGGTTTCGTGTTAGAGTTAGCGTTAGCGTTAGGGTGAGGGTTAGGTTCAGGGTGAGAGTTAGGTTGAGGTTTAGCTTTAGGGTTAGGATCAGGTTTTGGGTAAGGGTTATGGTGAGGGTTAGGTTTAGGGTTAGGTTGAGGTTTTGGGTTAGGGTTAGGGTTAGAGTTAGGCTTAGGGTGTGAGTTAGGGTTAGGGTGAGGGTTAGGGTCAGGGTTAGGGTTAGGGTTTGGGTTAGGGTGAGGTTGGGATTTAGGGTGAGGTCAAGGGTAAGGGTTAGGGTTAGGGTTGTTTGGATGAGGGTAAGGGTGAGGGTTAGGTTTAAGAATAAGGTTTGGGTGTGGGTTAGGGATAGGTTTAGGGTTAGGGTTAGGGTAAGGGTGAGGCTTAGGGTTAGGGTTAGGTTTAGGGATAGGTTTTGGGTTTGGGTTAGCTTTAGGGTTATGGTTTCGGTTAGGTTTAAGGTGTGGGTGACCGTTTGGGTGAGGGTTAGTGTGAGGGATAGGGTTAGTTTTAGGATTAGGGTTAGGGTGAAGGTTATGGCTAGGGTTAGTGTGAGGTTTAGGTTTAGGGTTAGTGTTAGGGTTAGGGTTAGTTTTGGCTCAGGGTTTGGGTTTGGGTTAGGAATAGGGTTAGAGTGAAGGTAAGGGGTGGGCTTACGATGAGGTTTAGGGTTAGGTTTAGGGTTAGCGTTAAGTTTTGGGTTACTGTTAGGGTTAAGTTTAGGTTCAGGGTTTGGGTGGGAGTTAGGGATAGGGTTAAGGTTAGGGTTAGGGTTATCTTTAGGGTGAGGGTTACGGTTAGGGTTACGGTTTGGTTTAGGGTTAGTGTTAGGGATAGGGTGAGGATTAGGGTGAGGGTTAGGGTGAGGGTTATTTGGTCTATGGTTAGGGTTAGGTTTAGGATTAGGGTTAGGGTGAGGGTGAGGTTTAGGTTTAGGGTTAGGGTGACAGTTAGGTTTAGGGTGAGGGTGGGAGTTAGGGTTAGGGTTAGGGTTAGGGTGAAGGTTAAGGTTAGAGTGAGGGTTAGGGTGAGGGTTAGTGTTAGGGTGAGGGTTAGGGTTAGGGTAAGGGTTTGGATTAGTGTTATGATTAGGGTTAGGATGAGATTGCGGTTTATGGTGAGGTTTAGTGTTAGGGTTAGGTTTAGGGTGAGGCTTGGGGTTATGGTTAGAGTGAGGGTTATGGTTAAAGTGAGGCTTAGGGTTAGGGTTAGAGTTAGGGTGAGGGTGTGTAAGGGTTAGGGTTACGGTTGGGGTTAGGTTTAAGGATAGGGTTTGGCTCTAATATTAGGGTTAGTGTTAGGGTTAGAGTTAGGGGGAGGGGGAGGGTTTGGGTGGGGGAGAGTGTGAGTATGAGGGTTAGGGTTCGGGTTAGGGTTCGGGTTAGGGTGAGGGTGTGGGTTAGAGTGAGGGTTAGTGTGAGGATGTGGGTTAGGTTTAGGGTGAGGGTTAGGGTGAGGGTTAGGGTTAGTGTGAAGGTTAGGGTTTTGGTTAGGGTTAGTTTATGGTTAGGGTTAGGGTGAGGGTGAGGGTGATGTTAGGGGTAGGTTTAGGTTTAGGGTGAGGGTGCAGGTTAGGTTGAGGGTTAGGGTTAGGGTTATGATTAGAGTTAGGGTTAGGGTTAGTGTTAGGGGCCCTTAGGATTAGGGTTAGGGTTAGGATTAAGGTTATGTTTAGCTTTAGGGGTAAGGTTAGGTTTAGCTTTATGTTTAGGGTTAGGGCTAGGACTAGTGTTAGGGTTAGGTTTAGGATTAGGTTTAGGTTTAGGGTTATTTATAGGGTAAGGGTTAGGGCTAGGTATAGGATGTGGATAAGGGTTAGGGTTAGGGTTGGGTTAGAGTTAGCTTTATGGTGAGGGTTAGGTTTAGGGTAAGTGTTAGGTTTAGGGTGAGGGTGAGGTTTAAGGTTAGGGTTAGGGTTAGGGTTTGGGTTAGCGTTAGGGTTATTGTTAGGGTTAGGCTTAGGGTGAGGTTGAGGGTGAGGGTTAGGGTTAGGTTTACGGTGACGGTTAGGGTGAGGTTTAGGGTTAGGGTTCTGGTTAGTATTAGTGTTAGGGTGCGGGTTAGGGTAAGGGTGAGGTTTATGGTTAGGGTTAGGGTTAGGGTGAGGATTAGGTTGATAGTAAGGGTGAGGGTTAAGGTGAGGGTTAGGGTGATGATTCAGGTGAGGATGAGGGTTAGGTTGAGGGTTAGGTTAAACATTAGGTTTAGGGTGAGGGTTAGGGTGAGGGTTAGGGCTAAGGTTAGGTTGAGGTTTAGTATTAGGATTAGGGTTATTGTTAAGGTTTTGGTTAGGTTTAGGGTTAGGGTTTGGCTTATGTTAGGGTTATGGTTAGGGTTAGGGTGAGAGTGATGGTGAGGGTTATGGTTAGGGTTAGGGTTAGGTTTAGGTTTAGGTTTAGGATTAGGGTTAGGGTTAGGGTGAGGTTTAGGGTTTGGGTTAGGGTTAGGGTGAGAGCGAGTGTTAGGGTTAGTGTTAGGGTTAGGGTTAGGGAGATGTTTAGGGTTAGCGATAAGGTTTGGGTTACGTTTATGGTTCGGTTTAGGTTTAAGGTTTGGGTGAGAGTGAGGGATAGGGTTAAGGTTACGGTTAGGGTTAGGTTTAGGGTGACAGTAAGGGTTAGGGTTAGGGTTAGCCTTAAGGTTTGGGTTAGGGTTAGGGTTTTGTTTCGGGTTAGTGTTAGGGTTAGGTTTAGGGTTAGGGTGAGGGTTAGGGTGGGGGTTAGGGTGAGGGTGAGGGTTAGGGTGAGGGTTAGGGTTAGTGTTAGGGTGAGGGTGAGATTGAGGGTCAGGGTGAGGGTGAGGTTGAGGGTTAGGTGTAGGGTTAGGATTAGGGTGAGAGTGAACGTTGGGTGAGGGTTAGGGTAAGGGTTAGGGTTAGGGTTAGGGACCTTTGTGTTAGGGTTAGGGTTAGGGTTAAAGTTAGGTTTAGGGTTAGGTTTAGGTTTATTGTTAGGGTTAAGGTTGGGACTAGGGTTAGGGTTAGGGTCAGGATTAGGGTTAGGGTTAGGGTTATGTATAGGGTTAGGGCTAGGGCTAGATTTAGGGTTTGGATTAGGGTTAGGGTTAGGGTTAGTATTTGGGTTAGGTTTAGGGTTAGTTTTAGGGTTAGGGTTAGTCTTATGGTGAGAGTGAGGGTTAGGGTTAGGGTAGGATGAGGGTTAGGATGAGGGTTACGGTTAAGTTCAGTCTTACGGTGAGGTTTAGGGTTAGGGTGAGATTTAGGGCCAAGGTTAGGGTGAGGTTTAGGGTTAGGGTTAGGGTTAAGGTTTGGTTTATGGTTTGCGTTAGAGTTAGGGTTATTGTTAGGGTTAGGGTTAGGTTTAGGGTTTGGGTGAGAGTGAGGGTTAGGGTTAGGGTTAGGGTTAGTGTTAGTGTTAAGGTTAGTGTGATGGGTAGGGTTAGAGTGAGGGGGTGGGTGAATGTGTGAGTTAAGGTTAGGGTTATCGTGAGAGTTGGGATGAGGGTGAGGGTGAGGGTTAGGGTTAGCTTTAGGGTTAGGGTTAGGTTTAGGCTTAGGGTGAGGGTGAGGTTTAGTATTAGGGTTAAAGTTATGGTGAGGGGGAGGCTTAAGGCTTGGGTGAGGGTTAGGGTTAGTGTTAGGATTTGGTTTAGGGTTAGGGTTTGGTTTTGGGTTTGAATGAGGGTTAAGGGTAGGGTTAGGGTGAGGTTTAGGGTTAGGGTTAGGGTTAGATTTAGGGTAATGGTTAGGGTTACGGTTTGGTTTAGCGTTAGCATTAGGGATAGGGAGTGAGTTAGGGTGAGGGTTATGGTGAGGGTTAGGATTAGGGTTATGTTCAGGCAGAGGGTGGGAGTTAGGGTGACAGTGAGAGTTACGGTTTGTGTAAGTGTGACTGATAGGAGTAGGGTGAGGGATAGGATGAGGTTTAGGGTTATGGTAAGGGTTAGGGTGAGGGTGGGGTTCGGGTTTGGGTTAGGGTTAGGGTTAGGGTGAGTGTTAGGCTGAGGCTCAGGGTTAGGATTAGGGTGAGGGTTAGGATGAGGTTTAGGTTTAGAGTTAGAGTTAGGGATAGGGTGAGGGTTAGAATGAGGGTTAGGTTTAGGTTTATGGATAGGGTTAGGTTTAGGGTTAGAGTGAGGGGTAGGGTGATGGTTAGGGTTAGGATTTGTTTTAGGGTTAGGGTTAGGAGTAGGGCTATGGTTAGGGTTAGTGTTAGGGTTAGGGTTAGGGTTTGGGTGAGGTTTAGGGTGAGGGTTAGCGTTAGGTTTAGGGTTAGTGTTAAGGTTAGTGTGATGGGGAGGGTTAGAGTGAGGAGGTGGGTGAATGTGGGAGTTAGGGTTAGGGTTAGGGTGAGGGTGAGGTTTAGTGTTAGGGTTAAGGTTAGAGTGAGAGGGACGGTTAGGGTGAGGGTGAGGGTGAATATGGGGGTTAGAGTTAGGGTTATCGTGAGAGTTATGGTGAGGGGAGGGTTAAGGTTAGGGTTAGGTTTTTGGTTAGGGTTAGTGTTACGGTTAGGGTTAGGGTTTGGTTTAGAGTTAGCATTCTGGTTAGTGTTTGGGTTAGGTTTTGGGTGAACGTTAAGGGTAAGTTTAGGGTGAGGTTTAGGTTTAGGATTCGGTTTAGCGTTAAGGTTTTGGTTAGGGTTAGGCTTAGGGTTTGGTTTAGGGTTAGGGCTAGGGTGACATGAGTGATAGTGTTAAGGTTAGGAGTGGGTTAGTTTAGGGTGAGGGTTAGGGTTAGGGTTAGGGTTATTGTTTGGGTTAGGTTTAGGGTTAGGGTTAGGGTTAGGCTTAGGGTGAGGGTGAGGGTTAGGTTTAGGGTTAGCGTTAGGAATCAGGTGAGGGTTACGGTGAGGTTTAGGGTGAGGGTTAGGGTTAGGTCTATGGTTACGGTTAGGGTTAGGGTAAGGTTGCGGTTTAAGGTTAGGGTTAGGGTGAGGGTGAGGGTTAGGGTGAGAGTTAGGGTTAGGGTGAGGGTGAGGGTTAGGGTTAGGGTTATTGTTTGGGTTAGGTTTAGGGTTAGGGTTAGGGTTAGGCTTAGGGTGAGGGTGAGGGTGAGGGTTAGGGTTAGGGTAAGGGTTAGGCTGAGTGTCAGGTGAGGTTTAGGTTTAGGGTTAGTGTTAGGGTAAGGGTGAAATTTAGGGTGAAGATCAGGGTTAGGGTTAGAGTGAAAGTTAAATTGAGGGTTAGAGTTAGTGTTGGGGTGAGGGTTAGGGTGAGGTTTAGGGTTAGGGTTATATTATGGGTTAGGGTGAGGGTTAGGTTTAGGGTTAGGTTAGGGTGATGGTTTGGGTGAGGATGAGGGTTATGGTGAAGGTTAGGGTTAGGTTTATTGTTAGAGTGAGGGTTAGGTTTAGGGTTGGGGCTAGGTTTAGGGCGAGGGTTAGGTTGAGGATTAGGGTTAGGGTTAGGGTTAGCGTTAAGTTTTGGGTTAGGGTTAGTCTTAGGCTTAGGGTTAGGGTTTGGTTTAGGGTAAGGGTTAGGATTAGGGTGAGGGTTAGCGGTAGGGTTAGTGTGCTGTTTAGGGTTAGGATTAGAGTTAGCGTTATGGTTTGGGTTAAGGTCAGAGTTAGGTTTTCGTTAGGGTTTGGTTTAGGGTGAGATTTGGGTTAGGGTTAGGGTGAGTGTTATGGTTAAGGTGAGGATAAGTGTTAGGGTTAGGGTGACGGTGACGATGAGGGTGAGGTTTAAGGTTAGGGTTATGGTTAGGTTTAAGGTTAGGGTTTGGGTTAATTTTAGGCTTAGTGTTAGAGTTAGGGTTAGGGGGAGGGGGAGGATTAGTGTGAGGTTTAGCGTGAGGGTAAGGGTGAGGTTTAGGGTTAGGGTGAGGTTTAGCGCTAGGGTTAGGGTGATGTTTAGTATTAGGGTTCAGGTTAGCATTAAGGTTTGGGTTAGAGTTAGGATTAGGGTTAGGTTTAGGGTCAGGGTTAGGGTTTGATTTATGGTCAGGGCTAGGGTTAAGGTTAGGGTTAGAGTGTGGGTTAGGGGTAGGGTTAGGGTGAGGTTTATGGCTAGGGTTACCTTTAGCGTTAAGGTTTGAGTTAGGTTAGAGTTAGGGTTAGGGTTTGGGTTAGGGTTAGGGTTAGGATTAGGGTAAGGGTAAGGGTTAGGGTTATGGTTAGGGTTAGGTTGGGATAGGGTTAGGTTTACGATAAGGGTAAGGGTTAGGTTTAGGGTTAAGGTTAGGGTTAGGGTTAGGGGAAGGGGAAGGGTTAGGATTAGGGTTAGGGATTCCGGTTAGGTTTAGGGTTAGGGTTATGGTAAGGGTAAGGGTTAGGGTTAGGGTTAGGGTAAGCGTTAGGGTTAGGGTTAAGGTTAGGGTTAGGTTTAGGGTAAGGGTTAGGGTTAGGGTAAAGGTTAGGTTTGGGGTTACTGTAAGGGTAAGGCTTAGTGTTAGAGTTAGGGTTAGGGGTTAGGGTTAGGGTTAGGGTAAGGGGGAGGGTTAGGGTTAGGGTTAGGGTTTGGGTTAGGGTTAGGTTAGGGTAATGGTAAGGGTTAGGGTTAGGGTTAAGGTAAGGGTAAGGGTTAGGGTTAGGTTTAGGGGTTAGGGTTAGGTTTAGGGTTAGGGTTAGGTTATGGGTTTGGGTTGGGGTTAGGGTTAGGGAAAGGGTAAGGGTTAGGGTTAGGGGTTAGGGTTAGGGTTGGGGTTAGGGTTAGGATTAGGGTAAGGGTAAGGGTTAGGGTTATGGTTAGGGTTAGGTTGGGTTAGGGTTAGGTTTAGGATAAGGGTAAGGGTTAGGTTTAGGTTTAAGGTTAGGGTTAGGGGAAGGGTAAGGGTTAGGGTTAGGGTTAGGGTTAGGTTTAGGTTAAGGGTTAGGGTAAGGGTTAGGTTTAGGGTTACTGTAAGGGTAAGGCTTAGGGTTAGAGTTAGGGTTAGGGGAAAGGGTTAGGGTTACGGTAAGGGTAAGGGTTAGGGTTAGGGTTAGGGTTAGGGTTTGGGTTAGGGTTAGGGTTTGGGTTAGGGTTAAGGTTAGGGTAATGGTAAGGGTTAGGGTTAGGGTTAGGGTTAGGGTTAGGGTTAAGTTTAGGGTTAGGGTTAAGGTAAGGGTAAGGGTTAGGGTTAGGTTTAGGGGTTAGGGTTAGGTTTAGGTTTAGGGTTAGGTTATGGGTTTCGGTTGGGGTTAGGATTAGGGAAAGGGTAAGGGTTAGGATTAGGGTTAGGGTTAAGGTTAGGTTTAGGGTTAGGGTAAAGGTTAAGGTTAGGGTTAGTTTTAGGGTAAGGTTTAGGGTTAGGTTTGGGGTTAGGATTAGGGTAAGGGTTAGGGTTAGGGTAAGGGTAAGGATTAGGGTTAGGGTTAGGGTTAGGTGTTAGGGTTAGGGTTAGGGTAAGGGTTAGGGTTAGGTTTAGGGTTAGGTTTAGGTTTAGGGTTAGGGTAAGTGTAGGGGTTAGGGTTAGGGTTAGGGTTAGGGTAAGAGTAACTGTTAGGGTTAGGTTTAGGGTTAGGGTTAGGTTTAGGGTTAGGGTTAGGGTTAGAGTAAGGGTTAGGTTTAGGGTTAGTGTTAGGGTTAAGTTTAGGGTTAGGTTTAGGATAAGGGTTAGGGTTAGGTTTAGGGTTAGGGGTAGAGTAAGGGTTAGGTTTAGGGTTAGTGTTAGGGTTAAGTTTAGGATTAGGGTTAGGATAAGGGTAAGGGTTAGGGTTAGGGTTAGGGTTAGGGTAAGGGTTAAGGTTAGGTTTAGGGTTAGAGCAAGGGTAAGGGTTAGGGTTAGGTTTAGGGTTAGGGTTAGGGTTAGGGTAAAGGTAAGGGTTAAGGTTGGGGTTAGGCTTAGGGTTAAGTTTAAGATTATGTTTACGGTAAGGGAAAAGGTTAGGGTTAGGATTAGGGTTAGGGTTAGGGTAAGGGTTAGGGTTAGGGTTAGGGTTAGGGTATGGGTTAGGGTTAGGTTTAGGTTTAGGGGTAGGGTTTGGGTTAGGGTTAGGTTTAGGGTTAGTGGTAGGGTAATGGTAAGGGTTAGTGTTAGGTTTAGGGTTAGGTTTAAGGTTAGGGTAAGGGTAAGGGTAGGATAGGGTTAGGGTTAGGGTTAGGGTTAGGCTTAGTGTAAGGGTAAGGTTTAGGGTTAGGATTAGGGTTAGGGTTAAGGTTAGGGTTAGGGTTAGAGTAAGGGTAATGGTTAGGGTTGGGTTAGGGTTAGGGGTTAGGTTTAGGGTTAAGGTTAGGGTAAGTTTTAGGGTTAGGGTTAGGGTTCGGGTTAGGGTAAGGGTAAGGTTTAGGGTTAGGGTTAGTGTTAGGGTAATGGTAATGTTAGGGTTAGGGTTAGGGTTAGGGTTAAGGTTAGGGTTAGGGTAAGGGTAAGGGTAAAGGTAGGGTTGGGTTAGGGTTAGGCTTAGAGTAAGGGTAAGGGTTGGGCTTAGGGGTAGGGTTAGGGTAACGTTAGGTTTAAGGTTAGTTTTAGGGTAAGGGTAAGGGTTAGGGTTAGGGTTAGGTTTAGAGGTTAGGGTTAGGGTTAGGGTAAGTGTTAGGGTTAGGGTTAGGGTTAGGGTTAGGGTAAGGGTTAGAGTTAGGGTTAGGGTTAGGGTTAGGGTTAGGTTTAGGGTAAGGGTTAGGGTTAGGGTTAATGTTAGGTTTAGGGTTAAGGTAACGGTAAGGGTTAGGGTTAGGGTTAGGGTTCGGTTTAGGGTTAGGGTTAGAGTTAGGGTTAGTAAGGGTTAGGGATAGGGTTAGGGTTATGGTTAGGATTAGGGTAAGGGTAAGGGTTATGGTTTGGGTTAGTGTTAGGTTTAGGGTTAGGGTAAGGGTAAGGGTTAGGGTTAGGGTTAGTTTTAGGGTTAAGTTTAGGATTAGGGTTAGGGTAAGGTTAAGGGTTTGGGTTATGGTTAGG
>JANJXV010000342.1:765000-785000 GCA_024803745.1 Megascapheus bottae
TAAGGGTTAGGGTTAGGGGAAGGGTAATGGTAGGGTAGGGTTAGGGTTAGGGTTAGGGTTAAGCTTTGTGTAAGGGTAAGGGTTAGGGTTAGTAATAAGGTTAGGGTTAAGGTTAGGGTTAGGGTTAGAGTAAGGGTAATGGTTAGGGTTGGGTTAGGGTTAGGGGTTAGGTTTAGGGTTAGGTTAAGGGTTAGGATTAGGGTTAGGGTATGGTTAAAGTAAGGGTTAGGGTTAGGGTTAGGGTAAGGATTAGGGTTAGGGTAGGGTAAGGGTAAGGGTTAGGGTAGAGTTAGGGTTAGGGTTAGGGTAAGGGTAAGGGTAAGGGTTAGGCTTAGGGTTACGTTTAGGTTTAGGGTTAGGGTTAGGGTAGGGAAGGGTAAGGGTTAGGGTTAGGGTTAGGGTTCGGGTTAGGGTAAGGGTAAGGTTTAGGTTTAGGGTTAGTGTTAGGGTAAGGGTAAGGGTTAGGGTTAGGGTTAGGGTTAGGGTTAAGGTTAGGTTTAGGGTAGGGTAAGGGTAAAGGTAGGGTTGGGTTAGGGTTAGGCTTAGAGTAAGGGTAAGGGTTAGGTTTAGGGGTAGGGTTAGGGTTAGGGTTAGGGTTAGGGTAAGGGTAAGGGATAGGTTTAGGGTTATGTTTAGATGTTAGGGTTAGGGTTAGGGTATGTGTTAGTATTAGGGTTAGGGTTAGGGTAATGGTAAGAGTTAGGGTTAGGGTTAGGGTTAGGGTTAGGTTTAGCGTAAGGGTTAGGGTTAGGGTTTATTTTAGGTTTAGGGTTAGGGTTAGGGTAAGGGTTAGGGTTAGGGTTAGGGTTCGGTTTAGGGTTAGGGTAAGGGTTAGGGTTAGGGTTAGAGGAAGGGTTAGGGTTAGGGTAAGGGTTAGGGTTAGGTTTAGGGTTAGGGTTAGAGTTAGGGTAAGGGTAAGGGTTAAGGTTAGGGTTAGGGTTAGCGTTAGGGTTAAGGGTAGGGTTAGGGTAAGGGTGAGGGTTAGGGTTAGGGTTATGATTAGGATTAGGGTAAGGTAAGGGTTATGGTTTGGGTTAGGGTAAGGGTAAGGGTTAGGGTTAGAGTTAGGGTTAGTTTTAGGGTTAAATTTAGGATTAGGGTTAGGGTAAGGGTAAGGGTTAGGGTTATGGTTAGGGGTTAGGGTTAGGGTAAGGGTTAGGTTTAGGGTTAGGTTAAGGGTTAGGGTTAGGGTTAGGGTATGGTTAAAGTAAGGGTTAGGGTTAGGGTTAGGGTAAGGATTAGGGTTAGGGTTAGGGTAAGGGTAAGGGTTAGGTTAGAGTTAGGGTTAGGGTTAGGGTAAGGGTAAGGGTTAGGCTTAGGGTTACGTTTAGGTTAAGGGTTAGGGTTAGGGTAGGGTAAGGGTAAGGGTTAAGGTTAGGCTTAGGGTTAAGGTTAAGGTTAGGGTTAGGGTAATGGAAAAAGTTAGGGTTAGGTTTAGGGTTAGGGTTAGGGTTAGGGTTAAGGTTAGGGCTACTGTAAGGGTAAGGGTTAGGGGTAGGGTTAAGGTTAAGATTCGGATTAGGTTTAGGGTTAAGGTTAGCGTAAGGGTAAGGGTTAAGGTTAGGGTTAGGGTTAGGGTTAGGGTAAGGATTAGGGTTAGGGTTAGGGTAAGGTTAAGGGTTAGGGTTAGGGTTAGGATTAGGGCTAGGTTTAGGGTTAGTGTAAGAGTAATGGTTAGGGTTAGGGTTAGGGTAAAGGGAAGGGTTAGGGTTAGTGTTAGGTTTAGGGTTAGTGTTAGGATTAAGGTTAGGGTTAGGGTTAGGGTAAGTGTAAGGGTTAGGGTTAGGGTGAGGGTTACGGTTATGGTTAGGGTTAAGGTTAGGGTTAGAATTAGGGTAAGGGTAAGGGTTAGGGTTAGGGTTATGGGTTAGGGTAAGGTTATGGTTTAGTGTTACTGTTAGAGTTAGGTTTAGGGATAGGGTAAGCGTTGGGGTTAGGGTAGGCTTAGGGTTAGGTTTTGGGTTAGCTTTAGGTTTAAGGTTAGGGTAAGGGTAAGGGTTTGGGTTAGGCTTAGGGTAAGGGTAATGGTTAGGGTTACGTTTAGGGTTATGGTTAGGGTTAGGGTAAGGGTAAGGGTTAGGGTTAGGTTTAGGGTTAAGGTTAGGGTTACTGTTAGGGTAAGGGTAAGGGTTAGGGTTAGGTTTAGGGTTTGGGTAAGGGTAAGGGTTAGGGCCAGGGTTAGGGTTTGTGTTAGGGTTAGGTTTAGGGTTAGGGTAAGGGTAAGAGTTAGGGTTTGGGGTAGGGTTAGGGTTAGGGTTGGGGTTAGGGTTAGGGTAAAGGTAAGGGTTAGGATTAGGGTTAGGGAAAGGGTAAGGGTTAGGGTTAAAGTTACGGTTAGGTTTAGGGTTAGGGTTATTGTTAGGGTAAACGTAAGGGTTAGGTTTAGGGTTAGGGTTAGGGTTAGGGTTAGGGTAGGGGTTAGGGTTAGGGTTAGGGTTAGGATTTGGGTTAGGGTTAGGGTTAGGGTTAGGGTTAGGATAAGGGTAAGGGGTAGGTTTAGAGTTAGGTTTAGGGGTACAGTTATGGTTAGGGTTAGGGTAAGGCTTAGGCTTAGGTTAAGGATAAGGGTTAGGGTTAGGGTAAGGTTTAGGTGTAGGGATAGGGGTAGGGTTAAGGTTTGGGTTAGGGTTAGGATAAGGGTAAGGTGTAGGTTTAGAGTTAGGTTTAGGGGTACAGTTATGGTTAGGGTTAGGGTAAGGCTTAGGCTTAGGTTAAGGATAAGGGTTAGGGTTAGGGTTAGGGTAAGGGTAAGGGTTACGTTTAGGGTTAGGGTAAGGGTAAGGGTTAGATTTAGGGTTAGGGTTGGGGTAAGGGGTTAGGGTTAGGGTTAGGGTAAGGGTAAGTTTTAGGGTTAGGCTTAGGGTTATGGTTAAAGTTAGCGTTAGGGTTAGGATAAAGGTAAGGGGTAGTTTTAGGGTTAGGTTTAGGGATTCGGTTATGGTTAGGTTTAGGTTTGGCTTAGGCTTAGGGTAAGGATAAGGGTTAGGGTTATTGTTAGGGTAAGGGTAAGGGTTAGGGTTAGGGTTATGGTAAGGGTAAGGGTAAGGGTTAGGGTTAGGGTAAGGGTAAGGGTTAGGGTTAGGGTTCAGGTTAGGGTTAGGGTTAGGGATAGGTTTAGGGTTAGGATTAGGGTTAGGGTTAGGGTTAGGATAAGGGTTAAGGTTAGGGTTAGGTTTAGGATTAGGTTTTAGGTTAGGGTTAGTTTTTGGGTTAGGGTAAGGGTAAAGGTTAGGATTAGGTTTATGGTAAGGGTAAGGGTAAGGGTTAGGTTTAGGGTTAGGGTTAGGGTTAGGGTTAGGGTTAGGGTTAGAGTAAGGGTAAGTGTTAGCGTTAGAGTTAGGGTTAGTGTTAGGTTAGGGTTATTGTTATGGTTAAGGTTAGGGTTAAGGAAAGGGCAAGGTTTAGGGTTAGGGTAAGGGTGAGGTTAGGGTTAGGGTTGGGGTTAGGGTTAGGGTAAAGGTAAGGGTTAGGATTAGGGTTAGGGAAAGGGTAAGGGTTAGGGTTAGAGTTACGGTTAGGTTTAGGGTTAGGGTTATTGTTAGGGTAAACGTAAGGGTTAGGTTTAGGGTTAGGGTTAGGGTTAGGGTTAGGGTAAGGGTTAGGGTTAGGGCTAGGGTTAGGGTTTGGGTTAGGGTTAGGGTTAGGGTTAGGATAAGGGTAAGGGGTAGGTTTAGAGTTAGGTTTAGGGGTACAGTTATGGTTAGGGTTAGGGTAAGGCTTAGGCTTAGGTTAAGGATAAGGGTTAGGGTTAGGGTAAGGTTTAGGTGTAGGAATAGGGGTAGGGTTAAGGTTTGGGTTAGGGTTAGGATAAGGGTAAGGTGTAGGTTTAGAGTTAGGTTTAGGGGTACAGTTATGGTTAGGGTTATGGTAAGGCTTAGGCTTAGGTTAAGGATCAGGGTTAGGGTTAGTGTTAGGGTAAGGGTAAGGGTTAGGGTTAGGGTTAGGATTAGGGTTAGGGTTAGAGTTAGGTTAGGGTTAGGGTTAGGGTTAGGGTAAGGGTAAGGGTTAGGTTTAGGGTTAGGGTTGGGGTTAGGGGTTAGGATTAGGGTTAGGGTAAGGGTAAGTTTTAGGGTTAGGCTTAGGGTTATGGTTAAAGTTAGCGTTAGGGTTAGGATAAGGGTAAGGGGTAGTTTTAGGGTTAGGTTTAGGGATTCGGTTATGGTTAGGGTTAGGTTTGGCTTAGGCTTAGGGTAAGGATAAGGGTTAGGGTTATTGTTAGGGTAAGGGTAAGGGTTAGGGTTAGGGTTAGGGTAAGGGTAAGGGTAAGGGTAAGGGTTAGGGTTAGTGTAAGGGTAACGGTTAGGGTTAGGGTTAGGGTAAGGGTAAGGGTTAGGGTTATCTTTAGGGTTAGGGTTAGGTTTAGGGTTAGGGTTAGGGTAAGGGTAACGGTTAGGGTTAGGGTTAGGGTAAGGGTAAGGGTTAGGGTTATCTTTAGGGTTAGGGTTAGGTTTAGGCTTAGGGTTAGGGTAAGGGTAAGGGTTAGGGTTATTGTTAGGGTACGGTTAGGTTTCGGGTTAGGTTAGGCTTAGGGTTAGGGTTTGGGTTGGGGTTAGGGTTCGGGTTAGGATTAGATTAAGGGTAAGGGTTATGGTTATGGTTAGGGTTACGGTTTGGGTTAGGGTTAGGGTTAGGGTAAGGGTAAGGGTTAGGATTAGGGTTAGGGGTTACCGTTAGGGTTTGGGTTAGGGTTATGATAAGGGTAAGGGTTTGGGTTACCGTTAGGGTTATGGGAAGGGTTAGGGTTGGGTTTAGGGTTAGGGTTAGGGTAAGGTAAGGGTTAGGGTTAGTATTAGGGTTAAGTTTACGGTTAGGTTTAGGGTAATGGTAAGGGTTAGGGATAGGGTTAGGGTTAGGGTAAGGGTAAGGGTTAGGGTTAGGGTTAGGGTAAGGTTTACGGTTACGGTTAAGTTTAGGGTTAGGATTAGGGTAAGGATAAGTGTTAGGGTTAGGGTTAGGGTAAGGGTAAGGGTTAGGGTTAGGGTTAGGGTCATGGTTATCGCTAGCGTTAGGGTTAAGTTTAGGTTTAGGTTTAGTGTTAGGGTTAGGGTTAGGGTTAAAGGTTAGGATTAGGGTTAGGCTTGGGGTAAGGGAAAGGGTTAGGGTTAGGGTTAGGGTGAGGTTTAGGGTTAGGGTAAGGGTTAATGTTAGGAATAGGGTTAGGTTTAGGGTTAGGGTTAGGGTAAGGGTAAGGGTTAGGGTTAGGGTTAGGGTTAGGTTTAAGTTTAGGGTTAGGGTTATGGTTAGGGTAAGCTTAAGGGGAGGGTTAGGTTTAGGGTTAGGGAAAGGGTAAGGGTAAGGGTTAGGGTTAGGCTTAGGGTTAGGGTAAGGGATATGGTTTGGGTTAAGGTTAGGTTTAGAGTTAGGGTTAGGGTAAGGGTAAGGGTTAGGGTTAAGTTTAGGGTTTCGTTGAGGTTAGGTTTAGGGTTAGGGTAAGGGTAAGATTAGAATTACGATGAGGGTTAGGGTTAGGTTTAGGTTTAGGGTAGGGGTAAGGTTTAGGGTTATGGTTAGGGGGTACGGTTAGGGTTAGGGTTAGGTTTAGGGTTAGGGTTAGGGAAGGGGTAAGGTTTAAGTTTAGGGTAAGGGTAAGGGTTTGGGTTAGGGTGAGGGTTCGGGAAAGGGTTAGGTTTAGCGTTAGGATTAGGGTTAGGTTAAGGGTAAGGGTTAGGGTTAGGGTTAGGTTAAGGGCAAGTGTTCGGGTTAGAGTTAGTTGTTAGGGTTAGTCTTAGGGTAAGGGTTAGGGTTAGGGTTAGCGTTAGGTTTATGGTAAGGGTAAGGGTTAGTGTTAGGGTTAGGGTTAAGGTAAGTGTAAGGGTTAGGGTTAGTGTTAGGGTTAGGGTTAGGTAAGGGTGAGGTTTAGGGTTAGGGTTAGGGTCAGTTTTAGGGAAAGAGTAAGGGTTAAGTTTAGGGTAAGGGTAAGGGTTGGGGTTAGGGTGAGGGTTAGGGTAATGGTAAGGTTTACGGTTAGGGTTAGGGTTAGGGTTAGGGTAAGGGTAAGGGTTAGGGTTAGGGTTAGGGGTAAGGGTTAGGGTTAGGGTAAGGGTTAGGGTTAGGTTTAGCGTTAGGTTTAGGGTAAGGGTAACGGTTAGGGTTAGGGTTAGGGTTAGGGTAAGGGTAAGGCTTAGGGTTAGGGTTAGGTTTAGGGTTAGGTTTAGGGTAAGGGTAAGTGTTGGGGTTAGGGTTACGGTTAGGGTTATGGTTAGGGTTAGGATTAGGCTTAGGGTTAGGGTAAGGGTAAGGGTAAGGGTTAGGGTTAGGGTTAGGGTTAAGGTTAGGGTTAGGGTTACGGTAAGGGTAAGGGTAGGGTTAGGGTTAGGGTTAGGCTTAGGGTTAGGGTAAAGTTTAGGATTAGGTTTAGGGTTAGGGTAAGGTTTATGGTTAGGGTTAGGGTTGGGGTTAGGGTTATGGTTAGGGTTAGGGTAAGTGTAAGGGTAGGGTTAGGGTTAGGGTTAGGCTTAGGGTAAGGGTAAGGGTTCGGGTTAGGGTTAGGGTTAGGATTAGGGTTTGGGTTAGGGTTAGGTTTAGGTTTAGGGTAAGGGTAAGGATAAGGGTAAGGGTTAGGGTTAGGGTTAGGGGTTAGGGTAGGGTTAGGGTAAGGTTTAGGTTTAGGGTTAGGGTTAGGTTAAGGGTAATGGTTAGGGTTAGGGTTACCGTTAGGGTAAGGTTTAGGGTTAGGATTAGGGTTGGGTTTAGGGTTAGGGTTAGGGTTAGGGTTAGGGTAAGAGTAAGGGTTAGGATTAGGTTAAGGTTAGGTTTAGGGTTAGGGTTAGGGTAAGGGTTAGGGTTAGGTTTAGGTAAGGGTAAATGCTAGGGTTAGGGTTAGGGTTAGGGTTACGGTAAGAGTAAGGGTTAGGGTTAGGGTTATGGTTAGTTTTAGGGTTAGAGTTACCGTTAGGTTTAGGGTTAGGGCAAGGGTTAGTTTTACAGTTAGGGTAAGGGTAAAGGTCAGGGTTAGTGTTAGGGTTAGGGTTAGGGTAAGGGTAAGGTTAGGGTTAGGGGTAGGGTTAGGATTGGGGTTAGGGTTAGGGTTAGTGTTAGGATAAGTGTACCGCAAGGTTTAGGGTTAGGGTTTGGGTTAGGGTAAGTGTTAGGGTTAGGGTTTTGTTAAGGTTAGGGTTAGGGTTAGGGTTAGGTTTAGGGTAAGGTTAAGGTTAGGATTAGGTTTAGGTTTAGGATGAGGGTTAGGGTTAGGGTTAGGTTTAGGGTTAGGGTTAGCGTAAGGGTAAGAGTTAGGGTTAGGTTTAGGGTTAGGCTAAGGGTAAGTGTTAAGGTTAAGGTTAGGGTAAGGGTAAGGGTTAGGATTAGGGGTTAGGGGTTTTGGTTAGGGTTCTTGTTAGGGTTAGGCTAAGGGTAAGTGTTAGGGTTAGGGTTAGGGTTAGGGTTAAATTTAGGGTTAGGGTAGGGTAAGGGTAAGGGTTAGGGTTAGGTTTAGGGTTAGGGTTAGGGTTAGGGTTATTGTTAGGTTAAGGGTAAGGGTTAGGGTTAGGGGTTAGGGTTAGGGTTAAGGGTAGGGTAAGGGTTAGGGTTAGGGTTAGGTTTAGGGTTAGGTTTAGGGTAAGGGTAAGGTTAGGATTATGGTTAGGATTAGGATAAGGGTTAGGATTAGGGTTAGGGTTAGGTTTAGGGTTAGGGTTAGGGTAAGGGTAAGAGTTAGGTTAGGGTAAGGGTAAGGGTTAGGGTCAGGGTTACGGTTAGGTTTAGGTTAACGGTAAAGTTTGGGTTAGGTTTAGGGTTATGGTTAAGGTTACGGTTAGGGTTAGGGTAAGGTTAAGGTTTAAGGTTAGGGTTAGGATTAGGGTAAGGGTTAGGGTTAGGAATAGGCTTAGGGTTAGCGTTTGGTTTAGGGTTAGGTTTAGGGTTAGCGTAAGGGTAAGAGTTAGGATTAGGGTTAGGGTTAGGGTTAAGGTAGGGTAAGGGTAAGGGTACGGGTTAGGGTGAGGATTAGGGTTAGGGTAAGGGATAGGGTTAGGGTTAAGTTAGGTTTAGGATTACGGTTACGGTAAGGGTAACGGTTAGGCTTATGGTTAGTGTTAGGGTTAGGGTTTGGGTTAGGTTTACGGTTACGGTAAGGGTAAGGGTTAGGGTTAGGATTAGGGTTAAGGTTAGGGTTAGGGTAAGGGATAGGTTTAGTGTTAAGGTTGGGATTAGGGTTAGTGTAAGGGTAAGTGTTAGGGTTAGGGTTAGGGGTTAGGATTAGGGTTAGGGGTAGGTTTAGGTTTAGGGTAAGGGTAAGGGTAAGGGTTAGGGTTAGGGTTAAGGTTATTGTTAGGGTTAGGGTTAGGGTTAGGGTTAGGTTTAGGGTTAGGGTTAGGGTAAGGGTAAGGGTTAGGGTTAGGGTTAAGGTTATTGTTAGGGTTAGGGTTAGGCTTAGGGTTAGGGTTAGGTTTAGGTTTAGGGTTAGGGTTAGGGAAAGGGTAAGGGTTAGCGTTAGGATTAGGGTTAGGCTAAGGGTTAGGGTTAGGGTTAGGGTTAGGCTTAGGGTTAGGGTTAGGGTAAGGGTTATGGTTAGGTATAGTTTTAGCGTAAAGATAACGCTTAGGGTTACGGTTAGGGTTTGGGTTAGGGTTAGGTTAGGGTAAGGGTAAGGGTAAGGGTTAGGGTTAGAGTTAGGGTTAGGGGTTAGGATTAGGGTTAGGGGTAGGTTTAGGGTTAGGGTAATGGTAAGGGTAAGGGTTAGGGTTAGTGTTAGGGTTAAGGTTATTGTTAGGGTTAGGGTAAGGGTAAGGGTTCGGGTTAGGGTTAGGGGTTAGTGTTAGGGTTAGGGTTAGGGTAAGGGCTAGGGTGAGGGTTAGGGTTAGGGTTACAATATGGGTTAGGTTTACAGTAAGGGTAAGGGTTAGGGTTAGGGTTAGTGTTAGGGTAAGATTAGGGTTAGCATTATGGTTAGGGTTAGCGTTAGGGTAAGGGCAAGGTTTAGGGTAAGGGTAGGGGTTAGGTTTAGGTTTAGGGTTAGGATTAGGGTTAGGGTTGGGTAAGAGTAACGGTTAGGGTTAGGGTTAGGGTTAGGTTTAGGGTTAGGTTTAGGGAAAGGGTAAGGGTTAGGGTTAGGGTTAGGGTTAGGTTTAGGGTTAGGGTTAGGGTTAGGGTTATCGTAAGGGTTAGGGTTAGGTTTATGGTTAGGGTAAGGTTTATCGTTAGGTTTAGGGTTAGGGTTAGGGAAAGGGTAAGGTTGAGGGTTAGGTTTAGGGTTAAGGTTAAGGTTAGGGTTAGGGTAATCGTAAGGGTTAGGGATAGAGTTAGGGTTAGGGTAAGGTTTAGTGTTAGGCTTCGGCTTAAGGTTAGGGTTAGGGTAAGGGTTAGGATTAGGTATAGGTTTAGGGTAAGGGTAAGGGTTAGGGTTAGGGTTAGGGTTAGGGTTAGGGTTAGGGTTAGGTTAGGGTAAGGGTAAGGGTTAGGGTTAGGGTAAGGTTTAGGGTTAGGGCTAGGGTTAGTGTAAGGGTAAGGGTTAGGGTTAGGATTAGGGTTAGGGTTAGGGTTAGGGTACGTGTTAAGTTAGAGTTAAGTTTAGGGTTAAGGTTAGCTTAAGGGTAAGGGTTAGGGTTAGGGTTAGGGTAAGGGTAAGGGTTAGGGTTAGGGTTAGGGTTAAATTTAGGGTTAGGGTAGGGTAAGGGTAAGGGTTAGGGTTAGGTTTAGGGTTAGGGTTAGGGTTATTGTTAGGTTAAGGGTAAGGGTTAGGGTTAGGGGTTAGGGTTAGGGTTAAGATTAGGGTAAGGGTTAGGGTTAGGGTTAGGTTTAGGGTTAGGTTTAGGGTAAGGGTAAGGTTAGGATTATGGTTAGGGTTAGGAGAAGTGTTCGGATTAGGGTTAGGGTTAGGGTTAGGTTTAGGGTTAGGGTTAGGGTAAGGGTAAGATTTAGGTTTAGGGTAAGGGTAACAGTTAGGATTAGGGTTACGGTTAGGTTTAGGTTAACGGTAAAGTTTGGGTTAGGTTTAGGGTTATGGTTAAGATTACGGTTAGGGTTAGGGTAAGGTTAAGGTTTAAGGTTAGGGTTAGGATTAGGGTAAGGGTTAGGGTTAGGAATAGGCTTAGGGTTATCGTTTGGTTTAGGGTTAGGTTTAGGGTTAGCGTAAGGGTAAGGGTTAGGATTAGGGTTAGGGTTAGGGTTAAGGTAGGGTAAGGGTAAGGGTACGGGTTAGGGTGAGGATTAGGGTTAGGGTAAGGGATAGGGTTAGGGTTAAGTTAGGTTTAGGATTACGGTTACGGTAAGGGTAAGGGTTAGGCTTAGGGTTGGTATTAGGGTTAGGGTTTGGGTTAGGTTTACGGTTACGGTAAGGGTAAGGGTTAGGGTTAGGATTAGGGTTAAGGTTAGGGTTAGGGTAAGGGATAGGTTTAGTGTTAAGGTTGGGATTAGGGTTAGTGTAAGGGTAAGTGTTAGGGTTAGGGTTAGGGGTTAGGATTAGGGTTAGGGGTAGGTTTAGGTTTAGGGTAAGGGTAAGGGTAAGGGTTAGGGTTAGGGTTAAGGTTATTGTTAGGGTTAGGGTTAGGGTTAGGGTTAGGTTTAGGGTTAGGGTTAGGGTAAGGGTAAGGGTTAGGGTTAGGGTTAAGGTTATTGTTAGGGTTAGGGTTAGGCTTAGGGTTAGGGTTAGGTTTAGGTTTAGGGTTAGGGTTAGGGAAAGGGTAAGGGTTAGCGTTAGGATTAGGGTTAGGCTAAGGGTTAGGGTTAGGGTTAGGGTTAGGCTTAGGGTTAGGGTTAGGGTAAGGGTTATGGTTAGGTATAGTTTTAGCGTAAAGATAACGCTTAGGGTTACGGTTAGGGTTTGGGTTAGGGTTAGGTTAGGGTAAGGGTAAGGGTAAGGGTTAGGGTTAGAGTTAGGGTTAGGGGTTAGGATTAGGGTTAGGGGTAGGTTTAGGGTTAGGGTAATGGTAAGGGTAAGGGTTAGGGTTAGTGTTAGGGTTAAGGTTATTGTTAGGGTTAGGGTAAGGGTAAGGGTTCGGGTTAGGGTTAGGGGTTAGTGTTAGGGTTAGGGTTAGGGTAAGGGCTAGGGTGAGGGTTAGGGTTAGGGTTACAATATGGGTTAGGTTTACAGTAAGGGTAAGGGTTAGGGTTAGGGTTAGTGTTAGGGTAAGATTAGGGTTAGCATTATGGTTAGGGTTAGCGTTAGGGTAAGGGCAAGGTTTAGGGTAAGGGTAGGGGTTAGGTTTAGGTTTAGGGTTAGGATTAGGGTTAGGGTTGGGTAAGAGTAACGGTTAGGGTTAGGGTTAGGGTTAGGTTTAGGGTTAGGTTTAGGGAAAGGGTAAGGGTTAGGGTTAGGGTTAGGGTTAGGTTTAGGGTTAGGGTTAGGGTTAGGGTTATCGTAAGGGTTAGGGTTAGGTTTATGGTTAGGGTAAGGTTTATCGTTAGGTTTAGGGTTAGGGTTAGGGAAAGGGTAAGGTTGAGGGTTAGGTTTAGGGTTAAGGTTAAGGTTAGGGTTAGGGTAATCGTAAGGGTTAGGGATAGAGTTAGGGTTAGGGTAAGGTTTAGTGTTAGGCTTCGGCTTAAGGTTAGGGTTAGGGTAAGGGTTAGGATTAGGTATAGGTTTAGGGTAAGGGTAAGGGTTAGGGTTAGGGTTAGGGTTAGGGTTAGGGTTAGGGTTAGGTTAGGGTAAGGGTAAGGGTTAGGGTTAGGGTAAGGTTTAGGGTTAGGGCTAGGGTTAGTGTAAGGGTAAGGGTTAGGGTTAGGATTAGGGTTAGGGTTAGGGTTAGGGTACGTGTTAAGTTAGAGTTAAGTTTAGGGTTAAGGTTAGCTTAAGGGTAAGGGTTAGGGTTAGGGTTAGGGTAAGGGTAAGGGTTAGGGTTAGGGTTAGGGTTAAATTTAGGGTTAGGGTAGGGTAAGGGTAAGGGTTAGGGTTAGGTTTAGGGTTAGGGTTAGGGTTATTGTTAGGTTAAGGGTAAGGGTTAGGGTTAGGGGTTAGGGTTAGGGTTAAGATTAGGGTAAGGGTTAGGGTTAGGGTTAGGTTTAGGGTTAGGTTTAGGGTAAGGGTAAGGTTAGGATTATGGTTAGGGTTAGGAGAAGTGTTCGGATTAGGGTTAGGGTTAGGGTTAGGTTTAGGGTTAGGGTTAGGGTAAGGGTAAGATTTAGGTTTAGGGTAAGGGTAACAGTTAGGATTAGGGTTACGGTTAGGTTTAGGTTAACGGTAAAGTTTGGGTTAGGTTTAGGGTTATGGTTAAGATTACGGTTAGGGTTAGGGTAAGGTTAAGGTTTAAGGTTAGGGTTAGGATTAGGGTAAGGGTTAGGGTTAGGAATAGGCTTAGGGTTATCGTTTGGTTTAGGGTTAGGTTTAGGGTTAGCGTAAGGGTAAGGGTTAGGATTAGGGTTAGGGTTAGGGTTAAGGTAGGGTAAGGGTAAGGGTACGGGTTAGGGTGAGGATTAGGGTTAGGGTAAGGGATAGGGTTAGGGTTAAGTTAGGTTTAGGATTACGGTTACGGTAAGGGTAAGGGTTAGGCTTAGGGTTGGTATTAGGGTTAGGGTTTGGGTTAGGTTTACGGTTACGGTAAGGGTAAGGGTTAGGGTTAGGATTAGGGTTAAGGTTAGGGTTAGGGTAAGGGATAGGTTTAGTGTTAAGGTTGGGATTAGGGTTAGTGTAAGGGTAAGTGTTAGGGTTAGGGTTAGGGGTTAGGATTAGGGTTAGGGGTAGGTTTAGGTTTAGGGTAAGGGTAAGGGTAAGGGTTAGGGTTAGGGTTAAGGTTATTGTTAGGGTTAGGGTTAGGGTTAGGGTTAGGTTTAGGGTTAGGGTTAGGGTAAGGGTAAGGGTTAGGGTTAGGGTTAAGGTTATTGTTAGGGTTAGGGTTAGGCTTAGGGTTAGGGTTAGGTTTAGGTTTAGGGTTAGGGTTAGGGAAAGGGTAAGGGTTAGCGTTAGGATTAGGGTTAGGCTAAGGGTTAGGGTTAGGGTTAGGGTTAGGCTTAGGGTTAGGGTTAGGGTAAGGGTTATGGTTAGGTATAGTTTTAGCGTAAAGATAACGCTTAGGGTTACGGTTAGGGTTTGGGTTAGGGTTAGGTTAGGGTAAGGGTAAGGGTAAGGGTTAGGGTTAGAGTTAGGGTTAGGGGTTAGGATTAGGGTTAGGGGTAGGTTTAGGGTTAGGGTAATGGTAAGGGTAAGGGTTAGGGTTAGTGTTAGGGTTAAGGTTATTGTTAGGGTTAGGGTAAGGGTAAGGGTTCGGGTTAGGGTTAGGGGTTAGTGTTAGGGTTAGGGTTAGGGTAAGGGCTAGGGTGAGGGTTAGGGTTAGGGTTACAATATGGGTTAGGTTTACAGTAAGGGTAAGGGTTAGGGTTAGGGTTAGTGTTAGGGTAAGATTAGGGTTAGCATTATGGTTAGGGTTAGCGTTAGGGTAAGGGCAAGGTTTAGGGTAAGGGTAGGGGTTAGGTTTAGGTTTAGGGTTAGGATTAGGGTTAGGGTTGGGTAAGAGTAACGGTTAGGGTTAGGGTTAGGTTTAGGGTTAGGTTTAGGGAAAGGGTAAGGGTTAGGGTTAGGGTTAGGGTTAGGTTTAGGGTTAGGGTTAGGGTTAGGGTTATCGTAAGGGTTAGGGTTGGGTTTATGGTTAGGGTAAGGTTTATCGTTACGTTTAGGGTTAGGGTTAGGGAAAGGGTAAGGTTGAGGGTTAGGTTTAGGGTTAAGGTTAAGGTTAGGGTTAGGGTAATCGTAAGGGTTAGGGATAGAGTTAGGGTTAGGGTAAGGTTTAGTGTTAGGCTTCGGCTTAAGGTTAGGGTTAGGGTAAGGGTTAGGATTAGGTATAGGTTTAGGGTAAGGGTAAGGGTTAGGGTTAGGGTTAGGGTTAGGGTTAGGGTTAGGTTAGGGTAAGGGTAAGGGTTAGGGTTAGGGTAAGGTTTAGGGTTAGGGCTAGGGTTAGTGTAAGGGTAAGGGTTAGGGTTAGGATTAGGGTTAGGGTTAGGGTTAGGGTACGTGTTAAGTTAGAGTTAAGTTTAGGGTTAAGGTTAGCTTAAGGGTAAGGGTTAGGGTTAGGGTTAGGGTAAGGGTAAGGGTTAGGGTTAGGGTTAGGGTTAGGATAAGGGTTAGGGTTAGGGTTAGGTTTAGGTTTAGGGTTAGGATAAGGGTAAGAGTTAGGGTTAGGGTAAGGGTAAGGGTTAGGGTTAGCGTTAGGGTTAGGGTTAGGTTAAGGGTAAGAGTTAGAGTTAAGGTTTGGGTTAAGGTTAGGGTTAGGGTTAGGGTAAGGTTAAGGGTTAGGGTTAGGGTTAGGGTTAGGGCTAGGATAAGGGTTAGGGTTAGGATTAGGCTTAGGGTCAGGGTTTGGTGTAGGGTTAGGTTTACTGTTAAGGTTAGGGTTAGGGTTAGGGCTAGGATAAGGGTTAGGGTTAGGATTAGGCTTAGGGTTAAGGTTAGGGTTAGTGTAATGGTAAGGGTTAGTGTTATGGTTAGGGTTAGGGTTTAGGATTAGGGTTAGGGTTAGGTTTAGAGTTAGGGTAAGTGTAAGTGTAATGGTTAGGGGTAGGGTTAGGGTTAAGGTAAGGGTTAGGGTTAGGGTTAGGCTTAGGGTAAGAGTAAGCGTTAGGGTTAGGGCAATGGTAAGGGTTAGGGTTAGGGTTAGGTTTAGGGTTAGGGTAAGAGTAAAGATTAGGGTTAGGGTTAGGGTTATGGTAAGGTTTATGGTTAGGGTAAGGGTAAGGGTAAGGTTAGGGTTAGGGTTAGTCTTAGGATAAGGGTAAGGCTTAGGGTTAGGGTTAGGGTTAGGGTAAGGGTAAGGGTTAGGGTTAGGGTTAGGGTTTGTGTTAGGGTTAGGTTTAGGGTTAGGGTAAGAGTAAGTGTTAGGGTAAGGGTAAGTGTTAGTGTTAGGGTTAGGTTTAGGGTTAGGGTTAAGGTTAGGGTTACCATTAGGGTTAGGGTTAGGGTAAGGTTTAGGGTTAGGGTTAGGTTTAGGGTTAGGTTTAGGGTTAGGTTTAGGGTAAGGGTTAGGGTTAGGGTTAGGGTAAGGGTAAATGTTAGGGTTAGGGTATGGGTTAGGGTTAGGGTTAGGGTAAGGGTAAGGGTTAGGGTTAGAGTTAGGGTTAGGGTTAGAGTTAGGTTTAGGGTTAGGGTTAGGTAAGGGTTAGGGTTAGGGTTAGGATTAGGGTAAGGGTTAGGGTTAGGGTTAGGGTTTGTGTTAGGGTTAGCTTTAGGTTTAGGGTAAGGGAAAGTGTTAGGGTTAGGGTTAGGTTTAGGGTTAGGGTTAAGGTTAGGGTTAGGATTAGGGTTTGGGTTAGGGTAAGGGTAAAGGTTAGGGTTAGGGTAATGGTTAGGGTTAGGGTTAGGGTAAGGGTAAGGGTTAGGATTAGAGTTAGGGTTAGGGTTAGCGTAAGGGTTAGGTTTAGGGTTAGGGTAAGGGTTAGGGTTAGGGTTAGGGTAAGGGTAAAGTTTAGGATCCGGTTAGGGTTAGGGTTAGGGTAAGGGTAAGGGATAGGGTTAGGTTTAGGGTTAGGGTAAGGTTTAGTGTTAGGCTTCGGCTTAAGGTTAGGGTTAGGGTAAGGGTTAGGATTAGGTATAGGTTTAGGGTAAGGGTAAGGGTTAGGGTTACGGTTATGGTTAGGGTTAGGGTTAGGGTTAGGTTAGGGTAAGGGTAAGGGTAAGGGTAAGGGTTAGTGTTAGGGTTAGGGTGAGGGGAAGGGATAGGGTTAGGATTTAGGTTAGGGTTAGGGTTAGGGTAAGGTTTATGGTTAGGGTTAGGGTTAAGATTAGGGTTAGGGTTAGGGTAAGGGTAAGGGTTAGGATTAGGGCTGGGGTTAGGGGTCAATGTTAGGGTTAGGGTAAGGGAAAGGGTTAGGGTTCCGGTTAGGGTTGGCGTTAGGGGTTAGGGTTACTGTAAGGGCAAGGGTAAGTGTTAGGTTTAGGGTTAGGGTTTGGGTTAGGGTTAGGTTTAGGTTTAGGTTTAGGGTAAGGGTAAGGATTAGGGTTAGGTTAGGTTTAGGGTTAGGGTAAGGGTTAGGGTTAGGGTTAGGGTTAGGGGTTAGGGTTAGGGTTAGGGTTACGTTTAGGATTAGGGTAAGGGTAAGGGTTAGGTTTAGGGTTGGGGTTAGGGTTAGGGTAAGGGTTAGGGTTAGTGTTAGTGTTAAGGTTAGGGTTAGGGTTAGGGTTAGGGTTAGGGGAAGGGCCAGGGATATTGTTAGGTTTAGGGGTTAGGGTTAGGTTTAGGGTTAGGGCAACGGTAAGGGTTAGGGTTAGGTTTAGCTTAGGGTTGGGGTAAGGTTAAGAGTTAGGGTTAGGGTTAGGTTTAGGTTTAGGGTTAAGGTTAGGGTAAGGGTAAAGGTTAGGGTTAGAGTTAGGATTAGGGTTAGGTTGAGGGTTAGGGTAAGGGTTAGGGTTAGGTATAGTTTTAGGGTAAGGGTAAGGGTTAGGGTTAGGATTACGGTTAGGGTTAAGGTTAGGGTTAGGGTTAGGGTAAGGGTTAGCATTAGGGTTATGGTTAAGATTAGGGTTAGGGTTAGGTTAAGGGTAAGGCTTAGGGTTAGGTTTAGGGTTAGGGTTAGGGTAAGGGTAAGGGTTAGGGTTAGGATTAGGGTAAGGGTTACGGTAAGGGTTAGGGTTAGGGTTAAGGCTAGGTTTAGGGTTAGGGTTCGGGTTAAGGTTAGGGTTAGGGTTAGGTTAAGAGTAAGGGTTAGCATTAGGGTTAGGGTTAGAGGTTAGGGTTAGGGTTAGTGTTAGGGTTAGAGTTAGGATTAGGCTTAGGGTAAGGGTAAGGATTAGGTTTAGGGTTAGGGTTAGGGTTAGGGTAAGGGTTAGTGTTAGAGTTAGGGTTAGGGTTAGGGTCATGTTTCGGGTTAGGGTTAGGGTTAGGGTAAGGGTAAGGGTCATGATCAGGGTTAGGGTTATGGTTAGTGTTAGGGTTAGGGTAAGAGTAAGGGTTAGGGTTAGGGTTAGGGTTAGGGTTAAGGTAAGGTTTATGGTTAGGTTAAGGGCAAGGGTAGGGTTAGGGTTAGGGTTAGGCTTAGGGTAAGGGTAAGGTTTAGGTTTAGGGTTAGGGTTAGGGTAAGGGTAAGGGTTAGGGTTAGGGTTAGGGTTGGGTTAGGGTTAAGGTAAGGGTTATGGTTAGGGTAAGGATAAGGTTGGGTTAGGGGTAGGGGTAGGCTTAGGGTAAGGGTAAGGGTTAGGGTTAAGGTTTGGGTTAGGTTAGGTTTAGGTTTAGGGTAAGGGTAAGTGTTAGGGTTAAGGTTAGTGTTAGGGTTAGGGTTAAGGTTAGGGTTAGAGTTAGGGTAAGGTTAAGGATTAGGGTTAGGATTAGGGTAAGGATTAAGGTTAGGGTTAGGGTTATGGTAAGGGTTAGGGTTAGGGTTAGGGTTAAGATTAGGGTTAGGGTTAGGGTAAGGGTAAGGGTTAGGGTTATGGTTAGGGTTAGGGTTAGGGTAAGGGTAAGGGTTAGGGTTAGGTTAGGGTTAGGGTAAGGGTAAGGGTTAGGGTTAAGGTTAGGGTAAGGGTTAGGGTTAAGGTTAGGGTTAGGGTTAGGTTTAGGTTTAAGGTAAGGGTATGGGTTAGGGTTAGGGTTAAGCTCGGTTTAGGGTTAGGGTTAGTGTTAGAGTAACGGTAAGTGTTAGGGTTAGGGTTAGGATAAGGGTAAGGGTTAGGGTTAGGGTTAGGGTTTGTGTTAGGGTTAGCTTTAGGTTTAGGGTAAGGGTAAGTGTTAGGGTTAGGGTTAGGTTTAGGGTTAGGGTTAAGGTTAGGGTTAGGATTAGGGTTTGGGTTAGGGTAAGGGTAAAGGTTAGGGTTAGGGTAATGGTTAGGGTTAGGGTTAGGTTAAGGGTAAGGGTTAAGATTAGAGTTAGGGTTAGGGTTAGCGTAAGGGTTAGGTTTAGGGTTAGGGTAAGGGTTAGGGTTAGGGTTAGGGTAAGGGTAAAGTTTAGGATCGGGTTAGGGTTAGGGTTAGGGTAAGGGTAAGGGATAGGGTTAGGGTTAGGGTTAGGTCTAGGTTTGGGATTAGGGTTATGATTAGGGTTAGGGTATGGATAAGGGTAGAGTTAGGGGTAGTGTTAGGGCTAGGATAAGGGTAAGGGTTAGGGTTAGCGTTAGGGTTAGGGTTAGGGTTAGGGTTAGGGTTAGGGTAAGGGTTAGGGTTAGGGTTAGGGTTAGGTATAGGGTTAGGGTTGAGGTTAGGGTTAGGTTTAGGGTAAGGGTAAGGGTTAGGGTTAGGGTTAGGGGTTAGGGTTAGGGTTATGGTAAGGGTTAGGGCTAGGGTTAGGGTTAGGGTTAGAGTAAAGGTTAGGGTTAGGATTAGGTTTAGGGTTAGGGCAAGGTTTAGGGTTAGGGTTAGGGTTAGGTTTAGAGTTAGGGTAAGGGTAAGGTTTAGGGTTAGGGTTAGGGTTAGGGTTAGGGTTAGGGTTAGGGCTAGGGTCAGTGTTAGGGTTATGGTTAGGTTTAGAGCTAGGTTTAAGGTTAGGGTTAGGATTAGGGTTAGGGTTAGGGTTAGGGTAAGTGTAAATGTTAGGGTTAGAATTAGGGTTAGGGTTAGGGTTAGGGTAAGTGTAAATGTTAGGGTTAGAATTAGGGTTAGGATTAGGGTTAGGGTTAGGGTTAGGGTTAGGGTTAGGGTAAGTGTTATGGTTATGGTTAGGTTTAGGGTTAGGTTTAAGGTTAGGGTTAGGATTAGGGTTAGGGTTAGGGTAAGAGTTAGGGTTAGGGTTAGGTTTAGGGTAAGGGTTAGGGTAAGGGTTAGGGTTAGGGTTAGGGTTAGGGTAAGGGTTAGGGTTAGGGTTAGGATAAGGGTAAAGGTTAGGGACAGGGTTAGGGTTAGGGTTTGTGTTAGGGTTAGCTTTAGGTTTGGGGTAAGGGTTAGGGTTAGGGTTAAAATAAGGGTTAGGTTTAGGGTAAGGGTAAGGGTTAGGGTTAGGGTTAGGGTTAGGGTTTGTGTTAGGGTTAGTTTAGGTTTAGAGTAAGGGTAACTGTTAGGGTTAGGGTTAGGTTTAGTGTTAGGGTTAAGGTTAGGGTTAGGATTAGGGTTAGGGTTAGGGTAAGGGTAAAGGTTAGGGTTAGGGTAAGGGTTAGGGTTAGGGTTAGGGTATGGGTAAGGGTTAGGGTTAGGGTTAGGGTTAGGGTTTGTGTTAGGGTTAGTTTAGGTTTAGAGTAAGGGTAACTGTTAGGGTTAGGGTTAGGTTTAGTGTTAGGGTTAAGGTTAGGGTTAGGATTAGGGTTAGGGTAAGGGTAAAGGTTAGGGTTAGAGTAAGGGTTTGGGTTAGGGTTAGGGTATGGGTAAGGGTTAGGTTTAGAGTTATGGTTAGGTTTAGCGTAAGGGTTAGGTTTAGGGTTAGGGTAAGGGAAAGGGTTAGGGTTAGGGTAAGGTTTAGGTTTAGGATTAGGGTCATGATTAGGGTTAGGGTAAGGGTAAGGTTAGGGTTAGGCGTAGCGTTAGGGCTAGGATAAGGGTAAGAGTTAGGGTTAGCGTTAGGGTTAGGGTTAGGGTTAGGCTTAGGGTTAGGGTAAGGGTTAGGGTTAGGATTAGAGTTAGGGTTAGGGATAGGTTTAGGGTTGAGGTTAGGGTTAGCGTTAGGGTAAGGGTAAGGGTTAGGGTTAGGGTTAGGGGTTTGGGTTAGGGTTAGGGTTATGGTAAGGGTTAGGGTTAGGGTTAGGGTTAGGGTTAGAGTAAAGGTTAGGGTTAGGGTTAGGGTAAGGTTTAGGGTTAGGGTTAGGGTTAGGGTTAGGTTTACAGTTAGGGTAAGGGTAAGGGTTAGGGTTAGCGTTAGGGTTGGGTTTAGGTTTAGGGTTAGGGTTAGGGTTAGGGTAAGGATAAGGGTTAGGGTTAGAATTAGGGTTCGGTTTAGGGTTAGGGTTAGGGTAGGGTTAGGTTTAGGTTTAGGGTTAGGGTTAGGGTTAGGGTTAGGGTAAGGGTAAGGGTTAGGGTTAGGATTAGGTTTCGGTTTAGGGTTAGGGTTAGGGTAGGGTTATTTTTAGGGTTAGGGTTAGGGTTAGGGTTAGGGTAATGGTAAGGGTTAGGGTTAGGGTTCGGGTTAGATTTAGGGTAAGTGTTAGGGTTATGGTTAGGTTTAGGTTTAGGTTTAAGTTTAGGGTTAGGATTAGGGTTAGGGTTAGGGTAAGGGTTAGGTTTAGGGTT
>JANJXV010000342.1:790000-815000 GCA_024803745.1 Megascapheus bottae
GTTTAGGGTTAGGGTTAGGATTAGGGTTAGGGTAAGGGTTAGGGTTAGGGTTAGGGTTTGGGTTAAGTTTAGGGTTAGGGTTAAGGTTAGGGTTAGGATTAGGGTTAGGTTTAGGTTTAGGGTTAGGGTTAGGGTTAGTGTAAGGTTAAGGTTTAGGGTTAGGGTTAGGGTTAAGGTTAGGGTTAGTGTTAGGGCGAGGTTTAGGAATAGGGTTAGGTTTAGGTTTAGGGTTAGGGTCAGGGTAAGGGTAATGGTTAGGGTTAGGCTTAGGCTTAGGGTTAGGGTTAAGGTTACGGTTAGGTTTAGGAATAAGTTTAGGGTTAGGCATAGGGTTAGGGTTAGGCTTTGGGTTAGTGTTAGGGTTAGGGTAAGGGTTAGGTTTAGGTTTAGGGTAAGGGTTAGGGTTAGGGTTAGCATTAAGGTTAGGGTTAGGGTTATGGTATGGGTAAGGGTTAGGGTTATTGTTAGGTTGAGGGTTAGGTTTGGGGGTTAGGGTTAGGGTTAGGGATAGGTTTAGGTTTAGGGTTAGGATAAAGGTAAGGGTTAGGTTTAGGGTTAGGGTAAGGATTAGGGTTAGGGTTAGGGTTAAGATTAGGGTTAGGGTTATGGGTTAGGGTACGGTTTAGGGTTAGGTTTAGGGTTAGGTTAAGGGTTAGGGTTAGGGCAAGGGTAAGTGTTAGTGTTAGCGTTAGGTTTACGGTTAGGGTTACCGTAGGGTATGGGTTAGGGTTAGGGTTAGCGTTAGGGTTGGGGTTCGGGTTAGGGTTAGGGTTAGGGTTAGGGTTAGGTTTAATTTTAGGGTTAGGGTTAGGGCTAGGATTAGGATTAGGGTTAGGTTTATGTTTAGTTTTAGGGTTAGGGTATGGGTAAGGGTTAGGGTTAGGCTTAGGCTTAGAGTTAGGGTTAACGTTATTACGGTTAGGTTTAGGGATAGGGCTAGGTTTAGGGAAAGGGTAAGTGTTAGGGTTAGGGTTAGGGTTAGGGATAGGATTAGTGTTAGGGTTAGGGTTAGGGTAAGGTTTAGGGTTAGGGTTAGGGTAAGGGTTAGGGTTAGGGTTAGGGTTAGCATTAAGTTTAGGGTTAGGGTTAGGGTAAGGGTAAGTGTTAGGGTTAGGGTTAGGGTAAGGATTAGGCTTAGGGTTAGGGTTAGGGTAAGGGTTAGGGTTAGGGTAGGGTTAGGGTTAGGGTTAAGGTTAGGGTTAGTATTCGGTTTAGGGTTAGGGTTAGGGTAAGTGTAAGGGTGAGGGTTAGGGTTAGGGTTAAGGTTAGGTTTAGGGTTAGGGGTTAGGGTAAGGGTTAGGGTTAGGTTTAGGGTTAGTGTAAGGGTTAGGGTTAGGGTAGGGGTAAGTGTTAGGGTTAGGGTTAGGGTAGGGTTACAGTAAGGTTATGGGTTAGGGTTAGGGTTAGGGTTAGGTTCAGGGTTAGGGTTAGCGTTAGGGTTAGGGTAAGGGTAAGTGTTAGAGTTAGGATTAGAGTTAGAGTTAGGGTTAGGATAAGGGTAAGGTTTCGGTTTAGGGTTAGGGTTAAGGTTAGGGGATAGGGTTTGGTTTAGGGTTAGGGTTAGGTTTAGGGTTAGAGTTAGGGTAAGGGTAAGGGTTAGGGTTAGGATTAAGGTTAGGTTTAGTGTTAGAGTTAGGGTAGGGTAAGTGTTAGGGTAGGGTGAGTGTTAGGTTTAGGGTTAAGTTTAGGGTTAGTGTTAGAGTTCGGGTTAGGGTAAGGTTAAGAGTTAGGGTTAGGGTTAGGGTAAGGATTAAGATTAGGTTTAGGGTTAGAGTTACGGTTAGGTTTACGGTTAGGGTTAGGGTAAGGGTTAGGTTTAGGGTTAGGTTTAGGATAAGGGTAAGAGTTAGGGTTAGGGTATGGGTTAGGAGTTAGGGTTAGGGTTAGGATTAGGGTTAGGGTAAGGGTTAGGTTTAGGGTTAGGGTTAGGGTTAAGTTTAGGGTTAGGGTTAAGGTTAGGGTTAGGATTAGGGTTAGGTTTAGGTTTAGGGTTAGGGTTAGGGTTAGGGTAAGGTTAAGGTTTAGGGTTAGGGTTAAGGTTAGGGTTAGTGTTAGGGTGAGGTTTAGGATTAGGGTTAGGTTTAGGTTTAGGGTTAGGGTCAGGGTAAGGGTAATGGTTAGGGTTAGGCTTAGGCTTAGGGTTAGGGTTAAGGTTACGGTTAGGTTTAGGAATAAGTTTAGGGTTAGGCATAGGGTTAGGGTTAGGCTTTGGGTTAGTGTTAGTGTTAGGGTAAGGGTTAGGTTTAGTTTTAGGGTAAGGGTTAGGGTTAGGGTTAGCATTAAAGTTAGGGTTAGGGTTATGGTATGGGTAAGGGTTAGGGTTATTGTTAGGTTGAGGGTTAGGTTTGGGGGTTAGGGTTAGGGTTAGGGTTAGGGATAGGTTTAGGTTTAGGGTTAGGGTAAGGATAAGGGTTAGGTTTAGGGTTAGGGTAAGGATTAGGGTTAGGGTTAGGGTTAAGGTTAGGGTTAGGGTTAGTGGTTAGGGTAAGGTTTAGGGTTAGGTTTAGGGTTAGGTTAATGTTAGGGTTAGGATAAGGGTAAGTGTTAGTGTTAGCGTTAGGGTTACGGTTAGGGTTGCAGTAGGGTATGGGTTAGGGTTAGGGTTAGGGTTAGTGTTAGGGTTAGGGTTAGGGTTAGGGTAAGGGAAAGTGTTAGAGTTAGGGTTAGGGTTAGAGTTAGGGTTAGGATAAGGGTAAGAGTTAGGTTTAGCGTTAGGGTTAGGGTTAGGGGTTAGGGTTAGGGTTAGTGTTAGTGTTAGGGTTAGGGTTAGGGTTAGTGTAAATGTAAGGGTTAGAGTTAGGTTTAGGGTTAGGGTTAAGGTTTGGGTTAGTGTTCTGGTTAGGATTAGGGTAAGGTTAAGGGTTAGGGTTAGGTTTAGGGTGAGGGTTAAGATTAGGTTTAGGGTTAGGATTACGGTTAGGTTTAGAGTTAGGGTTAGGGTAAAGTTTAGGTTTAGGGTTACGGTTAGGGTAAGGGTTAGAGTTATGGTTAGGATTAGGGTTAAGGTTAGGGTTAGGGTGAAGGTTAGGGTTAGGATTAGTGTTAGGGTTAGGGTTAGCGTTAGGGTTAGGGTAAGAGTAAGGGTTAGGGTTAGGGTTAAGGTTAGGGTTAGGGTTAGGGATAGGGTTAGGATTAGGTTTAGGTTTAGGTTTAGGGTTCGGGTTAGGGTAAGGGTACGGGTTAGGGTAAGGCTTAGGCTTAGGGTTAGGTTTTAGGTTACGGTTAGGTTTAGGGATAGGGTTAGGTTTAGGGAAAGGTTAAGGGTTAGGGTTAGCGTTAGGGTTGGGGTTAGGGTTATGGTTAGGGTTAGGGTTAGGGTTAAGGTTAGGGTTAGGGTTAGGGCTAGGATTAGGATTAGGGTTAGGTTTATGTTTAGGTTTAGGGTTAGGGTAAGGGTAAGGGTTAGGGTTAGGCTTAGGCTTAGTGTTAGGGTTAACGTTATGGTTAGGTTTAGGGATAGGGCTAGGTTTAGGGAAAGGGTAAGTGTTAGGGTTAGGGTTAGGTTTAGGGATAGGATTAGTGTTAGGGTTAGGGTTAGGGTAAGGATTAGGATTAGGGTTAGGGTAAGGGTTAGGGTTAGGGTTAGGGTTAGCATTAAGGTTAGGGTTAGGGTTAGGGTAAGGGTTAGGGTTAGGGTTAGGGTTAGGTTTAGGGTTAGGGTGAGGGTAAGGGTAAGGGTTAGGGTTAGGGTTAGGGTTAAGTTAAGGGTTAGGGTTAGGGTTATGGTTAGGATTAGGGTTAGGTTTAAGTTTAGGTTTAGGATTAGGTTAAGGGTAAGTGTTAGGGTTAGGCTTAGGCTTAGGGTTAGGTTTAAGGCTAGGGTTAGGTTTAGGGTTAGGGTTAGGGAAAGGGTAAGTGTTAGGGTTAGGGATACGGTAAGGGAAAGGGTAAGGGTTAGGGTTAGGGTTAGGGTTAGGGTAAGGAGTAGCGTTTTGATTAGGGTAAGGGTTAAGTTTAGGTTTAGGGTTAGCATTAAGGTTAGGGTTAGGGTGAGGGTAAGGTTAAGGGTTAGGGTTATTGTTAGGGGGAGGGTTAGGTTTGGGGGTTAGGGTTAGGGTTAGAAGTAGGTTTAGGGATAGTTTTAGGGTTAGGGTTAGGGTAAGCTTTAGGGTTAGGTTTAGGGGTAGGGTTAGGGTAAGGTTAAGTGTTAGGGTTTGGGTTATGGTTAGGGTGAGGGTTAGGATAGAGTTAAGGTTAGGGTTAGGGTTAATGTTAGGGTTACGGTTAGGGTTAGGGGTTAGGGTTAGGGTTAGGGTTAGGGTTAGTGTAAGTGTAAGGGTTAGGATGAGGTTTAGGGTTAGGTTTAGAGTTAGGGTTAGGGTAAGGGTAAAGGTTAGGATTAGGGTTAGGGTTAGGTTTAGCGTTATGGTTAGGGTAAGGGTTAGGGTTAGGGTTAGGGTGAGGGTTAGGGTAGAGTTAAGGTTATGGTTAGTGTTAGGGTAAGGGTAAGGGTTAGGGTTAGGGTTAGGGTTAAGGTTAGGGTTACGGTTAGGGTTAGGGGTTACGGTTAGGGTTAGGTTTAGAGTTAGGGTTCGTGTAAGTGTAAGGGTTAGGGTTAGGGTTAGGGTATGGGTTAGCATTAGGGTAAGGGTAAGGTTTAGGGTTAGGGTGAGGGTTAGGGTTAGGGTTAAGGTTAGGGTTAGTGTTCGGGTTAGGGTTAGGGTTAGGGTACGTGTAAGGGTTAGGGTTAGGGTTAGGGTTAAGTTTAGGGTTAGGGTTAGGGGTTAGGGTAAGGGTTAGGGTTAGGGTAAGGGTTAGGGTTGGGGTAAGGGTAAGTGTTAGGGTTAGGGTTAGGGTTAGGGATACAGTAAGGGTATGTGTTAGGGTTAGGGTTAGGGTTAGGTTTAGGGTTAGGGTTAGGGTTAAGGTAGGGTAAGGGTAAGTGTTAGAGTTAGGGTTATGGTTAGAGTTAGGGTTAGGATAAGGGTAAGGTTTAGGTTTAGGGTTACGGTTAGGGTTAGGGGATAGGTTTAGGGTTAGTGTTAGGGTTAGGTTTCGGGTTAGAGTTAGGGTAAGGGTAAGGGTTATGGTTAGGGTTAGGTTTAGTGTTAGGGTTAGGGTTAGGGTTAAGGTTAGGGTTTGGATTAGTGTTAGGTTTTGTTTTAGGGTTAGGGTTAGAGTTAGGGTAAGGGTAAGGGTTAGGGTTGGCGTTAGGGTTAAGTTTAGGGTTAGTGTTACGGCGAGGGTTAGGATTAGGGTTAGGTTTAGGTTTAGGGTTAGGGAACCAGGGTTCGCAGATTGGGGTTCCTGAAATAGGGGACAAGGACTAGGAAGAAAAAGAAGAGAGACAGACACACTAGGTCCGGGATGTCCGCAGTCCAGGCAAAGACTGACTAGACTGCCGCGTTTATTTTCCCCTCCCCCTTCTTCCCTCCTCCTCTCCCAGGCAACCTCCAGGTGTTACATTCATATGGTAATTCTCAGGTCATTTACATAGAATAGGGCCAGAAAGCAATAAGACAATATAGCCATCGTCTGATGCAAGTCAAGGTACAGTTTGATTCCACTCTGGCTCCCAACATGTCCCCCGTTTTTTATTTTAAAAGAAACACAAGTGCAATTTTTACTCTTTTCTATACCCCTAATTTATCCTGTCACATTTTCCAAAAATGACTTTTGTCCCTTGGTCCAACGGGGATTTGATGGGCGGAGATTCAACTTCCGTGACTTCTTCAAGCTGACTCAGGGGCGCCGTCTCCACGCTTGACCAGGGACCTTAAGAAGCCTAGCCTGTTTTATCAAGGGGTTGCAAGGATTAGACGCCAGGAACAACAATCTACTCCAAACTAGAAATCATACTTGACATTCAACAACTGCACAAACCATCCTTGGCCACAACAGCGCAGCCTACCTAGCACCCATTTGCGAAGGCTTTTTCTTGATTGTCTGGGGAACTAAATTTCTGCAACCTTAACAATGCTTCAGTTGTCAGATCTAAACAGATTAATAGAGACACAAGCTTCAGATCCACAAACTTTTCCTGAATTTGTGGCTGGTGTCAAAAATAAAAAAATTCGCTCAATTAGGACTTTAAACTACCCACTATCACAGAAGATTGACAAGTTCCTGCCCAGTTATGAAAGGCACGGGCATTAGTAAGGCATGCTTACAAACTATTCTATGATCTCCCGGCTCTGATTAATTTGAATGGCCAAGCACAAGTGACTCTAAGATCTGACACCAACTCTGCCATCCAAGCAGAGGCTTTCCTGTCCCGGTAGTGTCTCTCCACACAGGGATAAACATCCCATTGGCATTTCACTTTGTTGGTTGCTGGATTTGAACTCAGGGTCTGGGCGCTGTCTCTCAGCTCTCCAGCTCAAGGCTAGCACCCTGCCACTGTGAGTCCCGAGCTTGGTGCTTGAGTGCTTCCCCCCAGCTTTTCAGCTCAGAGCTAGCACTCTGCCACTTCGAGCTCCAAAGCAACTCTGTCCCAGCATCCTGCTGGCAGATTAGACACCACAGTCTCACAGGGACTTTGCTTTGCCCGGGCAGGCTCAAAACTGTGGCTTTCAGATCAATGAGTCTACAAAAGGCCACTTTACTCCAATTAGAAGCAACAAGGTGGTCAATACAGAAATAGTCTCTAAGCATGATCTTACCTGGAACTTGGTGAGGGCCAAACTTACATCTGAATGAGGATCTGCTGTCCTTCTCCATGGGCCTTCTGGAGATTGCTATAAAGTAACTTACAAGAGTAAGCTGAAATAGCAATTAAGCAACCATTTTGATAGTCCTAATTTTCCTTGTTTCTTTTTTTGAAACAAAGCTTTAGGACAACTTTACTTTTAAATTTTGTTCAGAAATGGTTTCTAATTTTCTTTAAAACTTTTACACTTTTTAACTTAAACTCTTAACACTTTGGTCTTTATTTGCATTTGAAAAACCTTTAAGGCTAAAGGAATTCCCTTTGCCTCCAGGCCCTCTAAGGCTCAAGGCACTCCTCTTGCCTTTTAGAAAAAAGGGCTCTTTTGCAGTTTAGATTACTGTCTAGAACTCCAACAACAGTTTAAACTCAAATAACAGTTTTTCCCTAATTCAAGAACTATAGACATCAGTGCACCAAAAGTCTAAGTCTGGACTTAGTTTCCTCTCCTTTTTTAAAATACACCCAAAAGCATGGAGATAAACCTTTAAACATTCCTTTAAAATACTAATCACATTATCCACATTTTACCATCAGATTTCTAGTGTCAGTTTGCAAGAAAGGACAGGCAAAATTTCTGACGTTAATGAACAATTTTACATTTAAATTTCTAATACATGTTTCCAAACTTTAACTTAAAGTAATAAATCCCAAATTCCCTAACACCTCTGTGCTGAACAGGATACAATGTTTACAATGTAAACAGCTGTATGTATTGCAATACCAGATTTTTTAAAATGCAGATTTCAGGATCTTTAGAAAAATACTTTTTACCAGTTTTTCTTTAAAACAATGCAATAATACTTTTAAGACATAGGAAACATTCAAGCATAATAATTTTCTTGAAGTTTAGACTTAGATTTACCCAATTACCTTTGTTTCAAATGAGTTCAACCATTGTTTTATACAGTATGCTGACAATTTAACCTTGAACATGTTCACTCACTCATTCACACACATTCATACTCAAAGATCATAAAGTGCGCAAAATTAATATTGGCCGTTCGTTTTCTGGAAGTTTGTTTCAAGAGAGTTTTGCCAATTTTACTCTTACAGGTGAGAACCAGGTTCAAAACAAAACTTCTTGCAAGGCAACTTAGCTGGAATTTATTTTTCCAGGGCTTGTCACAACTGCAGACATGGGGGAGCGGCCATACTAGGCGCAGAAATGTTCAAATAAATAACAAGGATGTGTGCTTGAGTACGCACAGAAAAACCATAAGGATCCATACTTAGAAATGGTACCAATTTTAAAGACAAAACTGGACAAGGAAAAATATGTAACACGAACAAGACAAACGGAGACTTTAAATAATCAGACATTGACATATAACAAGAAAATTGGACTCAATCAGATACACTTAACACAAAAAACATGAGCTCAAATGAATGTTTTCACCAAACAGTTATTTTTAGATTTAGACATGTCTTGCTGGTGGGACTCTCAGGTATGCCTTGTTATTGACAAGAAACTCAGAAGGGGAGGGGGGTCAAGGCGTCCCTTGACCACCCAGGCCTCTGTTTTAGGCCCACAGTGCACCTTTTCAAACAAACAAACAAAAATAAAATAAAATAAAATAAAATAAAATAAAATAAAATAAAACGCTGACATACAAGGGGGTCGGCCGACTTCTACTTACCTCTGGAGGCCTTTGCTTTTCACCTGGGCATCTTTTACAAAAAAGGTTATTAAGAAGAGGGCTGGTAAAGACAAAATAATGTCACATATTAAATTGTGTAGAGTCAATAAATATGTTAAAAGGTCCCTACATAATAGTAAAAGGAGGAGAAACACAGCTCATATGAATGTGTGGAACAAGTGGATCAGTAGCAGTCCCGATTGACATGCACAAATAACTCAGGTCCTTCCCACGTCGCAGGATGCACCACTGGAGGGTTGGGGGTGTAGGCCCAGTGAGTCACTGCTTGGATGGCCACTGTCACTCTCCACGATCCGAACGCAGCGTTCAGGCAGCCAGCGGGCGTCATTTTCTCCTTGTGAAAAAACACACACATGCCCTCGACCCCAGGTTAGAACAGGATCGGGTCCATGCCAAGCACCAGTTAGGGGATCCTTCCATTTTACTAAGGCAAAAGGACGCTGCGCTCTTTTTTCCCAGAATCGCTGAGCAGCAGATAAATTATTTGAATCCAAATTCAAAAAATTTAAAACAAATAAAGCATGATTAAGTATATTCACAGGGGTAGCGGGATATGACTCTCCTTTCTGTATTTTAGCAATTTGATGTTTTAATAATCCATTAGCTCTCTCCACGATGCCTTGACCTTGAGGATTGTAAGGAATGCCTGTAATATGAGTGATATTATAGGAATGGCAGAAGGATTGAAATGCTCGGCTTGCATAGCCAGGGCCATTATCTGTTTTTATTTGCGAGGGAATCCCCATCTCAGCAAAGCATCGAATGCAGTGAGAGATACAATGTTTAGTGGCTTCCCCAGCAAGGGGGGTGGCCAAGATAAAATTAGAATAAGTATCTACAGTAACATGAACATATTTTAATCGGCCAAATGATGGAACATGTGTGACATCCATCTGCCAAATGTGATTAGAAAGCAGTCCTCGTGGATTTATGCCTAAATGGGGGGCTGGTGAAAAAGGGACACAGTTGGAGCAAGTCTTAACTATTTGCCTCGCTGCTTCTCTAGATAATTTGAACTGTCTGCGCAAGGCTCGACTGTTTTGATGATGGATGGCATGTGAGTGCTTAGCAAGTTCAACCTGAGTTAAGTAAACTCTGGTGGCGGAGTCAGTAACTGCATTGCCCTCACTTAAAGGGCCAGGAAGATTAGTGTGAGCTCAAACAAAGCCAAAAAAACAGGGGTGGTTGCGAGAACAAAGCAAAGTTTGTATTTGGCGAAATTGGGTCTGAATATTGGAGTTAGTAGTTCCAATAAAGGGAACAGTTTCTATGACTTGAAGAGCACGAATTACATATTGACTGTCTGAGTATAAGTTAAAGGGCTCGTCTTGTAACAGGACGAGTGCTTGTAAAACAGCCTCTAATTCCACCTCTTGGGCGGAGGAAAAACCTGTAACCCAAGATTGAGCTTTCCCATTAATGGTCAGAGCAGCCGTTCCATTTGAGGATCCATCTGTAAATACCAAAGCGGCAGAAGATAAAGGCGAGGCCTGTACTATGGAAGGAAATAGAAACGTATGACACGCAGCAAATTGGAGAAGTTTGTTAGACGGGTAGTGATGCAAAATTTTTCCCGTATAATTGGCCCAAGCAATGGCCCAAGAATCGCAATGGGCGAATAGCCAATCTTGTTGTTGTAAATTATATGGGACACAGATAAAATGAGGTTCCTGACCTAAATATTTACGGGAATCCACTCGGCACATGTGTATCAGATTAGCTACCAATTCGTAGTAGGGGGTCAGCACTTTGCCGGGTGTTGATGGTAGATAAAGCCATAAAAGTGGGCCATCCTGCCACAATACAGCAGTTGGGGAGTGAGAAGTAGCTAAAATATAAACTCCCCATGGTTTAGAATAGTCACAATAGGTCACTTGTTGCTGGGAAATTGCCTTTTCTACATTTGGATGGCCCTCCTGGCGTCAGGATTTAATTCACGCAAGGATGTAGGGTTGGTATCTCCTTTTAAGAGATCAAAGAGGGGTTTTAACTCTCCTGTGGAGAGCTTTAGATAAGGCCGAAGCCAATTTATATCTCCTAAGAATTGCTGAAAATCATGAAGAGTTCTTAAGTGGGAAGTTTTTAATTGTATTTTTTGGCTTTTAAAATAGTGTGGGCCTAATATATGGCCTAGATATGTAAAAGGGGGGTGTTCCTGAACCTTTTCAGCTGCTATTATAAGGCCAAAGAGGCTCAGATCTTGCTTTAGTTGTCCAAAGGCTTGTCGTACGACGATAGGGTCAGAACAAGCCAACAAGATGTCATCCATATAATGAACAATATAAACAGAAGAAAATTTTTCACGAGTGGAAGAAATGGCTCTAGCTACAAAACTTTGACATAAAGTTGGGCTATTTGCCATGCCCTGTGGGAGCACAAGCCAGTGATATCGCTTCATGGGTTCTTTAAAATTAACAGAGGGAACACTGAAGGCAAAGCGCTTACAGTCTTGAGGCGCCAGGGGTATAGTATAGAAACAATCCTTCAAATCTATAATAATCTTATAAGTATCCTTTGGGATTGCCATGGGTGAAGGCAAGCCAGGCTGTAGGGCCCCCATCAGTTCCATTGTGGCATTTATTTTTCTCAAATCCTGTAACAGCCTCCATTTACCTGACTTTTTCTTTATAACAAAAATTGGAGAATTCCATGGAGAGTTAGAAGGGGCCACATGCCCCAAGTCCAGCTGTTCCTGTACCAGCTGCTGTACTGCAATGATCTTTTCTAGTGAAAGAGGCCACTGTTCAACCCATACCGGTTGTTCAGAGAGCCAATTTATGGGATCAGCATGAGGGGGAGGGCAAACGACAGCTCCCGTCAAGGGATACCCCAATCCTTGTCTCGTAGGGTGAGACTGGGGTTGGAGTGGCTCTAGCTCCCCCTGTGCTGCTCGGCCTAGTCCCCTAAAGGGGAGGAGGCCTTGATCAAGTAACTGCTTAGTGACCGCAGCACTAGGACTAAACATATACACGCCCATTTTTTCCATGATATCACGACCCCATAAATTAATTGGCAGATGATCCAAGACAAATGGCTGAAAATGACCAGAGTGCCCTTCCTCATCTCTCCAAACAAGGATCGCACTGCTCTGCTGTGGGTCAGTTGCTTGCCCAACCCCCTGTAGGGAAGTCATAGAGGTTGTCAGGGGCCATTGGGCTGGCCAATGTTTTTTAGATATCACAGACACATCTGCTCCAGTGTCTAATATTCCTTTAAAGGGCTTTTCTTGTATAAATATAGTCATCTCAGGCCTCTCTTGTTTTATGCTTTGTACCCAATAGATATCAGAAGATCTAAATCCTCTCTGTCCACATGGGGAATTAGCAGTCTCCCCGGGAGGTAAAGGCACAAGTATTAATTGTGCTAATTTTTGACCGGCTGGGATCGATACCACGTGTTTCGGGGCAGAGGCCATAACTTTGATTTCTCCAGTAAAATCCTGGTCAATTTTGCCAGGTGTAATCTGTATCCCTTTAAGGGCTGAGCTACTTCGCCCTAACAGCAATCCAGCCACTCCCGGGGGAAGGGGGCCGAAGACCCCCGTGGGGAGAGCTTGTGTCCCCATCTCTGGGGTCAATACTGAGCAGGTGGAGGAACAGAGGTCCAATTCTGCACTTCCTGGGGTGGCACGGAGGAGGCCGGAGACTGATCTTGGGGGGTTGTTAGAAGATGCACTTGTGGCCGAGAAGAGGGAGGGACTGCCCCATGGTTTTGCGGGGCCAGGGACTGGCCCCTCCTCCAGTTTCCCAAAAGCGGGCGGCCATTGCGATCTGTTCTTGACCTGCAATCTTTAGCCCAGTGCTTCCCTTTACCACAGCGTGGACATGTGCCAGGTGATTTTTCTCTCTTTTGCCTGGCCTGGCATGGGCATTGCGTCATCCAATGTCCTATTTGTCCACAAGAGAAGCAACGCCCTGGGGGTCTAGCAGCCCGAGAATGCCGCTGACCTCTATATTTTAGAGACTCAGTAACAGTCTTTCCTTGAGGAGCGGCGGCTAAAGTAAGGCCTTGTACATGGGAGGGTCCAATATCAGCACACAGTGAAATAAAGTCCGTGATTCCTCCCTTATTCCTATGGGGTCTGATAGCTGCCTGACAGGCGGCGTTGGCATTTTCATAGGCTATGTGTCTAACTATAATCTCCCTTGCATTCTCATCTTGTACTAGGCGGTCTGCAGTCTCCATTAATCGAGACAAAAATTCTAAATAAGGCTCATTTGGTCCCTGTTTAACTTCTACTAGATTTTTTGTACGATTGGAATTGCGTAACTTTTTCCAAGCCTCTCTCGCCGCAGCATTTATTTGTAGATAGGCCTCCTTTGCATAACCCAATTGATCTTTGGTGTTTTTATAGGTTCCCTCTCCTAACAACTGATCAACAGTGTAAGGCAGGTTCTTAGACCTATTTGTTTCAATTTTAGCCCGACACTGTGCAGTGAACTCTGTCTCCCATAATAAGTACTCTCCCGCACTAAGGCATGCTCTGGCAAGCCGCTTCCAGTCATTTGGGCATGCAATACCAGCACACGCGGCCTCCAATATTACTTGAGTAAAAGGGGCAGTTGGCCCATATTGGGAGCAGGCATTTTTTAAATCCTGTAATAGTTTAACAGGAACAGGTTGATGGTATACTTGTTCATCATGATCAACTAAACTAGGGAAGCATCGAGGCCCTGAAATACCTTCCCTCTCTCTAGCAGCCTGAGTCAGGTTTAATTGCGATGCACTGTGCCTGGTTGTAGTGCCTGTTAAAAGGGACTTGTTGCTAGGGCCTTTAAGCTTGCCTAAAGGTTGAGAAAGGGATTGAGGCCGTAAGGCTGCAGCCGGAGGCGGTGGGTGTGAGGGGTAAGGTTTAGAATCAGACACCATAGTGGCCTGAGGGTCATATTTCTTTCCTACTTCTGGTGGGGGCTCTCTGCTCTGTCCCCATTTTCGATAGAATTGTAGGATTTCTTCTAACTTCTTCTCCATCGTAGCCATTCGGCCCTCCATTGACTCATCATAACTTTCCTCCTTGATATTCAAACCTGAATTCTGATACTCAATATCTACTGGTTGTTGTTCCCTTTTCAAAATCTCACTTAGACTCTCTTGGGCTGCGGCATATGGCTCAGCCTCAGGTTCTTCAGAAGGGTCCTTTAACTCATAAAGTTCCCTTAATTCAAGATTAAGTTCAGCATCTTCATGTAGAGGATCTATGTATTCACTTACTAAATTCCATACAGTAGTAGCCTCTACTGGGGTCTTTTCGGGGCCATATACATCATAATAATCTTGAATTCTTTTTCCTATCCGCTGCCAGGCTTTTTGGAATTCCTCCTCTATAGACCTCGGGCATGCCTCCTTGAGAAACTGTAGGAAGCTCTGAAGCACCCCCTGTTCCACCCACGTTCCTTGGGCTTCAAATAGGCCTGATAAGATCGGTAGAAATAACCCATGGCTATTAGCTTGACCCATAATTTTTACTCCTGACTATACTCTCTTAATAGTCCTATGATGTGTTACTCACCAGAGGGAGGGGTCCTTCACCTTCGTCCCAGATTTTCAGGATCCCTGTTCGGGCGCCAGATGCCGGGGCCAACCGGCAGCAAACCAGGGTTCGCAGATTGGGGTTCCTGAAATAGGGGACAAGGACTAGGAAGAAAAAGAAGAGAGACAGACACACTAGGTCCGGGATGTCCGCAGTCCAGGCAAAGACTGACTAGACTGCCGCGTTTATTTTCCCCTCCCCCTTCTTCCCTCCTCCTCTCCCAGGCAACCTCCAGGTGTTACATTCATATGGTAATTCTCAGGTCATTTACATAGAATAGGGCCAGAAAGCAATAAGACAATATAGCCATCGTCTGATGCAAGTCAAGGTACAGTTTGATTCCACTCTGGCTCCCAACACTTACCCTTACTCTAAAACTAACCCTAACCCTTACCCTAACCCTAACCCTAACCCTAAACCCAACCCTTACCCTTACCTTAATCTTAAACCTTACCCTAAACCTAACCCTAAACCCTAACCCTAACCCTAACCCCAAATCTAAACCTTACCCTTACTCTAACCCTAAACCTAACCCTAACCCTAACCCTAACACTAACCCTAACCCTAACCCTAACCCTTAACCTTACACTGACCCTTACCCTGAACCTAAACCTAACCCCTAACACTAACGCTTTCCCTTACCTTTACCCTAAGCCTAAACCTATCCCTAATCCTAACGTTAATGCTAACCCTAACCCTAACACTAAACCTAACCCTAAGCCTAAACCTAACCCTAACGCTAACACTAACCCTAACCCCTAACCCTAAACCCAACCTTAAGCCTAACCCTAACCCTAAACGTAACCATAACCCTTACCAAAATCCTAACCCTTACCCTAACCCTAACCCTAACCCTAACCTTAACCCTAACCCTTACCCTTACCCTAACCCTAACCCTAACCTTAACCCTAACCCTTACCCTTACCCTAACCCTAACCCTAAACCTAACCCTTACCCTTACCTTAATCTTAAACCTTACCCTAACCCTAACCCTAAACCCTAACCCTAAACCTAACCCCAAATCTAAACCTTACCCTTACTCTAACCCTAAACCTAACCCTAACCCTAACCCTAACACTAACCCTAACCCTAACCCTTAACCTTACACTGACCCTTACCCTGAACCTAAACCTAACCCCTAACACTAACGCTTTCCCTTACCTTTACCCTAAGCCTAAACCTATCCCTAATCCTAACGTTAATGCTAACCCTAACCCTAACACTAACCCTAACCCTAAGCCTAAACCTAACCCTAACGCTAACACTAACCCTATCCCCTAACCCTAAACCCAACCTTAAGCCTAAACCTAACCCTAAACGTAACCATAACCCTTACCAAAATCCTAACCCTTACCCTAACCATAACCCTAACCCTAACCTTAACCCTAACCCTTACCCTTACCCTAACCCTAACCCTAACCTTAACCCTAACCCTTACCCTTACCCTAACCCTAAACCTAACCTTAACCCTAACCCTTAGCCTAACCCTAACCCTAACCCTAACCTTAACCCTAACCCTTACCCTTACCCTAACCCTAACCCTAAACTTAACCCTAACCCTTACCCTAAACCTAATCCTAACACTAAACCTAACCCTAACCCTTATCCTTACCATAATCCTAACCGTAACCCTAACCCTTACCCTTACTCTAATCCTAACCTTAAACCTAACCCTAACCCTAACTTAACCCTAACCCTAACCCTAACCCTAACCTAACCCTAACTCTAACCCTAACCCTTACCCTTTCCCTCACCCTAACCCTAAATCTAACCCTTACCCTTACCATAACCCTAACCCTAACCCGAACCCTAACATTAACCCTAACCCTAATCCTAACCCTATTCCTTACCCTTACCCTAACCCTAACCCTAACCCTTACCCTCACCCTAACCCTAACCCTAACCCTAAACCTAACCCTAACTCTAACAATAACCCTAACCCATATCCTTACCCTAAACCTAACCCTAACCCTAACCCTAACCCTAACTTTAACGCTAAACCTAACCCTAACCCTTACACTTACTCTAACCCTAACCCGAATCCTAACCCTAACCCTAAACCTAACCCTAACCCTAACCCTAACCCTTAACCTTACTCTAACCCTAACCCTAACCCTAACCCTAAACTTAACCCTAACCCTTACCCTAACCCTAACCCTAATCCTTACCCTAACCCTAACCCTATCCCTAACCCTAATCCTTACCCTTACCCTAAACTTAACCCTAACCCTAACCCTAAACCCTAACCCTAACGAAAATCCTTACCCTTACCCTAACCCTAACCCTAACCCGAAACCTAACCCTATCCCTAACCCTAACCCTAACCCTTACTCTAACCCCTAACCCTAACCTTAACCCTAACCCTAACCCTTACCCTTACCCTAACCCTAACCATAACCTTAATACTAACCCTAATCCTAAACCTAAACCTAACCCTAAACCTCACCCTTACCCTAACCCTAACCCTAAACCTCACCCTTACCCTAACCCTAACCCTAACCCTAAACGTAACCCTAACCCTAACCCTAACCCTAAATCTTATCATTACCATAAATCTACCTTAAACCTAAAACTAACCCCTAACCCTAACCCTTACTCTAACCCTAACCCTAACCCTAACATTAACCCTAAACTTTACCCTTACCCTAACCCTAACCCTAACCCTTTCCCTAACCCTAACAATAACCCTAACCTTTACCCTTACCCTAACCCTAACCATAACCTTAACACCAACCCTAAACCTAACACTAACCCTTACTCTTACCATAACCCTAACCCTAAACCTAACCCTAACCATAGCCCTAACTCTTACCCTAACCCTAACCCATACCCTAACCCTAACCCTCACCCTAACCCTACCTTAACCCAAACCCTTACCTTTACCCTAACCCTAAACCTAAACCTAAACCTAACCCTAACCCTAAAACTTACCCTTACCCTAAACCTAACCCTAACCCTTACCCTAACCCTAAACCTAAACCTAACCCTAAACCTTACCTTTACCCTAACCCTAACCCTAACCCTAACCCTAACGCTAAACCCTAACCCTAACCCTAACCCTAAACCTAACCCTTACCCTTACCTTAATCTTAAACCTTACTCTAACCCTAACCCTAACCCCTAACCCTAACCCTAACCCCAACTCTAAACTTTACCCTTACTCTAACCCTAAACCTAACCCTAACCCTAACCCTAACCCTAACCCTAACACTTACCCTTACCCTGACCCTTACCCTGAACCTAAACCTAACCCCAAAACTAACCCTAACACTTACCCTTACCCTAACCCTAACTCTAACCCTAACCCTTACCCTTCCACTAACACTAACCCTAACGTTAATGCTAACCCTAACCCTAACCCTAACCCTTACCCTAACACTAACCCTAACCCTAATCCTCACCCTAACCCTAACCCTTACCCTAAACCTTACCCTTTCCCTAACCCTAACCCTAACCATAACCATAACCCTTACCCCCACACTAACCCTAACCCTAACCCTAACCGTAACTTAACCCTAACCCTAACCCTAACACTCACCCTTACCCTTACCCTAACCCTAATCCTAACCCTTACCCTAACCCTTACCCTTTCCCTAACCCTTAACCTAAACCTTACCTTAACTCTTACCTAACCCTATCCCTAAACCTAACCCTAACGCTAACCCTAATGCTAACCCCTAACCCTAAACCAAACCCTAACCTGAAAACTAACACTTACCTTAAACCTAACCCTTACCCTAAACCTAACAATAACCCTAACCTTTACCCTTGCCCTAACCCTAACCCTAAACTTAACACCAAACCTAAACCTAACCCTATCCCTTACCCTTACCATAACCCTAACCCTAAAACTAACCCTAACCCTAACCCTAACACTTACCCGAACCCTAACCCATACCCTAACCCTAAAATTAACCCTAAACCTTACCTTTACCCTAACCCTAACCCTACGCCTAAACCTAACCCTAACCCTAACCCTAACCCTTACCGTTACCCTAACCATAACCCTAATCTAAACCTAACCCTAAACCTAACCCTTACCCTTTCCCTAACCCTAAACCTTACCGTAACCCTAAAATTTACCCTTACCCTAAAACTAACCCTAACACTTACCCTAATCATACACCGAACCCTAAACCTAACCCTTAACCTTATCTTAACCCTAACCCTAACCCTAACCCTAACACTAACCCCTAACACTAACCCTACACCTAACTCTAACCCTTACCCTTACTCTAACCCTGATGCAAACCCTAACCCTAACCCTAACCCTAACACTAAACCTAACCCTAAACCTTACCCTTAGCCTGACCCTTACCTTAAACTGAAACCTAACCCTAACCCTAACCCTAACCCTTACCCTTACCCTAACCCTAACCCTAACTCTAACCCTAACCCTTACCCTTACCCTAACCCTAACCCTAAAATTAATGCTAACCCTAACCCTAACCCTTACCCTTACCCTAACCATAACCCTTACCCTAACCCTTACCCTACCCTAACCCTAACCCTAACCCTTACCCTAAACCTAACACTAACCTAATCCTAACCCTAACACTTACCCTTACACTAACCCTAACCCCACCCCTAACCCTAACATTAAACCAAACCTTTAACTTTACCCTTACCCTAACCCTAACCCTAACCCATACGCTTAACGTAACCCTAACCCTAAACCTAACCCTAACCCTAACCCTAACCCTTACCCTTACCCTAACCCTAACCATAACCCTAACCCTAAACCTTATCCTTACCCTAACCCGAACCCTAACCCGAACCCTAACCCAAAACCCCCCCAAACCCTAACCCTAACCCTAACCCTTACCCTTTCCCTAACCATAACCCTAACCCTAAACCTAACCCTAACCCTTACCCCGACACTAACCCTAACCCTAACCTTAACCGTAACTTAACCCTAACCCTAACCCTAAACCTAACACTTACCCTTACCCTAACCCTACCCCTAATGTAACCCTAACCCTAACCCTAACCCTAAACCTTTCCATTACCGTAAATCTAACCCTAAACCTAACACTAACCTTAACTCTAACCCAAACGCTAACCCTAACCCTAAACTTAACCTTCACCCTTACGCTTACCCTAACCCTAACCCTAATCCTTAACCAAACCCTAGCCCTAAGACTAACCCTTACCCTAACACTTACGCTTTCCCTAACCCTAACCCTAACACTAACCTTAAACCTAACCTAACACTAACCCTAACCCTTACCCTTACCCTAACCCTAACCCTAACCCTCACCCTTACCCTTACACCAACCCTAACCCTAACCTTAATGCTAACCCTAACCCTAAATCTAACCCTTACCCTAACCCTAACCCTAACCCTAACCCTTACCCTAACCCTAACCTAAGCCTGAACCTAACCCTAACCCTAATCCTAACCCTAACCCTAAGCCCTAACCCTTACCCTAACCCTAACCCTAACCCTAAACCTAACGCTAACAATAACCCTAACTCTAAACCTAACCCTAACCCTAAACCTAACCCTAACCCTTACCAAAACCTTAACCCTAAATCTAACCCTTACCCTAACCCTAACCTTAACCCAAACCCTAATCGTAAACCTAACCCTAACATAAACATAACCCTATCCCTTACCAAAACGCTAACCCTTACCCTAATCCTAACCCTAACCCTAACCTTAACTCTAACCCTTACCCTTACCCTTACCCTAACCCTAACCCTAACCTTTACCCATACCGTAACCCTAACCCTAAACCTAAACCTAACAGTAACCCTAACCCTTAACCTTACCCTAACCCTAACCCTTACCCTTACCCTAACCTTAACTCTAAACCTAATTCTATCCCTAACCCTAACTCTAACACTTACCCTTACTCTAACTCTAACCCTAACGCTAACCCTAAACCTTACCCTTACATTAACCCTAACCCTAACCCTAACCCTAACCCTAACCCTAACCCTAACCCTAACACTTACCCTAAGCCTAACCCTAAACCTATACCGACCCTACCCCTAACCCTAACCCTAACCCTTACCCTAACCCTAACCCTAACCCTAACCCTAACCCTAACCCCTAACCCTAACCCTAACCCTAAAACTAACCATTACCCTTACCCTACCCTAAACCTAACCCTAACCCTAACCCTAACCATTACCCTTACCCTAACCCTAACACTAACACTAACCCTAACACTTACCCTTACCCTAACCCTAACCCAACCTTAATACTAACCCTAACCCTAACCCTTACACTAACCCTAACTCTAATCCTTACCCTAAATCTAACCCTAACCCTAACCCTTACCCTTACCCTAACCCAAGCCCTAACCTAATGCTAACCCTAACCGTAAACCTAACCCTAACTCTAACACTAACCCTTACCCTTTCCCTAACCCTAACCCTAACCAAAACCCTTACCCTTACCCTAACCCTAACCCTAACCTTAACCCTATCCCTAATCCTAACTCTAACCCTACCCTTACCCTTACCCTAAGCCTAACCCTAAACCTAACCCTAACCCTAACCCTTACCCTTACCCTAACCCTAACCCTAAAATTAAACCTAACTCTAACGCTAAACATAACCCTAACGCTAACCCTAACCCTAACCCTTACCCTTATCCTAACCCTAACCCTAACCCTCACACTTACCCTTACACTAACCCTAACCCTAAACCTAACCCAAACCCTAACCCTAACCCCTAACCCAACCCTAACCCTAAACCTAACCATTACCCTTATTCTAACCCTAACCCTAACCCTAACAATTACCCTAACTATAACCCTAAACCTAAACCTAATCCTACCCCTAAACCTAACCCTAACACTAACCCTAACCCTAACCCTTACCCTAACCCTAAACCTAAACCTAACCCTTAGCCTAACCCTAACCCTAACCCTAACTCTTACCCTAACACTAACCCTAAACGTAACCCTAACCCTTACTCTTACTCTAACCCTAACCATAGCCCTAACTCTAAACCTTACCCTTACCCTAACCCTAACCCTAACCCTTACCTAACCCTAACCCTAACCCTAACCCTAACCCGTAACCCTAACCCTAATCCTTATATTTACCCTAACCCTAAGCCTAAACCTAAACTTAAAAGTAACCCTACCCCTCACCTTTACACTTACACTAACCCTATCCCTAAACCTAACTCTAAACTTAATCCTAACCCTAACCCTAATCCTTACCCTTAACCTTACCCTAACCCTAACCTTAACCCTAACCCCTAACCCTAACCCTAACCCTTACCCTTACCCTAACCCTAACCCTAAACGAATGCTAACCCTAACACTAAACCTAACCCTAACTCTAACCCTAACCCTTACCCTTTCCCTTACCCTAACCCTAACACTAACCCTAACCCTTACTCTAACCTTAACCATATCCCTAATCCTAACTCTATACCTAACCCTTACCCTTACCCTAACCATAACCCTAAACCTAACCCTAACCCCAACACTAACTAAAACTTACCCTTACCCTAAACCTAACCCTAAACCTAACCCTAACCATAACCCTAACCCCTAACACTAACACTAAACCTAACCCTAACCCTTACCCTTACCCTAACCCTAACACTAACCTTAATGCTAATCCTAACCCTAACCCTAACCCTTAACCTAAACCTAACACTAACCCTAATCCTTACCCTAACCGTAACCTAACCCTGACCTTAACCCTAACCCTGATAATAAACCCAACCCTAACCCCTAACCCTTACCCTAACCGAACCCTAAACCTAACCCTAACCCTAAACCTAACCCTAACCCTTACCAAAACGATAACCCTTACCCTAACCCTCACCCTAACCTTAACCCTAACACGAACCCTAAACCTAACCCTTACCCATACCCTAACACTTACCCTAAACCTAACCCTAAGACTAACCCTAACCCTTACCCTTACCCTAACCCTAACTCTAACCCTAACTCTAACTCTAAACCTTACCCTTACTCTAACCCTAACCCTAACCCTAACCCTAACCCTAACCTTAACCCTAACCCTAACACTAACCCTAACACTAACCCTTACCCTTACCCTGACCCTTAGCCTAAACCTAAACCTAATCCTAACCCTGACCCGTACCCTACCCTAACCCTAACCCTAACTCTAACCCTAATCCATACCCTTACCCTAACCCTAACCCTAACCCTAACCCCAACCCTAACCCGAAACCTAACCCTATCCCTACCCCTAACCCTAACCCCTAACCCTAACCGTAACCCTAACCCTAACCCTTACCCTTACCCTTACCCTAATCCTAACCCTAACCCTAACCCTTACCCATAGCCTAACCCTAAACCTAACCCTAACCCTAACCCTAACGCTTACCCTTACCCTAACCCTAACCAGGACCCTTACCTTAAACCTTACCGTTACCGTAACTCTAACCCTAACCCTTATCCTAACCCTAACCCTAACTCTAAACCCTAACCCTAACCCTAACCCTCACCCTTACCCTAACCCTAACCCTAACACTAACCCTAAACCTAACCCTAAACCTAACCCTAAATCTTACCCTAACCCTAAACCAAATCCTAACCATAACCCTAAACCTAACCATCACCCTTACCGTTACACTAACCCTAACCCTAACCTTAATGCTAACCCTAACCCTAAACCTAACCCTTACCCTAACCCTGACCCTAAACCTAATCCTTACCCTAACCCTAACCTAACCCTGACACTAACCCCAACCCCTAACCCTTACCCTAACACTACCCTTACGCTAAACCTAACCCTAAACCTATCCCTTACCCTAACCCTAACCCTGAACCTAACCCTAACCCTAAAACTAACCCTAACCATAAACCTAACCATTCCCGTAACCCTAACCCTAACCCTTACCCTAACCCTAACCCTAACCCTAACCCTAACACTAACACCTAAACATGACCCTAACCCTTACCCTAACCCTAACCCTAACCTAACCCTAACCCTAACCCTAAATCTTACCCTTACCCTAAACCTAAATCTAACCCCAACCCTAACCTTTACCCTTAACCTAAACTTAACCCTAACTCTAACCCTAAGCCTTACCCTTACCCTAAACCTAACTCTAACCCTTACCTAAACCTCACCCTAACCCTAACCCTTATCGTTACCATAACCCTAACTCTAACCCTAACCCTTACCCTTACCCTAACTCTTACCTTAAACCTAACGCTAACCCTAACCCTAACCCTTACCCTAACCCTAACCCTAAACCTAACCCTAACCCTAACCCTCAACCTCAACCTAACCCTAACCCTAACCGTAACCCTTACCCCAAACCTAACACTAACCCTAACCCTAACCATAACACTTACCCTTACCCTAACCCTAACCCTAACCCCAACCCTAACCCCAATATTAACCCTAACCCTTACCCTTACCCTTACCCTAACCCTAACCCTAACCCTAACCCTTACTCATACCCTAACCCTAACCCTAAACCTAACCCTAACCCTAGCCCTAACCTTAACGCTTACACTTCCCCTAACCCTAACCAGGACCCTTACCCTAAACCTTACCGTTACCCTAACTCTAACCCTAACCCTTATCCTAACCCTAACTCTAACCCCTAACCCTAACCCTCTCCCTTACCCTAACCCTAACCCTAACACTAACCCTAAACCTAACCCTAAACCTAACCCTAAATCTTACCCTAACCCTAAACCAAATCCTAACCCTAACCCTAAACCTAACCATCACCCTTACCGTTACACTAACCCTAACCCTAACCTTAATGCTAACCCTAACCCTAAACCTAACCCTTACCCTAAACCTGACCCTAAACCTAATCCTTACCCTAACCCTAACCTAACCCTGACACTAACCCTAACCCCTAACCCTTACCCTAACACTAACCCTAACCCTAAACCTAACCCTTAACCTAACCCTAACCCTAAAACTAACCCTTACCCTAACCTTAACCCTAACCCTAACCTTACCGTTACCCTAACCCTAACCCTAACACTAACTCTAACCCACCCCTAACCCTAACCCTAACCCTAACCTCACACTAACCCTAACCCTAACCCTAACCCCTAACTCTAATCCTAACCCTAACCCTAACCCTAACCTTACCCTAACCCTAACCCTAACCCTAACCCCTAACTCTAACCCCAACCCTTACCCTAACCCTAACCCTAACCCTAACCCCTAACTCTAACCCCAACCCTTACAGTAACCATAACCCTAACCCTAAACCTAACCCTAACCCTAACCCTAAATCTTAACCTAACCCTAAACCTAACCCTAACCCTAACCCTAACCCTCACCCTTACCCTTACACTAACCATAACCCTAACCTTATTGCTAACCCTAACTCTAACCCTCACCCTTACCCTAAAGCTAACCCTAACATTAATCCTTACCCTAACACTAACCCTACGACTAACCCTTACCCTTACCCTTTCCCTAACCCTATCCCTAACCCTTTCCCTAATCGTAACCTTCACCCTAACACTAAACCTAACCCTAAATCTTTCCCTAACCCTAAATCTAACCCTTACCCTAACCCTAACCCTAACCCTAAACCTATCCCTAACCCTTAACCTAACCCTAACCTTAACCCTAACTCTAACCCTAACCCTAACCCTAACCCTTACATTAACCCTAACCCTAACACTAACACTTACCATAACCCTATCCCTAACCCTAACCCTAACCCTAACACCTAACACTAACCCTAACCATAACCCTAACCCTTACCGTAACCTAACCCCAACCCTAACACCTAACCCTAAACGTATCCCTAACGCTTACCCGTAATCTAACCCTAACCCTAACTATAACCCTAACCCTAACCCTAACCCTTACCGTAACCCTAACCCTAACACTAAACCTAATCCTAACCCTAAACCTAACACTAACCCTAACCCTAAACCTAACCCTTAGCCTAACCCTAACACTAACACTAAACCTAACCCTAACCCTAACCTAACCCTAACCCTAACCCTAAACCTAACCCTAACTCTTACCCTAAACCTAACCATAAACTCAACCCTAACGCTAACCCTAAACCTAAACCCAACCCTAACCCTAAAACTAACCCTTAACCTAACCCTAACCCTTACCCTAACCCTAACAATAACCCTAAACCTTACCCTTACCCTAACCCTCACTCTAACCCTAACCGTAACCCTAACCCTAACCCTTACCCTTACCCTAACCCTAAACCTAACA
>JANJXV010000342.1:820000-822500 GCA_024803745.1 Megascapheus bottae
CCTAACCCTTGCCCTTACCTTAACCCCAACCCTAACCCTAACGCTAAGCCCTAACCCCAACCCTAACCCTAACCTTGCCCTTACCGTAACCCTAACCCTAACCCTAATCCCCAACCTTAACCCTAACCCTAACTTTAACCGTAATCCTAACACTAACCCTTACCCTAACACTTACCCTTACCCGGACCCTTACCCTAAACCTAAACCTAACCCTAACCCTAACCCTAACCCTTACCCTTACCCTAACCCTAACACTTACCCTTACCCTTACCCTAACCCTAACCCTAACCCTTACCCTAATACTAACCCTAACCCTAATCCTCACCCTAACCCTAACCCTAACCCTAACCCTTACCATTTCCCTAACCCTAACCCTAACTCTAACCATAAACATAACCCTTACCCCTACACTAACCCTAACCTTAACCCTAACCGTAACTTTAACCCTAACCCTAACCCTAACCCTAAAACTAACCTTACCCTAACCCTAACCCTAAATGTAACCGAACCCTAACCCTAACCCTAAACCTTACCATTACTATAAATCTATCCCCAAACCTAACCCTAACCCTAACTCTAACCCTAACGCTAACCCTAACCCTTACCCTAACCCTAACCGTCCCCCTAACCCGAAAACTAACCCTATCCCTAATCCTAACCTTAACCCTAACTGTAACCACTAACCCAAACAGTAACCCTAACCGTAACCCTACCCTTACCCTAACACTAACCCTAACCCTAACCCTAAACGTAAAACTTACCCTTAACCTAAACTTAACCCTAACCCTAATGCTAAACCCCTAACCCTAACCCTAACCCTGACACTAAACATAACGCTAACCCTAACCCTAACACTTACCCTCATCCTAACCCTAACCCTAACACTTACCCTAACCCTAACCCTAACCCTAACCCTTACCCTAACCCTAACCCTAACCCTAACTTTTACCTTTACCCTAACCCTAAACCTTACCCTTAACGTAACCCTAATCCTAACCCTAACTCTTACCCTTACCCAAACCCTAACCCTAACCCTAACCCTTACCATAACCCTATACCTAACAGTAACCCTTACCCTTAACCTAACCGAACAACTAACCCTAACCCTAAACCTAACCGTAACCCTAACCCTAACCCTGACCCTAACCCTAACCTTACCCTAACCCTAACCCTAACCCTAACCCTAACCCCTAAACCTAACCCTACCTCTAGCCCTAACCCTTACACTTACCCTAACCCTAACCCTAAACTTAACCCCTAAACCTAACACTAACCCTAAGCCTAACCATTACCCTAACCCTAACACTAACCCTAACCCTAAAACTAACTCTAACCCTAATCCTAACCCTAACCCTTACTCTTACCCTAACCCTAACCCTAAACCTAACCCTAACCCTAACCCTAACCCCTAACCCTAAACATAACCCTAACCATAACACTAAACCTTACCCTAACCCTAAACCTAACCCTCACCTTAACCCTAAATGTAACCCTAACACTAACGCGAACCCCTAACCCTAAACCTAAACCTAAACCTAATCCTAAACCTAACCCTTACCTTACCCTAACCCTAACCCTAACCTTAAGGCTAACCCTAACACTAACCCTAACCCTAACCCTTACAATAACCCTAACCCTAACCCTAACCCTAACCCTTACCCTTACCCTAACCCTAACCCCAAACCTAACCCTAATACTAACCCTAACCCTTACCCTTTCTTTAACCCTAACCCTAAACCTAACCCTAATCCTGAACCTTACCCTTACCCTTACCCTTACCCTAACCCTAACCCTAAACCTAACCTTAACCCTAACGCTAACACTAACCCTAAACCTTACCCTTTCCCTAACCCTAAACCTAACCCTAACCCTAACCCTTACCCTTACCCTTACCCTAACCCTAACTCAGACCCTAACCCTAAACTTACCCTAACTCTAACCCTAACCCTAACCCTAACACTTACCCCAACCCTAAACCTTTCCCTAACCCTAACCCGAACACTAACCCTAACCCTAAACCTAAACCTAACACTAAAGCTAACCCTAACCGTAACCCTTATCCTTACCCTAACCCTACAACCTAAACCTAAACCTAAACCTAACGCTAACCCTAATCCTAACCCCTTACCCTAAACATAACCCTAACTCTAACCCTAACCCTTACCCTTATCATAATCCTAACCTTAACCCTAACCCAACCCTAACACTTACCCTTACCCTAACCCTAAACCTAACCCTATCCCTAACCCTTACCCTAAGCCTAACCCTAACCCTAACCCTTACACTTACCCTAAACCTACCCCTAAACTTCACCCAAACCCTAAACCTAACCCTAACACTTACCCTTACCCTAACCCCAACCCTAAACCTAACCCTAACCCTAACCCAAACCCTAAACCTTACCATAACCGTAACCCTTACCCTAACCCGTACCCTAACCCTAAAAATAACCTTCACCCTGACTCTTACCCTTACAATAACCCTAACCTTAACCCTAACC
>JANJXV010000342.1:825000-837500 GCA_024803745.1 Megascapheus bottae
AACCCTTACCCTACCCTAACCCTAAATTTAATGCTAACCCTAACCCTAACACTAACCCTAAACCTCACCCTAACACTAACCCTAAACCTAACCCTTACCCTAACCCTAACCCTAACCCTAACCCTTACCCTAACCCTTACCTTTCCCTAACCCTAACCGTAACCTTAACCCTAAACTTAACCCTAACCATAACCCTAAACGTTACCCTTACCCTAACCCTAACCCTAAACCTAACCCTAACCGTAACCCTAAACCTAACCCTCACCCTTACCCTTAACCTAACCCTAACACTAAACTTAACCCAACCCTAAACAGAACACTAACCCTTACCCTAACCCTAACCCTAACCCTAACCCTAACCGTAACCCTAACACTTACCCTAACCCTAACCCTAACACTAACCCTAACCCTAATACTTACCCTTACCCTAACTCTAACACTAACCCTAACCATTACTCTAAACCTAACCTTAACCCTAACCCCTAACCCTAAACCTAACCCTAACCCTTACTCTTACCCTAACCCTAACTATAACCCTAACCCTAACACTAACACTCCCCTTACCCTAACCCTAACCCTAACCCTAACTCTTACCCTAAACCTAACCCTAACCCTTACCCTAACCCCTAACAAAAAACCTAACCCGAACACTAACCCTTACCATTACCCTAAACCTAACCCTAACTCTAACCCTAATCGTAGCCCTAACCCTAACCCTAAACCTTACCCTAACCCAAAACCTAACCCTTACCCTAAACCATTCCCTAATCATAACCCGAACACTAACCCTAACCCTAATCTTCACCTAACCCTAATCGTAACCCTAACCGTAACCCTTACCCTTACCCTAACCCTAACCCTAAAACTAAACCTAACGCTAACCCTAACCCTAACCCCTTACCCTAAACCTAACGTAACCCTAACACTAACCCTTACCCTTAGCCTAAACCTAACCCTAACTCTAACCCTAATCCTAACCCTAACCCTAACCCTTACCCTACCCCTAACCCTAACCCTTACCCTAAACCTTTCCCTAATCATAACCCGAACACTAACCCTAACCCTAAACCTAAACCTAACCCTAACCGTAACCCTAACAGTAACCCTTACCCTTACCCTAACCCTAACCCTAAATCTAAACGTAACGCTACTCCTAACCCTAACCCCTTACCCTAATCCTAACCCTAACCCTAACCCTAACGCTTACCCTTAGCCTAAACCTAAACCTAAACCTAACCCGAACCCTATCCCTAAACCTAACCCTTACTCTTACCCTAACCCTAACCCTAACACTAACTGTAACCCACCCCTAAACCTAACCCTAACCCTTACCCTCACCCTTAGTCTTTCCCTAACCATAACCCTAACCCTAACCTTAAACCTAACCCTAACCCTAACCCTCACCCTTACCCTTACCCTAAACCTAACCCTAAACCTAACCCTAACCCTAACCCTAACCCCTAACCCTAACCATAACCATAAACCTACAGGTTACGCTTATCCTAAACCTAACCCTAAGCCTAACCCTAACACTTACCCTAACCCTAACCCTAACACTAAACCCAAACCTAAATCTAACCCTAACCCTAAACCTTAACCTTACCCTAACCCTAACCCTAACCCTAACCTAACCCTAACCCTAACCCTAACTCTTATCCTAAACATAACCCTAAACTTAAACCTAACCCGAACCCTAACCCTAACCCAAACCCTCACCCTTACCATTACACTAAACCTAAACCTTACCCTACCCGTAACCCTAACCCTAACCCCTACCGAACCCCGAACCCTAACCCTTACTCTAACCCTATCCCTGACCCTAAACCTAACCCTAACCCCTAACCCTTACCCTAACCCTAAACCTAACCCTAAACCTACCACTTACCCTAATCCTAACCATAAACCTAACCCTAACCCTAAAAATAACCCTAACCCTAACTCTAACGCTTACCTTAACCCTAACCCTAACCCTTACCCTAACCCTAAACCTTACCCTAACCCTAACCCTAACCCTAACCCTAAACATAACCCTAACCCTTACCCTTACCCTAAACCTAAACTTAACCCTAACTCTAACACTAAGCCTTACCCTTACCCTAACCCTAACTCTAACACTAACCCTAACCCCTAAACCTAACCCTAACCCTAACCCTTACCCATACAGTAAATCTAACCCTAACCCTAACCCCTAACCCTAACCCTAACCCTAACCCTAACCTTAATGCTCACCCTAACCCTAACCCTAACGCTAACACTTACCCTAACACTATCCGTAACCCTAATCCTTACCCTAACCCTAACACTAACCACAAACCTGACCATTACCCTAACCCTAACCCTTACCCTAACCCTAACCCTCCCCCTAACCAGAAACCTAACCCTATCCCTAATCATAACCTTAACCCTAACTGTAACCGCTAACCCTAACCGTAACCCTAACCGTAACACTTACCCTTACCCAAACACTAACCCTAACCCTAACCCTAACCCTAACCCTTACACTTACCTTAACCCTAACCCTAACCCTAAACCTAAACCTTACCCTTACCCTTACGCTAACCCTAATCCTAACCCTAACCCTAACCCTAACCCTAAACTTAACACTAACCCTAACATTAACCCTAACCCCAACACTTACCCTTACCGTAACACTAACCCTAACCCTAAACCTAACCCTTACCCTTACCCTAACCCTAACCCTAACCCTAACCCTAACCTTTACCCTTACCCTAACCATAACCCTAATCTTAATGCTAACCCTAACCCTAACACTTACCCTAACCCTAACCCTAACCCTAATCCTTACCCTAACCCTTACCCTAAACCTAATCCTTACCCTTTCCCTAACCCTAACCCTAATCCTTAGCCTAACCCTAACCCTAACCCTAATCCTTAACCTAACCCTAACCCTAACCCTAACCCTTACACTTTCACTATCCCTAAGCCTAACCCTAACCCTAACCATTACCCTTACCTTAATCCTTACCCTAACCCTAACTCTAAACCTAAACCTAACCCTAACACTTACACCTACCCTAACCATAAACCTAAAGCTAACCCTAACCTTAACCCTAACCCTGACCCTTACCCTACCCCTAACCCTAAACATGGCCCTAAACGTAACCCTAACCCTAACCCTAACCCTAACCCTACCCTAACCCTAACCCTAACGCTAACACTAACCCAACCCCTAACCCTAACCCTAACCCTTACCCTAACCCTAAACCTAACCCTAAACCTTACCCTCACCCTAACCCTAACCCTAACCACAACCTTAACGGTAACCTTAACCCTAACCCTAACCCTAACCCTTACCCTTACCCTAACCCTAACCCTCACCCTAACCAACACACTTACCCTTACCCTAACCCTAACACTAAACCCAACCCTAATCCTAACCCTAACCCCTAACCCCTAACCATAACCCTAACCCTAACCCTTACTCTTACCCTAACCCTAACCCTAACCCTAACACTAACACTGCTCTTACCCTAAACATAACCCTAACCCTAACCCTTACCGTAACATTAACCCAGACCCTTACCCTAATCCCTAACCCAAAACCTAACCCTAACCCTAACCCTTACCCTTACCCTAACCCTAACCCTAACTCTAACCCTAATCCTAACCCTAAACCTAACGCTAAACCTTACCCTAACCCTAACCCTAACACTTACCCCAACCCTAAACCTTTCCCTAACCCTAACCCGAACACTAACCCTAACCCTAAACCTAAACCTAAACCTAACCCTAACCCTAACCCTAACCCTAACCGTAACCCTTATCCTTACCCTAACCCTACACCCTAAACCTAAACCTAAACCTAACACTAAACCTAACCCTAACCCCTTACCCTAACCCTTACCCTTACCGTAACCCTAACCCTGACCCTAACCTTCACCTTACCTTAACCCTAACGCTAAGCCTAACCCCTAACTCTAACCCTAACTCTAACCCTAACCCTAACCCTTACCCTTAGCCTAACATTAACCCTAACCCTAAACCTAACCCTAACCCCTTACCCTAAACCTAAACACTACCGTAACCCTAAACCTTACCCTAACTCTAACCCTAACCCTGAACCTTACCCTAAACCTAACCCTAAACCTAACCCCTAAACCTAACCGTAACCATTACCCTAACCATTACCCTAACCCTAACACTAACCCTAACCCTAAACCTAACCCTAACCCTAATCCTAACCCGAACCCTTACCCTTAGCCTAACCCTAAACCTAAACCTAACCCTAACCCTAACCCTAACCCCTAACCCTAAACCTAACCCTAACCATAACCCTAACCCTTACCCTAACCCTAACCTTAACCCTAACACTTACCTTAACCCTAAATGTAACCCTAACACTAACCCAAACCCCTAACCCTAAACCTAAACCTAACCCTAATCCTAAACCTAACCCTTACCCTTACCCTAACCCTAACCCTAAACTTAACCTTAACCCTAACACTAACCCTAACCCTAACCCTTACAATAACCCTAAACCTAATCCTAACAATAACCCTTAACCTTACCCTAACCCTAACCCCAAACCTAACCCTAATACTAACCATATCCCTAACCCTTACCTTAACCCTAACCCTAACCATAACCCTTACCCTTAACCAAACCCTAACCCTAATCCTAACCCTAACCCTTACCCTTACCCTAACCCTAACCCTAAACTTAATGCTAACCCTAAACCCAACCCTAACCCTTACCCTAACCCTAACAGTAACCCTAACCCTTACCCTAACTCTAACAGTAACCCTAATCCTTACCCTAACCCTAACCCTAACCCTAATCCTAAACCTTACCCTTACCCTAACCCTAACCCTAACCCTAACCCTAACCTTAACCATAACCCTAACAAAAACCCTAAACCTTACCCTTACCCTTACCCTAACCCTAAACCTAACCCTAACCCTAACCCTAACCCTTACCCATACCCTAAACCTAACTCAGACCCTAACCCTAACCTTACCCTAACCCTAACCCTAACCCCTAACTCTACCCCTAACTCTAACCCTAACCCTAACCCTTACCCTTACCCTAACTCTAACCCTAACCCTAACCCCTAACCCTAACCCTAACCCTAACCCTAACTCTAACCCTAACCCTAACCCTTACACTTACCTTAACCCTAACCCTAACCCTAACCCTAAACCTTACCCTTACCCTTACCCTAACCCTAATCCTAACCCTAACCCTAACCCCTGACCCTAATCCGAACCTAACCCTTACACTTACCTTAACCCTAACCCTAACCTGAAACCTAAACCTTACCCTTACCCTTACCCTAACCCTAATCCTAACCCTAACCCTAACCCTAACATTAAACTTAACACTAACCCTAACATTAACCCTAACCCCAACACTTACCCTTACCGTAACACTAACCCTAACCCTAACCCTAAACCTAACCCTTACCCTTACCCTAACCCTAACCCTAACCCTAACCCTAACCCTAAACTTTACCCTTACCCTAACCATAACCCTAATCTTAATGCTAACCCTAACCCTAACACTAACCCTAACTCTAACACTAATCCTTACCAAAACCCTAACCCTAAACCTAATCCTTACCCTTTCCCTAACCCTAACCCTAATCCTTAGCCTAACCCTAACCCTAACCCTAATCCTTAACCTAACCCTAACCCTAACCCTAACCCTTACACTTTCACTATCCCTAACCCTAACCCTAACCCTAACACTTACCCCAACCCTAAACCTTTCCCTAACCCTAACCCGAACACTAACCCTAACTCTAAACCTAAACCTAACCCTAACCCTAACCCTAACCGTAACCCTTATCCTTACCCTAACCCTAACCCTAACCCTAACCCTAACCCTAACCCTAACCTAACCCTAACAATAACCCTAACCCTTACACTTACCCTAACCCTAAACATAACCTTAATGCTAACCCTAACTCCAACCCTAACCCTTACCCTAACCCTAACCCTAATCCTTACCCTAACCCTAACCCTAATCCTTACCCTTTCCTTAACCCTAACCCTAAACCTAACCCTAATCCTAAACCTTACCCTTACCCTTACACTAACCCTAACCCTAACACTAACCCTAACCCTAACCTTAACCCTAACGCTAACACTAACCCTAAACCTTACCCTTACCCTAACCCTAAACCTAACCGTAACCCTAACCCTAACCCTTACCCTTACCCTAACCCTAACCCTAACCCCTAACTCTAACCCTAACTCTAACCCTAACCCTAACACTTACCATTACCCTAACTCTAACCCTAAACCTAACCCCTAACCCAAACCATAACCCTTACCTTTAACCTAACCCTACCCTAATCATAACAATAACCATAAACCTAACCCTAATCCTAACCCTAACACTAACCCTAACCCTAACCCTAACCCTAACCCTAAACCTTACCCTTACATTAACCCTAACCCTAACCCTAACCCTAACCCTAACCCTAACCCTAACCCTAACACTTACCCTAAGCCTAACCCTAAACCTATACCGACCCTACCCCTAACCCTAACCCTAACCCTTACCCTAACCCTAACCCTAACCCTAACCCTAACCCTAACCCCTAACCCTAACCCTAACCCTAAAACTAACCATTACCCTTACCCTACCCTAAACCTAACCCTAACCCTAACCCTAACCATTACCCTTACCCTAACCCTAACACTAACACTAACCCTAACACTTACCCTTACCCTAACCCTAACCCAACCTTAATACTAACCCTAACCCTAACCCTTACACTAACCCTAACTCTAATCCTTACCCTAAATCTAACCCTAACCCTAACCCTTACCCTTACCCTAACCCAAGCCCTAACCTAATGCTAACCCTAACCGTAAACCTAACCCTAACTCTAACACTAACCCTTACCCTTTCCCTAACCCTAACCCTAACCAAAACCCTTACCCTTACCCTAACCCTAACCCTAACCTTAACCCTATCCCTAATCCTAACTCTAACCCTACCCTTACCCTTACCCTAAGCCTAACCCTAAACCTAACCCTAACCCTAACCCTTACCCTTACCCTAACCCTAACCCTAAAATTAAACCTAACTCTAACGCTAAACATAACCCTAACGCTAACCCTAACCCTAACCCTTACCCTTATCCTAACCCTAACCCTAACCCTCACACTTACCCTTACACTAACCCTAACCCTAAACCTAACCCAAACCCTAACCCTAACCCCTAACCCAACCCTAACCCTAAACCTAACCATTACCCTTATTCTAACCCTAACCCTAACCCTAACAATTACCCTAACTATAACCCTAAACCTAAACCTAATCCTACCCCTAAACCTAACCCTAACACTAACCCTAACCCTAACCCTTACCCTAACCCTAAACCTAAACCTAACCCTTAGCCTAACCCTAACCCTAACCCTAACTCTTACCCTAACACTAACCCTAAACGTAACCCTAACCCTTACTCTTACTCTAACCCTAACCATAGCCCTAACTCTAAACCTTACCCTTACCCTAACCCTAACCCTAACCCTTACCTAACCCTAACCCTAACCCTAACCCTAACCCGTAACCCTAACCCTAATCCTTATATTTACCCTAACCCTAAGCCTAAACCTAAACTTAAAAGTAACCCTACCCCTCACCTTTACACTTACACTAACCCTATCCCTAAACCTAACTCTAAACTTAATCCTAACCCTAACCCTAATCCTTACCCTTAACCTTACCCTAACCCTAACCTTAACCCTAACCCCTAACCCTAACCCTAACCCTTACCCTTACCCTAACCCTAACCCTAAACGAATGCTAACCCTAACACTAAACCTAACCCTAACTCTAACCCTAACCCTTACCCTTTCCCTTACCCTAACCCTAACACTAACCCTAACCCTTACTCTAACCTTAACCATATCCCTAATCCTAACTCTATACCTAACCCTTACCCTTACCCTAACCATAACCCTAAACCTAACCCTAACCCCAACACTAACTAAAACTTACCCTTACCCTAAACCTAACCCTAAACCTAACCCTAACCATAACCCTAACCCCTAACACTAACACTAAACCTAACCCTAACCCTTACCCTTACCCTAACCCTAACACTAACCTTAATGCTAATCCTAACCCTAACCCTAACCCTTAACCTAAACCTAACACTAACCCTAATCCTTACCCTAACCGTAACCTAACCCTGACCTTAACCCTAACCCTGATAATAAACCCAACCCTAACCCCTAACCCTTACCCTAACCGAACCCTAAACCTAACCCTAACCCTAAACCTAACCCTAACCCTTACCAAAACGATAACCCTTACCCTAACCCTCACCCTAACCTTAACCCTAACACGAACCCTAAACCTAACCCTTACCCATACCCTAACACTTACCCTAAACCTAACCCTAAGACTAACCCTAACCCTTACCCTTACCCTAACCCTAACTCTAACCCTAACTCTAACTCTAAACCTTACCCTTACTCTAACCCTAACCCTAACCCTAACCCTAACCCTAACCTTAACCCTAACCCTAACACTAACCCTAACACTAACCCTTACCCTTACCCTGACCCTTAGCCTAAACCTAAACCTAATCCTAACCCTGACCCGTACCCTACCCTAACCCTAACCCTAACTCTAACCCTAATCCATACCCTTACCCTAACCCTAACCCTAACCCTAACCCCAACCCTAACCCGAAACCTAACCCTATCCCTACCCCTAACCCTAACCCCTAACCCTAACCGTAACCCTAACCCTAACCCTTACCCTTACCCTTACCCTAATCCTAACCCTAACCCTAACCCTTACCCATAGCCTAACCCTAAACCTAACCCTAACCCTAACCCTAACGCTTACCCTTACCCTAACCCTAACCAGGACCCTTACCTTAAACCTTACCGTTACCGTAACTCTAACCCTAACCCTTATCCTAACCCTAACCCTAACTCTAAACCCTAACCCTAACCCTAACCCTCACCCTTACCCTAACCCTAACCCTAACACTAACCCTAAACCTAACCCTAAACCTAACCCTAAATCTTACCCTAACCCTAAACCAAATCCTAACCATAACCCTAAACCTAACCATCACCCTTACCGTTACACTAACCCTAACCCTAACCTTAATGCTAACCCTAACCCTAAACCTAACCCTTACCCTAACCCTGACCCTAAACCTAATCCTTACCCTAACCCTAACCTAACCCTGACACTAACCCCAACCCCTAACCCTTACCCTAACACTACCCTTACGCTAAACCTAACCCTAAACCTATCCCTTACCCTAACCCTAACCCTGAACCTAACCCTAACCCTAAAACTAACCCTAACCATAAACCTAACCATTCCCGTAACCCTAACCCTAACCCTTACCCTAACCCTAACCCTAACCCTAACCCTAACACTAACACCTAAACATGACCCTAACCCTTACCCTAACCCTAACCCTAACCTAACCCTAACCCTAACCCTAAATCTTACCCTTACCCTAAACCTAAATCTAACCCCAACCCTAACCTTTACCCTTAACCTAAACTTAACCCTAACTCTAACCCTAAGCCTTACCCTTACCCTAAACCTAACTCTAACCCTTACCTAAACCTCACCCTAACCCTAACCCTTATCGTTACCATAACCCTAACTCTAACCCTAACCCTTACCCTTACCCTAACTCTTACCTTAAACCTAACGCTAACCCTAACCCTAACCCTTACCCTAACCCTAACCCTAAACCTAACCCTAACCCTAACCCTCAACCTCAACCTAACCCTAACCCTAACCGTAACCCTTACCCCAAACCTAACACTAACCCTAACCCTAACCATAACACTTACCCTTACCCTAACCCTAACCCTAACCCCAACCCTAACCCCAATATTAACCCTAACCCTTACCCTTACCCTTACCCTAACCCTAACCCTAACCCTAACCCTTACTCATACCCTAACCCTAACCCTAAACCTAACCCTAACCCTAGCCCTAACCTTAACGCTTACACTTCCCCTAACCCTAACCAGGACCCTTACCCTAAACCTTACCGTTACCCTAACTCTAACCCTAACCCTTATCCTAACCCTAACTCTAACCCCTAACCCTAACCCTCTCCCTTACCCTAACCCTAACCCTAACACTAACCCTAAACCTAACCCTAAACCTAACCCTAAATCTTACCCTAACCCTAAACCAAATCCTAACCCTAACCCTAAACCTAACCATCACCCTTACCGTTACACTAACCCTAACCCTAACCTTAATGCTAACCCTAACCCTAAACCTAACCCTTACCCTAAACCTGACCCTAAACCTAATCCTTACCCTAACCCTAACCTAACCCTGACACTAACCCTAACCCCTAACCCTTACCCTAACACTAACCCTAACCCTAAACCTAACCCTTAACCTAACCCTAACCCTAAAACTAACCCTTACCCTAACCTTAACCCTAACCCTAACCTTACCGTTACCCTAACCCTAACCCTAACACTAACTCTAACCCACCCCTAACCCTAACCCTAACCCTAACCTCACACTAACCCTAACCCTAACCCTAACCCCTAACTCTAATCCTAACCCTAACCCTAACCCTAACCTTACCCTAACCCTAACCCTAACCCTAACCCCTAACTCTAACCCCAACCCTTACCCTAACCCTAACCCTAACCCTAACCCCTAACTCTAACCCCAACCCTTACAGTAACCATAACCCTAACCCTAAACCTAACCCTAACCCTAACCCTAAATCTTAACCTAACCCTAAACCTAACCCTAACCCTAACCCTAACCCTCACCCTTACCCTTACACTAACCATAACCCTAACCTTATTGCTAACCCTAACTCTAACCCTCACCCTTACCCTAAAGCTAACCCTAACATTAATCCTTACCCTAACACTAACCCTACGACTAACCCTTACCCTTACCCTTTCCCTAACCCTATCCCTAACCCTTTCCCTAATCGTAACCTTCACCCTAACACTAAACCTAACCCTAAATCTTTCCCTAACCCTAAATCTAACCCTTACCCTAACCCTAACCCTAACCCTAAACCTATCCCTAACCCTTAACCTAACCCTAACCTTAACCCTAACTCTAACCCTAACCCTAACCCTAACCCTTACATTAACCCTAACCCTAACACTAACACTTACCATAACCCTATCCCTAACCCTAACCCTAACCCTAACACCTAACACTAACCCTAACCATAACCCTAACCCTTACCGTAACCTAACCCCAACCCTAACACCTAACCCTAAACGTATCCCTAACGCTTACCCGTAATCTAACCCTAACCCTAACTATAACCCTAACCCTAACCCTAACCCTTACCGTAACCCTAACCCTAACACTAAACCTAATCCTAACCCTAAACCTAACACTAACCCTAACCCTAAACCTAACCCTTAGCCTAACCCTAACACTAACACTAAACCTAACCCTAACCCTAACCTAACCCTAACCCTAACCCTAAACCTAACCCTAACTCTTACCCTAAACCTAACCATAAACTCAACCCTAACGCTAACCCTAAACCTAAACCCAACCCTAACCCTAAAACTAACCCTTAACCTAACCCTAACCCTTACCCTAACCCTAACAATAACCCTAAACCTTACCCTTACCCTAACCCTCACTCTAACCCTAACCGTAACCCTAACCCTAACCCTTACCCTTACCCTAACCCTAAACCTAACACTAAGCCTAAAACTTACCCTTACCCTAAACCTAACCCTAACCCTTACCCTAACCCTAACCCTAACCCTAAACCTAACCCTTTCCCTTACCTTAACCCTAAACCTAACCCTAATGCTAACCCCTAACCCTAACCCTAACCCTAAACCTTGCCCTTACCCTAAACCTAAACCTAATCCCCAACCCTAACCCTAACCCTAACCTTAACCCTAACCCTAACCCTAACCCTAACCCTTACCCTTACCCTGACCCTTTCCATAAACCGATACCTAACCCTAATCCTAACCCTAACCCTTACCTAACCCTAAACCTAACCCTAACTCTAAACCTAACCCTTTCCGTTAAACTAATCCTAACCATTACCCTTACCCTAACCCTAACCCTAACCCTAACCCTTACCCTAACACTAACCCTAACCCTAATCCTCACCCTAACCCTAATCCTAACCCTGACTCTAACCCTTACCCTTTCCCTAACCCTAACCCTACCCTAACCCTACCATAACTCTTACCCCTACACTAACCCTAACCTTAACCCTAACCGTAACCTTAACCCTAACCCTAACCCTAAACCTAAACCTATCCCTAATCCTAACAGTAACTCTAACCCACCCCTAACCCTAACCCTAACCCTAACCCTAACCCTTCCCATTACCGAAACCTAACCCTACCTTATTGCTAACCCTAACCCTAACCCTAAACCTAACCCTAATCCTTACCCTAACCCTAACCCTTACCTTAACCCTTACCCTTACCCTAACCCTAACCCTAACCTTAATGCTAACCGTAACCCTAACCATAACCCTCTCCCTTACCCTAAACCTAATCCTAAAC
>JANJXV010000342.1:840000-850000 GCA_024803745.1 Megascapheus bottae
CCCTTACCCTTACCCTTACCCTAACCCTAACCCTAACCCTTACCTTTACCCTAACCCTAACTCTAAACCTAACTCTAACCCTAACGCTAACTGTCACTCTTACCCTTACTCTAACCCTAACCCTAACACTAACAGTAAACCTTACCCTTACCCTAACCCTAACCCGAAACCTTACTCTAACCCTAACCCTAACCCTATCCCTTACTCTTACCCTAACCCTAAACCTAAACCTAACCGTAACCCTAACACTAACGCTAACCCACCCCTAACCCTGACCCTAACCCTAACGCTAACCCTTACCATTACCCAACCCTAACCCTACCTTTTGCTAACCCTAACCCTAACCCTAACCCTAAACCTAACCCTAACACTAAACGTATCACTAACCCTTACGCTAACCCTAACCCTAACCCTAAACCTAACCCTAACCCTAACTCTAACGCTAATCTTACCCTTACCCTAAACCTAAACCTAACCCTAACCCTAACCATTACCCTTAACCTAAACTTAACCCTAAATCTAACCCTAAGCCTTACCCTTACCCTAAACCTAACCCTAACCCTTACCTAACGCTAACGCTAAACCTAACCCTAACCCTAACCCTAACCCGTATCCTTACTATAACCCTAAACCTATCCCTTACTCTTACCCTTACCCTAACCCTAACCTTAAACCTCACCCTAAACTTAACCCTAACCCTAACCCTAACCCTTACCCTTACCCTAACCCTAACCCTAACCGTAACCCTTACCCTAAACCTAACACTAACCCTAAGATTAACCATAACACTTACCCTTACACTAACCCTAACCCTAAGCCTAACCCCAACCCTAACCCGAACATTAACCCCTACCCTTACCCTTACCCTTACACTATCCCTTACCCTTACAATAAACCTAACCCTAAACCTAACCCTAACCCCAACCCTAAACCCAATATTAAACCTAACCCTTACCCTAACACTAACCCTAACCCTTACCCTTACCCTAAACCTAACCATAAACCTAAGCCTAACCCTAACCCTAACCATTACCCTTACTCTAACCCTAACCAGAACCCTTACCCTAAACCTTACCCTTACCCTAACCCTAACCCTACCCCTTACCCTAACCCTAACCCTAAACCTAAACCTAACCCTAACACCTAAACCTAACCCTAACGATAAGCCTTACCCTAAACCTAAACCTAACCCTAACCTTAACCCTAACCCTAACCCTAAACCTAACCCTAACACTAACCCTTACCCTTACCCTAACCCTAACCCCTAACCCTAACCCTAACTCTAACCCTAACCCTAACCTTAACCCTTACCCTAACCCTAACCCTAACACTAAACCTAATCCTAACCCTAAACCTAACCCTAACCTAACCCTAACCCTTACACTTATCCTAACCCTAACCATAAACTCAACCCTAACGCTAACTCTAACCCTAACCCCTAACCCTAAACCCAACCCTAACCCTAAAACTAACCCTTACCCTAACCCTAACCCTTACCCTAACCCTAACAATAACCCTAATCCTTACCCTTACCCTAACCCTAACTCTAACCTAACCGTAACCCTAACCCTAACCCTAACCATTACACTTACCCTAACCCTAAAACAAACCCTAACCCTAAAACTTATCCTTGCCCTAAACCTAACCCTAACCCTAACCATAACCCTAAACCTAACCCTTGCCCTTACCTTAACCCCAACCCTAACCCTAACGCTAAGCCCTAACCCCAACCCTAACCCTAACCTTGCCCTTACCGTAACCCTAACCCTAACCCTAATCCCCAACCTTAACCCTAACCCTAACTTTAACCGTAATCCTAACACTAACCCTTACCCTAACACTTACCCTTACCCGGACCCTTACCCTAAACCTAAACCTAACCCTAACCCTAACCCTAACCCTTACCCTTACCCTAACCCTAACACTTACCCTTACCCTTACCCTAACCCTAACCCTAACCCTTACCCTAATACTAACCCTAACCCTAATCCTCACCCTAACCCTAACCCTAACCCTAACCCTTACCATTTCCCTAACCCTAACCCTAACTCTAACCATAAACATAACCCTTACCCCTACACTAACCCTAACCTTAACCCTAACCGTAACTTTAACCCTAACCCTAACCCTAACCCTAAAACTAACCTTACCCTAACCCTAACCCTAAATGTAACCGAACCCTAACCCTAACCCTAAACCTTACCATTACTATAAATCTATCCCCAAACCTAACCCTAACCCTAACTCTAACCCTAACGCTAACCCTAACCCTTACCCTAACCCTAACCGTCCCCCTAACCCGAAAACTAACCCTATCCCTAATCCTAACCTTAACCCTAACTGTAACCACTAACCCAAACAGTAACCCTAACCGTAACCCTACCCTTACCCTAACACTAACCCTAACCCTAACCCTAAACGTAAAACTTACCCTTAACCTAAACTTAACCCTAACCCTAATGCTAAACCCCTAACCCTAACCCTAACCCTGACACTAAACATAACGCTAACCCTAACCCTAACACTTACCCTCATCCTAACCCTAACCCTAACACTTACCCTAACCCTAACCCTAACCCTAACCCTTACCCTAACCCTAACCCTAACCCTAACTTTTACCTTTACCCTAACCCTAAACCTTACCCTTAACGTAACCCTAATCCTAACCCTAACTCTTACCCTTACCCAAACCCTAACCCTAACCCTAACCCTTACCATAACCCTATACCTAACAGTAACCCTTACCCTTAACCTAACCGAACAACTAACCCTAACCCTAAACCTAACCGTAACCCTAACCCTAACCCTGACCCTAACCCTAACCTTACCCTAACCCTAACCCTAACCCTAACCCTAACCCCTAAACCTAACCCTACCTCTAGCCCTAACCCTTACACTTACCCTAACCCTAACCCTAAACTTAACCCCTAAACCTAACACTAACCCTAAGCCTAACCATTACCCTAACCCTAACACTAACCCTAACCCTAAAACTAACTCTAACCCTAATCCTAACCCTAACCCTTACTCTTACCCTAACCCTAACCCTAAACCTAACCCTAACCCTAACCCTAACCCCTAACCCTAAACATAACCCTAACCATAACACTAAACCTTACCCTAACCCTAAACCTAACCCTCACCTTAACCCTAAATGTAACCCTAACACTAACGCGAACCCCTAACCCTAAACCTAAACCTAAACCTAATCCTAAACCTAACCCTTACCTTACCCTAACCCTAACCCTAACCTTAAGGCTAACCCTAACACTAACCCTAACCCTAACCCTTACAATAACCCTAACCCTAACCCTAACCCTAACCCTTACCCTTACCCTAACCCTAACCCCAAACCTAACCCTAATACTAACCCTAACCCTTACCCTTTCTTTAACCCTAACCCTAAACCTAACCCTAATCCTGAACCTTACCCTTACCCTTACCCTTACCCTAACCCTAACCCTAAACCTAACCTTAACCCTAACGCTAACACTAACCCTAAACCTTACCCTTTCCCTAACCCTAAACCTAACCCTAACCCTAACCCTTACCCTTACCCTTACCCTAACCCTAACTCAGACCCTAACCCTAAACTTACCCTAACTCTAACCCTAACCCTAACCCTAACACTTACCCCAACCCTAAACCTTTCCCTAACCCTAACCCGAACACTAACCCTAACCCTAAACCTAAACCTAACACTAAAGCTAACCCTAACCGTAACCCTTATCCTTACCCTAACCCTACAACCTAAACCTAAACCTAAACCTAACGCTAACCCTAATCCTAACCCCTTACCCTAAACATAACCCTAACTCTAACCCTAACCCTTACCCTTATCATAATCCTAACCTTAACCCTAACCCAACCCTAACACTTACCCTTACCCTAACCCTAAACCTAACCCTATCCCTAACCCTTACCCTAAGCCTAACCCTAACCCTAACCCTTACACTTACCCTAAACCTACCCCTAAACTTCACCCAAACCCTAAACCTAACCCTAACACTTACCCTTACCCTAACCCCAACCCTAAACCTAACCCTAACCCTAACCCAAACCCTAAACCTTACCATAACCGTAACCCTTACCCTAACCCGTACCCTAACCCTAAAAATAACCTTCACCCTGACTCTTACCCTTACAATAACCCTAACCTTAACCCTAACCCTAACCCTAACTCTAACCCTTACATTTACCCTAATCTAACCCTAACCCTAGGCCTTACCCTTACCTTAACCCTAACCCTAAACCTAACCCTAGACCTTACCCTTACCCTAACCCTAACCCTATCCCTAACACTAAACCTTACACATAACTTAAACCTAACCCTAACCCTAACCCTTCCCCTAACCCTAACCTAACCCTAACCCTAACCCTTACCCTTACCTTAACCCTAACCCTAAACCTAACCCTAGACCTTACCCTTACCGTAACACTAACCCTAACCCTAAAACTAACCCTAGACCTTACCCTTCCTCTAACCCTAGCCCTAACCCTAACCCTAACCACAAACCTAACGCTAACCCTAACCCTAACCCTAACCCTAAGCCCTAACCCTAATGCTAACCCTAACCCTTGCCCTTACCCTAATCCTAACCCTAACCTTAACCCTAACCCTAACACTAAACCTAACCCTAACCCTTACCCTTACGATTACCCTAACCCTAACCCTAACTTTAATGCTAACCCTAACCCTAACCCTAACCCCTAAGCCTAACCCTAACCCTAATCCTAACCCTTACCCTTAACCTAATCCTACCCCTAACCTTAATGCTAAACCTAACCGTAAACCTAACCCTTACCCTAACCCTAAACCTAACCCTAATCCTAACCCTAACCCTAACCCTAACCCTACCCTAACCCTAACCCTAACCCTAATCTTTACCGTAAACCTAACCCTAACCCTAACCCTTCCCCTAACACTAAACCTAACCCTAACCCATACTCTCACCCTAACCCTAACCCTAACCCTAACCCTTACCCTACCCTAACCCTAAATTTAATGCTAACCCTAACCCTAACACTAACCCTAAACCTCACCCTAACACTAACCCTAAACCTAACCCTTACCCTAACCCTAACCCTAACCCTAACCCTTACCCTAACCCTTACCTTTCCCTAACCCTAACCGTAACCTTAACCCTAAACTTAACCCTAACCATAACCCTAAACGTTACCCTTACCCTAACCCTAACCCTAAACCTAACCCTAACCGTAACCCTAAACCTAACCCTCACCCTTACCCTTAACCTAACCCTAACACTAAACTTAACCCAACCCTAAACAGAACACTAACCCTTACCCTAACCCTAACCCTAACCCTAACCGTAACCCTAACACTTACCCTAACCCTAACCCTAACACTAACCCTAACCCTAATACTTACCCTTACCCTAACTCTAACACTAACCCTAACCATTACTCTAAACCTAACCTTAACCCTAACCCCTAACCCTAAACCTAACCCTAACCCTTACTCTTACCCTAACCCTAACTATAACCCTAACCCTAACACTAACACTCCCCTTACCCTAACCCTAACCCTAACCCTAACTCTTACCCTAAACCTAACCCTAACCCTTACCCTAACCCCTAACAAAAAACCTAACCCGAACACTAACCCTTACCATTACCCTAAACCTAACCCTAACTCTAACCCTAATCGTAGCCCTAACCCTAACCCTAACCCTAACCCAAACCCTAAACCTTACCATAACCGTAACCCTTACCCTAACCCGTACCCTAACCCTAAAAATAACCTTCACCCTGACTCTTACCCTTACAGTAACCCTAACCTTAACCCTAACCCTAACCCTAACCCTAACCCTTACCCTTACCATAACCCTAACCCTAAACCTAACCCTAACCCTAACTCTAACCCTTACATTTACCCTAATCTAACCCTAACCCTAGGCCTTACCCTTACCTTAACCCTAACCCTAAACCTAACCCTAGACCTTACCCTTACCCTAACCCTAACCCTATCCCTAACACTAAACCTTACACATAACTTAAACCTAACCCTAACCCTAACCCTTCCCCTAACCCTAACCTAACCCTAACCCTAACCCTTACCCTTACCTTAACCCTAACCCTAAACCTAACCCTAGACCTTACCCTTACCGTAACACTAACCCTAACCCTAAAACTAACCCTAGACCTTACCCTTCCTCTAACCCTAGCCCTAACCCTAACCCTAACCACAAACCTAACGCTAACCCTAACCCTAACCCTAACCCTAAGCCCTAACCCTAATGCTAACCCTAACCCTTGCCCTTACCCTAATCCTAACCCTAACCTTAACCCTAACCCTAACACTAAACCTAACCCTAACCCTTACCCTTACGATTACCCTAACCCTAACCCTAACTTTAATGCTAACCCTAACCCTAACCCTAACCCCTAAGCCTAACCCTAACCCTAATCCTAACCCTTACCCTTAACCTAATCCTACCCCTAACCTTAATGCTAAACCTAACCGTAAACCTAACCCTTACCCTAACCCTAAACCTAACCCTAATCCTAACCCTAACCCTAACCCTAACCCTACCCTAACCCTAACCCTAACCCTAATCTTTACCGTAAACCTAACCCTAACCCTAACCCTTCCCCTAACACTAAACCTAACCCTAACCCATACTCTCACCCTAACCCTAACCCTAACCCTAACCCTTACCCTACCCTAACCCTAAATTTAATGCTAACCCTAACCCTAACACTAACCCTAAACCTCACCCTAACACTAACCCTAAACCTAACCCTTACCCTAACCCTAACCCTAACCCTAACCCTTACCCTAACCCTTACCTTTCCCTAACCCTAACCGTAACCTTAACCCTAAACTTAACCCTAACCATAACCCTAAACGTTACCCTTACCCTAACCCTAACCCTAAACCTAACCCTAACCGTAACCCTAAACCTAACCCTCACCCTTACCCTTAACCTAACCCTAACACTAAACTTAACCCAACCCTAAACAGAACACTAACCCTTACCCTAACCCTAACCCTAACCCTAACCCTAACCGTAACCCTAACACTTACCCTAACCCTAACCCTAACACTAACCCTAACCCTAATACTTACCCTTACCCTAACTCTAACACTAACCCTAACCATTACTCTAAACCTAACCTTAACCCTAACCCCTAACCCTAAACCTAACCCTAACCCTTACTCTTACCCTAACCCTAACTATAACCCTAACCCTAACACTAACACTCCCCTTACCCTAACCCTAACCCTAACCCTAACTCTTACCCTAAACCTAACCCTAACCCTTACCCTAACCCCTAACAAAAAACCTAACCCGAACACTAACCCTTACCATTACCCTAAACCTAACCCTAACTCTAACCCTAATCGTAGCCCTAACCCTAACCCTAAACCTTACCCTAACCCAAAACCTAACCCTTACCCTAAACCATTCCCTAATCATAACCCGAACACTAACCCTAACCCTAATCTTCACCTAACCCTAATCGTAACCCTAACCGTAACCCTTACCCTTACCCTAACCCTAACCCTAAAACTAAACCTAACGCTAACCCTAACCCTAACCCCTTACCCTAAACCTAACGTAACCCTAACACTAACCCTTACCCTTAGCCTAAACCTAACCCTAACTCTAACCCTAATCCTAACCCTAACCCTAACCCTTACCCTACCCCTAACCCTAACCCTTACCCTAAACCTTTCCCTAATCATAACCCGAACACTAACCCTAACCCTAAACCTAAACCTAACCCTAACCGTAACCCTAACAGTAACCCTTACCCTTACCCTAACCCTAACCCTAAATCTAAACGTAACGCTACTCCTAACCCTAACCCCTTACCCTAATCCTAACCCTAACCCTAACCCTAACGCTTACCCTTAGCCTAAACCTAAACCTAAACCTAACCCGAACCCTATCCCTAAACCTAACCCTTACTCTTACCCTAACCCTAACCCTAACACTAACTGTAACCCACCCCTAAACCTAACCCTAACCCTTACCCTCACCCTTAGTCTTTCCCTAACCATAACCCTAACCCTAACCTTAAACCTAACCCTAACCCTAACCCTCACCCTTACCCTTACCCTAAACCTAACCCTAAACCTAACCCTAACCCTAACCCTAACCCCTAACCCTAACCATAACCATAAACCTACAGGTTACGCTTATCCTAAACCTAACCCTAAGCCTAACCCTAACACTTACCCTAACCCTAACCCTAACACTAAACCCAAACCTAAATCTAACCCTAACCCTAAACCTTAACCTTACCCTAACCCTAACCCTAACCCTAACCTAACCCTAACCCTAACCCTAACTCTTATCCTAAACATAACCCTAAACTTAAACCTAACCCGAACCCTAACCCTAACCCAAACCCTCACCCTTACCATTACACTAAACCTAAACCTTACCCTACCCGTAACCCTAACCCTAACCCCTACCGAACCCCGAACCCTAACCCTTACTCTAACCCTATCCCTGACCCTAAACCTAACCCTAACCCCTAACCCTTACCCTAACCCTAAACCTAACCCTAAACCTACCACTTACCCTAATCCTAACCATAAACCTAACCCTAACCCTAAAAATAACCCTAACCCTAACTCTAACGCTTACCTTAACCCTAACCCTAACCCTTACCCTAACCCTAAACCTTACCCTAACCCTAACCCTAACCCTAACCCTAAACATAACCCTAACCCTTACCCTTACCCTAAACCTAAACTTAACCCTAACTCTAACACTAAGCCTTACCCTTACCCTAACCCTAACTCTAACACTAACCCTAACCCCTAAACCTAACCCTAACCCTAACCCTTACCCATACAGTAAATCTAACCCTAACCCTAACCCCTAACCCTAACCCTAACCCTAACCCTAACCTTAATGCTCACCCTAACCCTAACCCTAACGCTAACACTTACCCTAACACTATCCGTAACCCTAATCCTTACCCTAACCCTAACACTAAACACAAACCTGACCATTACCCTAACCCTAACCCTTACCCTAACCCTAACCCTCCCCCTAACCAGAAACCTAACCCTATCCCTAATCATAACCTTAACCCTAACTGTAACCGCTAACCCTAACCGTAACCCTAACCGTAACACTTACCCTTACCCAAACACTAACCCTAACCCTAACCCTAACCCTAACCCTTACACTTACCTTAACCCTAACCCTAACCCTAAACCTAAACCTTACCCTTACCCTTACGCTAACCCTAATCCTAACCCTAACCCTAACCCTAACCCTAAACTTAACACTAACCCTAACATTAACCCTAACCCCAACACTTACCCTTACCGTAACACTAACCCTAACCCTAAACCTAACCCTTACCCTTACCCTAACCCTAACCCTAACCCTAACCCTAACCTTTACCCTTACCCTAACCATAACCCTAATCTTAATGCTAACCCTAACCCTAACACTTACCCTAACCCTAACCCTAACCCTAATCCTTACCCTAACCCTTACCCTAAACCTAATCCTTACCCTTTCCCTAACCCTAACCCTAATCCTTAGCCTAACCCTAACCCTAACCCTAATCCTTAACCTAACCCTAACCCTAACCCTAACCCTTACACTTTCACTATCCCTAAGCCTAACCCTAACCCTAACCATTACCCTTACCTTAATCCTTACCCTAACCCTAACTCTAAACCTAAACCTAACCCTAACACTTACACCTACCCTAACCATAAACCTAAAGCTAACCCTAACCTTAACCCTAACCCTGACCCTTACCCTACCCCTAACCCTAAACATGGCCCTAAACGTAACCCTAACCCTAACCCTAACCCTAACCCTACCCTAACCCTAACCCTAACGCTAACACTAACCCAACCCCTAACCCTAACCCTAACCCTTACCCTAACCCTAAACCTAACCCTAAACCTTACCCTCACCCTAACCCTAACCCTAACCACAACCTTAACGGTAACCTTAACCCTAACCCTAACCCTAACCCTTACCCTTACCCTAACCCT
>JANJXV010000342.1:852500-875000 GCA_024803745.1 Megascapheus bottae
ACCCTAACCCTAACCCTAACCCTAACCTAACCCTAACAATAACCCTAACCCTTACACTTACCCTAACCCTAAACATAACCTTAATGCTAACCCTAACTCCAACCCTAACCCTTACCCTAACCCTAACCCTAATCCTTACCCTAACCCTAACCCTAATCCTTACCCTTTCCTTAACCCTAACCCTAAACCTAACCCTAATCCTAAACCTTACCCTTACCCTTACACTAACCCTAACCCTAACACTAACCCTAACCCTAACCTTAACCCTAACGCTAACACTAACCCTAAACCTTACCCTTACCCTAACCCTAAACCTAACCGTAACCCTAACCCTAACCCTTACCCTTACCCTAACCCTAACCCTAACCCCTAACTCTAACCCTAACTCTAACCCTAACCCTAACACTTACCATTACCCTAACTCTAACCCTAAACCTAACCCCTAACCCAAACCATAACCCTTACCTTTAACCTAACCCTACCCTAATCATAACAATAACCATAAACCTAACCCTAATCCTAACCCTAACACTAACTCTAAACCTAACCCTAACCCTTACCCTTACCCTAACCGTAAACCTAAACCTAACCCTAACCCCAACTCTAACCCTAACCCTAAACCTAACCCTTACCTAACCCTAACCCTAATCCTAACCCTAACGCTAACCCTAAACTTAATGCTAACCCTAACCTTAACCCTAACCCTAATCCTTACCCTAACCCTAAACCTAACCCTTATCCTAACCCTTACCCTTTCCCTAAACCTAACCCTAACCCTAACCCTAACCCTAACCGTAACTCTAACCCTAACCCTAACCCTAACCCTTACCATTACTCTAACCATAACCCTAAACCTAACCCTAATCCTAACACTCCCCAATACCCTTACCCTAACCCTAACCTTAAACCTAACCCTAATGCTAAACCCCTAACCCTAACCCTATCCCTGACACTAAACATAACGCTAACCCTAACCCTAACACTTACCCTCATCCTAACCCTAACCCTAACCCTTACCCTAACCCTAACCCTAACCCTAACCCTAACCCTTACCCTAACCCTAACCCTAACCCTAACTTTTACCTTTACCCTAACCCTAAACCTTACCCTTAACGTAACCCTAATCCTAACCCTAATTCTTACCCTTACCCAAACCCTAACCCTAACCCTAACCCTTACCATAACCCTATACCTAACAGTAACCCTTACCCTTAACCTAACCGAACAACTAACCCTAACCCTAAACCTAACCGTAACCCTAACCCTAACCCTGACCCTAACCCTAACCTTACCCTAACCCTAACCCTAACCCTAACCCCTAAACCTAACCCTACCTCTAGCCCTAACCCTTACACTTACCCTAACCCTAACCCTAAACTTAACCCCTAAACCTAACACTAACCCTAAGCCTAACCATTACCCTAACCCTAACACTAACCCTAACCCTAAAACTAACTCTAACCCTAATCCTAACCCTAACCCTTACTCTTACCCTAACCCTAACCCTAAACCTAACCCTAACCCTAACCCTAACCCCTAACCCTAAACATAACCCTAACCATAACACTAAACCTTACCCTAACCCTAACCCTAACCCTCACCTTAACCCTAAATGTAACCCTAACACTAACGCGAACCCCTAACCCTAAACCTAAACCTAAACCTAATCCTAAACCTAACCCTTACCTTACCCTAACCCTAACCCTAAGCTTAAGGCTAACCCTAACACTAACCCTAACCCTAACCCTTACAATAACCCTAACCCTAACCCTAACCCTAACCCTTACCCTTACCCTAACCCTAACCCCAAACCTAACCCTAATACTAACCATAACCCTTACCCTTTCTTTAACCCTAACCCTAAACCTAACCCTAATCCTAAACCTTACCCTTACCCTTACCCTTACCCTAACCCTAACCCTAAACCTAACCTTAACCCTAACGCTAACACTAACCCTAAACCTTACCCTTTCCCTAACCCTAAACCTAACCCTAACCCTAACCCTTACCCTTACCCTTACCCTAACCCTAACTCAGACCCTAACCCTAACCTTACCCTAACTCTAACCCTAACCCTAACCCCTAACCCTAACCCTAACACTAACCCTAACCCTTAACCTTACCCTAACTCTAACCCTAACCCTAACCCCTAACCCTAACCCTAACCCTAACCCTTACCCTTAACCTAACCCTACCCTAACCCTAACAATAACCATAAACCTAACCCTAAACCTAAACCTAACCCTAACCCTAACCCTAACCCTAAACCTTACCCTTACCCTAACCGTAACCGGAAACCTAACCCTAATCCTAACTCTAACCCTAACCCTAACCCTTACCCTAACCCTAACCGTAACCCAAACGCTAACCCTAAACTTAATGCTAACGCTAACTTTAACCCTAACCCTAATCCTTACCCTAACCCTAAACCTAACCCTTACCCTTACTCTAACCCTATCCCTAAACCTTACCCTAACCCTAAACTTAAAAATAACCCTAACACTAAACCCCTAACCCTAACCCTAAAACCAAACCTAACCCTAACCCTAACCCTAAAACTTACCCTCATCCTAACCCTAAACCTAACCCTAACCCTTACCCTAACCCTAACCCTAACCATAACCCTTCCCCTAATCCTAACCCTAACCCCAAAACTTACCCTTACCCTAATCCTAAACTGACCGTAACTCTATCCGTACCCTAACCCTAACCCTAACCCCTAACTGTAACGCTAACCTTTACCTTAACCGTAAATGTAACCCTAACACTAACCCGAACCCCTAACCCTAAACCTAAACCTAACCCTAATCCTAAACCTAACCCTTAGCCTTATCCTAACCCTAACCCTAACCCTAACCTTAACCCTAACCCTAACACTAACCCTAACCCTAACCCTTACAATAACCCTAACCCTAACCCTAACCGTAACCCTTACCCTAACCCTAACCCTAACCTTAATGCTAACCCTAAACCAAACGCTAACCCTTACCCTAAACCTAACAGTAACCCTAATCCTTACCCTAAACCTAACCATAACTCTTACCCTTTCCTTAACCCTAACCCTAAACCTAACCCTAATCCTAAACCTTACCCTTACCCTAACCCTAACCCTAACCCTAACCCTAAATTTAACCCTAACCCTAACACTAACCCTAAACCTTAACCTTACCCTAACCCTAAACCTAAGCCTAACCCTAACCCTAACCCTTACCCTTAACTTCTCACTAACTCAGACCCTAACTCTAACCTTACCCTAACCCTAACCCTAACCCCTAACTCTAACCCTAACTCAAACCCTAACCCTAACCCTTACCCTTACCCTAACTCTATCCCTAACCCTATCCCCTAAACGTAACCCTAACCCTAACCCTAACCCTAACCCTAACCCTAACAATAACCATAAACCTAACCCTAACCCTAACCTAACACTAACCCTAACCCTAACCCTAACCCTTACCCTTACCCTAACCCTAACCGTAAAACTAACCCTAACCCTACCTCTAACCCTAACCCTAACCCTTACCCTTACCCTAACCCTAACCCTAACGCTCACCCTAAACTTAATGCTAACCCTAACCTTAACCCTAACCCTAATCCTTACCCTAACCCTACCCCTAACCCTTAACCTAACCCTTACCCGTTCCCTAACCCTAACCCTAACCCAAACCCTAACCTTAACCATAACCCTAACCCTAACCCTAAGCCTTACCCTTACCCTAACCCTAACCCTAAACCTAACACTAACCCTAACCCTCACACTTACCCTTACCCTAACCCTAACCTTAAACCTAACCCTAACACTAAACTCCTAACCCTAAGCCTAAACCTAACCCTAACTCTAACCCTACCACTTACCCAACCCTAACCCTAACCCTAACCCTTACATTACCCCTAACCCTAACCCTAAACCTAACCCTAAACCTTACCCTTACCCTAAACCTAACCCTAACCCTAACCCTTACTCTTAACCTAAAACTAACCGTAACCCTAAACCTAACCCTAAAATTAACTCTAACCCTAACCCTAAGCCCTAACCCTAACCCTAACCCTAACCCTTATCCTTAACCTAAACCTAACCGTAACCCTAACCCTTAACCTAAACCTAACCCTAACCCTAATCCTAACCCTAACCCTTACCATTACATTAACCCTAACACTAAACCTAACCCTAAGCTGAACCCTAAACAAAACCCTAACTCTAAACTTTACCCTAACCCTAAAACTAACCCTAAACCTAACACTTACCCTAACCCTAACCATAAACCTAACCCTAACCCTAAAAATAACCCTAACCCTAACCCTAACGCTTACCTTACCCCTAACCCTAACCCTTACCCTAACCCTAACCCTTACCCTAACCCTAACCCTAAACCTAACCCTAAACATAACCCTAACCCTAACCCTTACCCTAAACCTAAACTTAACCCTACCTCTAACACTAAGCCTTACCCTTACCCTAACCCTAACTCTAACCCTAACCCTAACCCCTAAACCTAACCCTAAACCTAACCCTAAACCTAACCCTAACCCTTACCCCTACAGTAACTCTAACCCTAACACTAACCCCTAACCCTAAACCTAACCCTAACCCTTACCCTTAACCTAACCCTACCCTAACCCTAACAATAACCGTAAACCTAACCCTAACCCTAAACCTAACCCTTACCCTTACCCTAACCCTAACCATAAACCTAACCCTTACCCTAACTCTAACCCTAACCCTAACGCTAACCCTAAACATAATGCTAACCCTAACCTTAACCCTAAACCTAATCCTTACCCTAACCCTAACCCTAACCCTTATCCTTACCCTAACCATAACCCTAAACCTAACCCTAACCCTAACCCTCACCCTTACCCTTACCCTAACCCTAACCTTAAACATAATCCTAACACTAAACGCCTAACCCTAACCCTAAACCTCACCCTAAACCTTACCCTTACCCTAACCCTAACCCTAACCCTAACACTTACACTTACCCTAACCCTAAACCTTACCCTTAATCTAACCCTAAACGTAACCCTAGCCCTAACACTTACCCTTACCCTAACCCTAACACTAACCCTAACACTTACACTACCCCTAACCCTAACCCTAACCCTAACCCTTAACCTTACCCTAACCCTAACCCTAACCCTAACCCTAAACCTAACACTTACCCTAACCCTAATCCTTACCCTAACCCTAACCCTTACACTTACCCTAACCCTAAACATAACCTTAATGCTAACCCTAACTCCAACCCTAACCCTTACCCTAACCCTAAACCTAATCCTTACGCTAACCCTAACCCTAATCCTTACCCTTTCCTTAACCCTAACCCTAAACCTAACCCTAATCCTAAACCTTACCCTCACCCTTACCCTAACCCTAACCCTAACCCTAACCCTAACCCTAACCTTAACCCTAACGCTAACACTAACCATAAACCTTACCCTTACCCTAACCCTAAACCTAACCGTAACCCTAACCCTAACCCTTACCCTTACCCTAACCCTAACTCAGACCCTAACCATAAGCTTACCCTAACCCTAACCCTAACCCCTAACTCTAACCCTAACTCTAACCCTAACCCTAACCTTACCGTTACCCTAACTCTAACCCGAACCCTAACCCATAACCCAAACCCTAACCCTTACCCTTAACCTAACCCTACCCTAATCATAACAATAACCATAAACCTAACCCTAACCCTAACCCTAACACTAACCCTAAACCTAACCCTAACCCTTACCCTTACCCTAACCGTAAACCTAAACCTAACCCTAACCCCAACTCTAACCCTAACCCTAAACCTAACCCTTACCTAACCCTAACCCTAACCCTAACCCTAACGCTAACCCTAAACTTAATGCTAACCCTAACCTTAACCCTAACCCTAATCCTTACCCTAACTCTAAACCTAACCCTTATCCTAACCCTTACCCTTTCCCTAAACCTAACCCTAACCCTAACCCTAACCTTAACCCTAACCCTAACCCTAACCCTAACCCTAACCCTAACCCTTACCATTACTCTAACCATAACCCTAAACCTAACCCTAATACTAACACTCACCATTACCCTTACCCTAACCCTAACCTTAAACCTAACCCTAATACTAAACCCCTAACCCTAACCCTAACCCTGACACTAAACATAACGCTAACCCTAACCCTAACACTTACCCTCATCCTAACCCTAACCCTAACCCTTACCCTAACCCTAACTCTAACCCTAACGCTAACCCTTACCCTAATCCTAACCCTAACCCTAACTTTTACCTTTACCCTAACCCTAAACCTTACCCTTAACGTAACCCTAATCCTAACCCTAACTCTTACTCTTACCCAAACCCTAACCCTAACCCTAAACCTTACCATAACCCTATACCTAACAGTAACCCTTACCCTTAACCTAACCGAACAACTAACCCTAAACCTAACCCTTACCCATACCCTAACCCTAACCCTGACCCTAACCCTAACCTTACCCTAACCCTAAACCTAACCCTAACCCCTAAACCTAACCATACCTCTAGCCCTAACCCTTACACTTACCCTAACCCTAAACTTAACCCCTAAACCTAACACTAACCCTAAGCCTAACCATTACCCTAACCCTAACACTAACCCTAACCCTAAAACTAACCGTAACCCTAATCCTAACCCTAACCCTTACTCTTACCCTAACCCTAACCCTAAACCTAACCCTAACCCTAACCCTAACCCCTAACCCTAAACATAACCCTAACCATAACACTAAACCTTACCCTAACCCTAACCCTAACCCTCACCTTAACCCTAAATGTAACCCTCAAACTAACGCGAAGCCCTAACCCTAAACATAAACATAAACCTAATCCTAAACCTAACCCTTACCTTACCCTAACCCTAACCCTAACCTTAAGCCTAACCCTAACGCTAACCCTAACCCTAACCCTTACAATAACCCTAACCCTAACCCTAACCCTAACCCTTACCCTTACCCTAACCCTAACCCCAAACCTAACCCTAATACTAACCCTAACCCTTACCCTTTCTTTAACCCTAACCCTAAACCTAACCCTAATCCTGAACCTTACCCTTACCCTTACCCTAACCCTAACCCTAACCCTAACCTTAACCCTAACGCTAACACTAACCCTAAACCTTACCCTTTCCCTAACCTTAAACCTAACCCTAACCCTAACCCTTACCCTTACCCTTACCCTAACCCTAACTCAGACCCTAACCCTAACCTTACACTAACTCTAACCCTAACCCTAACCCCTAACCCTAACCCTAACACTAACCCTAACCCTTAACCTTACACTAACTCTAACCCTAACCCTAACCCCTAACCCTAACCCTAACCCTAACCCTTACCCTTAACCTAACCCTACCCCAACCCTAACAATAACCATAAACCTAACCCTAACCCTAAACCTAACCCTAACCCTAACCCTACCCCTAACCCTTACCCTTACCCTAACCGTAACCGTAAACCTAACCCTAATCCTAACTCTAACCCTAACCCTAACCCTTACCCTAACCCTAACCGTAACCCAAACGCTAACCCTAAACTTAATGCTAACGCTAACTTTAACCCTAACCCTACTCCTTACCCTAACCCTAAACCTAACCCTTACCCTTACTCTAACCCTATCCCTAAACCTTACCCTAACCCTAACCTTAAACCTAACCCTAACACTAAACCCCTAACCCTAACCCTAAACCTAAACCCAAACCTAACCCTAACCCTAACCCTAACACTTACCCTCATCCTAACCCTAAACCTAACCCTAACCCTTACCCTAACCCTAACCCTAACCCTAACCCTAACCCTAATCCTAACCCTAAACCGAAAACTTATCCTTACCCTAATCCTAAACTGACCGTAACTCTATCCGTACCCTAACCCTAACCCTAACCCCTAACTCTAACGCTAACCCTTACCCTTACCCTAACTTTAACCCTAACCCTAACCCTAACCCTAACCCCTAACCCTAACCCTAACCCTAACCCTAACCCTTACCCTTACCCTAACCCTAAACCTAACCCTAACCATAAACCTAACCCTTAATCTAACCCTAACCCTAACCCTAACCCTTACCTTAACCCTAAATGTAACCCTAACACTAACCCGAACCCCTAACCCTAAAACTAAACCTAACCCTAATCCTAAACGTAACCCTTACCCTTATCCTAACCCTAACCCTAACACTAACCCTAACCTTAACCCTTACAATAACCCTAACCCTAACCGTAACCCTAACCCTTAACCTAACCCTAACCCTAACCTAACACTTACCCTAACCCTAAACCTAACCCTAACCCTAACCCTAACCCTAACCCTAACCCTAACTCTTACCCTTTCCTTAACCCTAACCCTAAACCTAACCCTAATCCTAAACCTTACCCTTACCCTAACCCTAACCCTAACCCTAACCCTAAACTTAACCCTAACCCTAACCCTAACCCTAACCCTAAACCTTAACCTTACCCTAACCCTAAACCTAACCCTAACCCTAACCCTAACCCTTACTTTACCTTATCACTAACTCAGACCCTAACTCTAACCTTACCCTAACCCTAACCCTAACCCCTAACTCTAACCCTAACTCAAACCCTAACCCTAACCCTTACCCTTACCCTAACTCTATCCCTAACCCGAACCTCTAAACCTAACCGTAACATTAACCCTTACCCTTAACCTAACACTACCCTAACCCTAACAATAACCATAAACCTAACCCTAACCCTAACCTAACACTAACCCTAACCCTAACCCTAAACCTTACCCTTACCCTAACCCTAACCGTAAAACTAACCCTAACCCTACCTCTAACCCTAACCCTAACCCTAACCCTTACCCTAACCCTAACCCTAACGCTAACCCTAAACTTAATGCTAAAACTAACCTTAACCCTAACCCTAATCCTTACCCTAACCCTACCCCTAACCCTTAACCTAACCCTTACCCGTTCCCTAACCCTAACCCTAACCCAAACCCTAACCTTAACCATAACCCTAACCCTAACCCTAACCCTAACCCTTACCCTTACCCTAACCCTAACCCTAAACCTAACACTAACCCTAACCCTCACACTTACCCTTACCCTAACCCTAACATTAAACCTAACCCTAACACTAAACTCCTAACCCTAAGCCTAAACCTAACCCTATCTCTAACCCTACCACTTACGCCAACCCTAACCCTAACCCTAACCCTAACCCTTACACTACCCCTAACCCTAACCCTAAACCTAACCCTAACCCTTACCCTTACCCTAACCCTAACCCTAACCCTTACCCTTAACCTAAACCTAACCGTAATGCTAACCCTAACCCTAAACCTAACTCTAACCCTAACCCTAACCCCTAACCCTAACCCTAACCCTAACCCTTATCCTTAAACTAAACCTAACCGTAACCCTAACCCTAAACCTAAACCTAACCCTAACCCTAATCCTAACCCTAACCCTTATCATTACCTTAACCCTAACACTAAACCTAACCCTAAGCTGAACCCTAAACCAAACCCCTAACTCTAAACTTTACCCTAACCCTAACCCTAACCTTTACCCTAACCCTCAACCTTACCCTTAACCTAACCCTTACCCTTACCCTAATCCTAAACCTAACCCTTACCTTAACCCTAACCCTAACCTGAAAACTTACCCTTACCCTAACCCTAACGTGACCCTAACCCTAACCTTACCCTAACCCTAACCCTAACCCTAACCTTAATGCTAACCCTAAACCCAAACCAAACCCTTACCCTAACCCAAACAGTAACCCTAAACCTTACCCTAACCCCTAACCCTAACCCCAACTCTAACCCTTACCCTTACCCTAATTCTAACGCTAAACCCAACACCTAACCCCAACCCTAATCCTAAACCTAACCCTTACCCTAACCCTAAACCTAACCCTAAACCTAAACCAAACCCTAACCCTTACCCTTACCCTAACACTAACCCTTACCCTAACCCTAACTCAGACCCTAACCCTAACCTTACCCTAACCCTAAACCTAACCCCTAACTCTAACCCTAACTCTAACCCTAAACCTAACCCTTACCCTTACCGTAACTCTAAACCCTAAGCCTAACCCCAGACCCTAACCCTAACCCTAACCCTAACCCAAACCCTAACCCTACCCTAACCCTAACAATAACCATAAACCTAACCCTAACCCTAAACCTAACACTAACACTAACCTTAACCCTAAACCTTACCCTTATCCTAACCCTAACCGTAAACCTAACCCTAACCCTAACTCTAACCCTAACCCTAACCCTAACACTTACCCTAACCCTAAACCTAACCCTAACGCTACACCTAAACTTAATGCTAACCCTAACCTTAACCCTAACCCTAATCCTTATCCTAACCCTAAACCTAACCTTTATCCTAACCCTTACCCTTTCCCTAAACCTAACCCTAACCCTAACCCTAACCCTAAACTTAACCCTAACCCTAACCCTAACCCTAACCCTTACCCTTACCCTAACCCTAACCCTAAACCAAACCCTAACCCTAACACTCACCCTTACCCTTAACCTAACCCTTACCTTAAACCTAAACCTAACACTAAACCCCTACCCCTAACCCTATACCTAACCCTAACCCTAACCCTAACCCTAACCCTAACCCTAACAAAAACCCTAAACCTTACCCTTACCTTAACCCTAAACCTAACCCTAACCCTAACCCTAACCCTAACCCTTACAATAACTCTAACCCTAACCCTAACCCTAACCCTTAACCTTACCCTGACCCTAACCCCAAACCTAACCCTAATACTAACCCTAACCCTAACCCTTACCTTAACCCTAACCCTAACCCTAACCCTAACCCTTAACCTTACCCTGACCCTAACTCCAAACCTAACCCTAATACTAACCCTAACCCTAACCCTTACCTTAACCCTAACCCTAACCGTAACCCTTACCCTTAACCTAACCCTCACCCTAATCCTAACCCTAACCCTAACCCTTACCCTTACCCTAACCCTAACCCTAACCTTAATGCTAACCCTAAACCCAAACCAAACCCTTACCCTAACCCAAACAGTAACCCTAAACCTTACCCTAACCCTAACCCTAACCCTTACACTTTCCTTAAGGCTAACCCTAACCCTAAACCTAATCCTAAACCTTACCCTTACCCTAACCCTAAACCTAACCCTAAACCTAACCTTAACCCTAACCCTAACAAAAACCCTAAACCTTACCCTTACCTTAACCCTAAACCTAACCCTAACCCTAACCCTAACCCTTACCCTTACCCTTACCCTAACTCTAATGCTAAACCTAACCCCTAACCCTAACTCTAACCCTAACCCTAAACATTACCCTAAAGCTAACCCTAACACTAACCCTAACCCTAACCCTAAACCTAACCCTAACCCTAACCAAACCCTTACCCTTACCCTAACCCTAATCCTAAACCTAACCCTAACCCTCACCCTAACCATAACCCTAACCCTTACCATTACCCTAACCCTAACCCTTTCCCTAACCCTAACCCAAACCTAACCCGAACCCTAACCCTAACTCTAACCCTTACCCTTACCTAAACCTAAAACTAACCCTAACCCTAAACCTAAAACTTACCATTAACCTAACACTATCCCTAACTCTAACCCTTACCTTAACCCTAAATCTAACCCTAACCCTAACACCTAACCCTAACCGTAACCCTAAACTTTACCCTTACCCTAACCCTAAACCTAACCCTAACCCTAACCCCTAATCCTAACCCTAACCCTAAACCTTACCCTTACCCTAACCCTAACCGTAACCTTAACCCTAAACCTAACACTAACCCTAACCTAACCCTTACCCTAACCCTAATCCTAAGCCTAACCCTAAACCTAATTCTAACTCTAATCCTAACCCTTACCCTTAACCGAACCCAAAACCTAACCTTAAGGCTAACCCTATCCCTAACCCTAACCCTTACCCTAACCCTAACCTTAACCCTAACACTTACCTTAACCCTAAATATAACCCTAACACTAACCCCAACCCCTAACCCTAAACCTAAACCTAACCCTAATCCTAAACCTAACCCTTACCCTTACCCTAACCCTAACCCTAACCTTAACCCTAACCCTAACACTAAACTTAACCCTAACCCTTACAATAACCCTAACCCTAATCCTAACCCTAACCCTTAACCTTACCCTAACCCTAACCCTAACCATAACCCTTACACTTACCCTAACCCTAACCCTAACCCTAACCCTAACCCAAACCTAACCCTAATACTAACCCTAACCCTAACCCTTACCTTAACCATAACCATAACCGTAACTCTTACCCTTAACCAAACCCTAACCCTAACCCTAACCCTAATCCTAAACCTTACCCTTACCCTAACCCTTACCCTAACCCTAACCCTAACCCTAACCCTAACCCTTACCCTTAATCTAACCCTAATCTTAACCCTAACACTTATACTTACCCTAACCCTAACCCTGACCCTAAACCTCACCTTTACCTAACTCTAACCCTAACCCTAACCCCTAACCCTAACCCTTACCCTTAACCTAACCCTAACCCTAACACTAAACCTAACCCTAACCCTAACCCTTACCTTAACCCTAACACTAAACCTAACCCTAACCCGAACCCTAACCTAACCCCTAACTCTAAACTTTACCCTAAACCTAACCCTAACCCTAACCCTAACCTTTACCCTAACCCTAACCCTTACACTTAACCTAACCCTTACCCTTACCCTAACCCTAACCCTTACTCTAACCCTAACCCTAACCTGAAAACTTACTCTTACCCTAACCCTAACCTGACCCTAACCCTAACCTTACCCTTACCCTAACCATAAACCTAACCATAACCACTAACCCTAACCCCAACCCTAACCCTTAACCTTACCCTAATTCTAACGCTAAACCTAACACCTAACCCTAACCCTAACCCTAAACCTAACACTTACCATAACCCTAAACCTAACCCTAACCCTAACCCTAACCCTAAACCTAACCCTAAACCTAACCCAAACCCTAACCCTTACCCTTCCCCTAACCCTAAACCTAAACCTAAACCTAACCCTAACCCTAACCCTAACCATAAACCTAACCCATACCCTTAACCTAACCCTAACCCTTACACTAACCCTAACCCAAACCCTAACCCTAATCTTTACCCTAAACTTAACCCTAACCCTAACCCTAACCCTTACCATAACCCTAACCCAAACCAAACCCTAACCCTAACCCAAACCTAACCCTTACGCTTAAACTTACCCAAACCCTAACCCTAATCCTCGCCCTAAACCTAACACTTACCCTTACCCTAACACTAACCCTAAGTCTAACCCTTAACTTAATCCTAAATCTAACCTTAACCCTAACCCCGAAACCCTAACCCTAAACCTAAACCTTACCCTTACCATAACCCTCAACCTAACCCTAACCCTAACCCTAACCCCTAACCCTAACCCTAACCCTAAACCTAACCGTACCCCTTACCTTACCCTAACCCTAACCTTAACCCTAACCCTAACACTAACCCTAACCCTAACCCTTACCCTAACCCTAACCCTAACCCTAACCCTTACCCTTAACCTAACCCTAACCCTAAACCTAACCCTAATCCTAAACCTAACCCTAACCCTTACCCTAACCCTAACCCTAACCCTTACCCTTAACCTTACCCTAGCCTAAACCTAATCCTAATCCTAACCCTAACCCTAACCCTTACCCTTAACTGAACCCTAACCCTAACCTTAATGCTAACCCTAACCCTAACCCTAACCCTTACCCTAACCCTAACCCTAACCCTAATCCTTACCCTAACCCTAACCCTAATCCTTACCCTTACCCTAACCCTAACCTTAATCCTAACCTTAACCGTAAACCTAACCCTAACTATTACCCCTACCCTAACTCTAACCCTAACCCTAACCCTTACACTAACTCTAACCCTAACCATAACCCTAAACCTAATCCTAACACTTACCCTTACCCTAACCCTAAGCCTAACCCTAACCCTATTACTCTTACCCTAACCCTAACCCTGACCCTAACCCTAACCTTAACCTAACTCTAAACCTAATCCTAACCCCTAACCCTAAACCTAACTCTAACAATAACCCTAACCCTGACGGTTACTCTAACTGTAACCCTAACACTAACCCCTAACACTAACCCAACACCTAACCCTACCCCTTACCCTTACCGTAACCCTAACACTAAACCTAACATTAAACTGAACCCGCAACTTAACCCTTTGCCCTAAACCTAACCCTAACCCTTACCCTAACCCTAATCCTAACCCTTCCCCTAATCCTAACCCTAACCTTAACCCTAACCTTTACCCTAACCCTAACCCTTACCCTTAACGAACCCTAACCCTAACCCTAACCCTAACCCTAACACTTACCCTTCTCCTAACCCTAACGCTGACCCTTACTCTAACCCTAACCCTAACCCTAACCTTAACCATTAACCTAACCTTAACCCTAACCCGAAATCTTATCCTTAACCTAAACCTAAACTGGCCGTAACCCTATCCTTACTCTAACCCTAACCCTTACCCTAATTCTAACGCTAACCTAACCCCTATCCCTAACCCTAACCCTAACCCTTACCCTAACCCTAATCCTAACCCTAAACCTAATCCTAACGCTAACCCTAACCCTAACCCTTTCCCTTACCCTAAACCTAACCCTAACCCTAACCCTAACCCTAACCCTTACCCTTACCCTTACCCTAACCCTAACTCTTACTCTAACCCTAACCCTAACCTTTACACTAACCATAACCCTAAACCTAAACCTAACCCTTACCCTTACCCTAACCCTAACCCAAACCTAACCCTAACCCTAACCCTTACCCTTACCCTAACCCTAACCCTAACCCTAAACCTAAACCTAACACTTACCTTTACCCTAACCATACCCCTAACCCTAACCCTTACCTTAACCCTAAATCTAACTCTAACCCTAACCATAACCCCTAAACCTAACCCTAACCCTAAAACTTACCCTTACAATAACCCTAAACCTAACCCTAAACCTAACCCTAACCCCTAACCCTATCCCTAACCCTAACCCTTACCCTTACCCTAACTCTAACCCTAACCTTAACACTAAACGTAACACTAACCCTAACCTAACCGTTACCCTAACCCTTACCCTAACCCTAACCCTTACCCTAAACCTAATCCTAATCCTAAACCTAACCTTAACCCTTACCCTAAACCTAACCCTAAACCTAACCCTTACCCTTACATTAACCCTAAAACTAATCCTAACCCTAACCCTAACCCTTACCCTTAACCGAAACCTAACCCTAACCTTAATGCTCAACCTAACCGTAACCCTAACCCTTACCCTAACCCTAACCCTAAACCTATCCCTAACCTTTACCCTAACCCTAACACTAAACCTAACCCAACCCTTACCCTTACCCTAACCCTAACCCAAAACTAACCCTAACCCTAACCCTAACCCTTACCCTTACCCTAACCCTAACCCTAACAATAACCCTAAACCTAACTTTAACCCTAACCCTAAACCTTACCTTAAACCTAAATCTAAGCCTAACCCTAACCCTAAATCCTAACCCTAAACCTAACCCTAAACCTTACCCTTACCCTAACCACAACCCTAACCCCTAACCCTAACCCTCACCCTAAACCTTACCCTTATCCTTACCCTAACCCTAACCTTAAATCTTACCCTAACACTAACCCTTATCCTTACCCTAACTCTAACCCTAATCCTAACCTCAAAACCTAACCCTAACCGTAAAGCCTTACCTTAACCTAACCCTACCCTAATCCTCACCCGAACCATAAACCTAACCCTAACCCTAACCCTAACCCTTACTCTTACCGTAACCCTAACCCTAACTCTAAACCTAATCCTCACCCTAACCCTAACCCTAACCCTTATCCTAACCCTTACCCTTTCCCTAACCCTAACCCTAACCCTAACCCTAACCCTTAACCTAACCCTAACCCTAACCCGAAAACTTAATCTTACCCTATCCCTAACCTGACCCTAATCCTAACCTTAAGTTAACCCTAACCATAACCCTAACCCTAACCCCTAAGCCTAACCCTGACCCTTACCCTTACCCAAATTCTAACGCTAGACCTAACACTTAACCCTAAACCTAATCCTAACCCAAACCCTTACCCTAACCCCAATCCTAACCCTAACCCTAACCCTAACCATAACCATAACCCTAACACTTACCCTTAACCTAACCCTAACCCTTACACTAACCCTAACCCAAACTCTAACCCTAACCTTTACCCTAACCCTTACCCTTAACCTTACCCTAAACCTAACCCTAACCCTCGCCCTAAACCTAACACATACCCTTACCCTCACCCTAACCCTAACCCTAACCCTTAACTTAATCCTAAATCTAACCTTAACCCTAACCCTAACCCTTACCCTTACCATAATCCTAACCCAAAGCTAACCCTAAACCTAACCCAAACCTAACACTTACCCTTACCCTAACCCTAACCCTAACCCTAACCCTTAACTTAATCCTAAATCTAACCTTAACCCTAACCCCTAACCCTAACCCTAACACTTACCCTAACCGTTAAACTAACTCTAACCCTAACCCTAACCCTAACCCTAACACTTACCCTTACCCTAACCCTAAGCCTAACCCTAACCCTAACAATTACTCTGACCCTAAAACTAACCCTGACCCTAACCCTAACCTTAACCTAACTCTAACCCTAACCCTAACCCCTAACTCTAACCCTAACTCTAACAAGAACCCTAACCCTTACCCTTACTCTAACTGTAACCCTAACCCTAACCCCTAACGCTAACCCTACCCCTAACCCTACCCCTTACCCTTACCGTAACCCTAACACTAAACGTAACATTAAACCGAACCCGAACCCTAACCCCTAACCCTAAACCTAACCCTAACCGTAACCCTAATCCTTACCCTAACCCTAATCCTAACCCTTACCGGCACCCTAACCCTAACCCTAACACCTAACCCTAACCCTAACTCTAACCCTAACCCTTACCCTTACCCTAACCCTAACCCTAAACCTAACCCCTAAACCTAACCCTAACCATAACCCTAACCATTACCCTAACCCTAACACTAACCCTAACCCTAAACCTAACCCTAAACCTAATCCTAAACCTAACCCTTACCCTTACCCTAAACCTAACCCTAAACCTAACCCTAACCCTAACCCTAACCCTAACCCTAACCCTAAACCTAACCCCTAACCCTAACCCTAACCCTAACCCTTACCCTTACCCTAACCCTAAACCTAACCCTAACCATAAACCTAACCCTTAACCTAACCCTAACCCTAACCCTAACCCTTACCTTAACCCTAAATGTAACCCTAACACTAACCCGAACCCCTAACCCTAAACCTAAACCTAACCCTAATCCTAAACCTCACCCTTACCCTTACCCTAACCCTTACCCTAACCCTAACCCTAACACTAACACTAACCCTAACCCTAAACCTAACCCTAAACTTTACCCAAACCCTAACCCTTACCCTTACCCTAACCCTAACCCGAAACCTAACTCTAACCCTAACCCTAACCCTAACCCTAACCCAAACCTTAACCCTAACCCTAACACTAACCCTAACCCTAACCCTTACAATAACCCTAACCCTAAACCTAGCCCTAACCCTAACCTTAACCCTAACCCTAACCCTAACCATAACCCTTACCCTTACCCTAACCCTAACCCTAAACCTAACACTAACCCTAACCCTCCCACTTACCCTTACCCTACCCCTAACCTTAAAGCTAACCCTAACACTAAACCCCTAAACCTAAGCCTAAACCTAACCCTAACTCTAACCCTCCCACTTACCCCAACCCTAACCCTAACCCTAACCTTAACCCTTACCCTTAATCTAACCCTAATCCTAACCCTAACACTTACATGTACCCTAACCCTAACCCTAACCCTAACCATTACACTACCCCTAACTCTAAACCTAACCCTAACCCTAACCCTTACCCTTACCCTAACCCTAACCCTAAACCTAACACGTACCCTTACCCTAACCCTAACCCTAACCCTAACCCTCACCTTAACCTAAATCTATCCCTAACCCTAACCCCTAACTCTAACCCTAAATCTAACAATAACCCTAACCCTTAACCTTACTCTAACTGTAACCCTTACCCTAACCACTATCCCTAAACCTAACCCTAACCCTTACCCTTACACTTAACCTAACCCTAACCCTAACCCTAAACCTAACCCTAATCCTAACCCTAACCCTTACCCTTACCATAGCCCTAACATGAAACCTAACCCTATCCCGAACCCTAAACCTAACCCCTAACTCTAAACTTTACCCTAACTCTATCCCTAACCCTAACCCTAAACTTTACCCTAACCCTAAACCTTACACTTAACCTAACACTTACCCTTACCCTAACCCTAACCCTAACCCTTACCCTAACCCTAACCCTAACCTGAAAACTTACTCTTACCCTAACCCTAACCTGATCCTAACCCTAAACCAAACCCTAACCCTAACCCTTACCCTAATTCTAACGCTAAACCTAACACCTAACCCTAACCCTAATCCTAAACCTAACCCTTACCCTAACCCTAACCCTAACCTGAAAACTTACTCTTACCCTAACCCTAACCTGATCCTAACCCTAAACCAAACCCTAACCCTAACCCTTACCCTAATTCTAACGCTAAACCTAACACCTAACCCTAACCCTAATCCTAAACCTAACCCTTACCCTAACCCTAAACCTAACCCTAACCCTAACCCTAACCCTAAACCTAACCCTAAACCTAACCCAAACCCTAACCCTTACCCTTTCCCTAACCCTAACCCTAAACCTAACCCTAACCCTAACCATAACCATAACCCTAACCCTTACCCTTAACCTAACCCTAACCCTTTCACTAACCCTAACCCAACCCCTAACCCTAACCTTTACCCTAACCCTAACCCTAAACCTAACCCTAACCCTTACCCTTACCATAACCCTAACCCAAACCTAACCCTAACCCTAACCCTTACCCTAACCCTAAACCTAACCCTTACCCTTAAACTTACCCTAACCCTAACCCTAACCCTCACCCTAAACCTAACACTTACCCTTACCCTAAACCTAACCCTAACTCTAACCCTTAACTTGATCCTAAATCTAACCTTAACCCTAACCCCTAACCCTAACCCTAAACCTAAACCTTATCCTTACCATAAACCTCAACCTAACCCTAACCTAACCCTAACCCCTAACCCTAACCCTAACCCTAACCCTAACCGTACCACTTACCCTTACCCTAAACCTAACCTTAAAACTAACCCTAACACTAACCCTAACCCTAACCCTTACCCTAACCCTAACCTTTACCCTAACCCTTACCCTTACCCTAACCCTAACCCTAACCCTAAAAGTAACCCTAATCCTAAACCTAACCCTAACCTTTACCCTAACCTTAACCCTAACCTAACCCTTACCGTTACACTTACCCTAACCCTAAACCTAATCCTAATCCTAACCCTAACCTTAACCCTTACCCTTAACTGAACCCTAAACCTAACCTTAATGCTAACCCTAACCCTAACCCTTACCCTAACCCTAACCCTAATCCTTACCCTAACCCTAACCCTAATCCTTACCCTTACCCTAACCCTAACCTTAATGCTAACCCTAACCATAAAACTAACCCTAACCCTAACCCCTAACCCTAACCCTCACCCTAAACCTTACCCTTATCCTTACCCTAACCCTAACCTTAAATCTAACCCTAACACTAACCCTTATCCTTACCCTAACTCTAACCCTAATCCTAACCTCAAAACCTAACCCTAACCCTAAAGACTTACCCTTAACCTAACCCTACCCTAATCCTCACCCGAACCATAAACCTAACCCTAACCCTAACCCTAACCCTTACTCTTACCGAAACCCTAAACCTAACCCTAAACCTAATCCTCACCCTAACCCTAACCCTAACCCTTATCCTAACCCTTACCCTTTCCCTAAACCTAACCCTAACCCTAACCCTAACCCTTACCCTAACCCTAACCCTAACCCGAAAACTTACTCTTACCCTATCCCTAACCTGACCCTAATCCTAACCTTAAGTTAACCCTAACCATAACCCTAACCCTAACCCCTAACCCTAACCCTGACCCTTACCCTTACCCAAATTCTAACGCTAGACATAACACCTAAACCTAAACCTAATCCTAACCCAAACCCTTACCCTAACCCTAACCCTAACCCTAACCCTAAACCTAACCCTAAACCTAACCCAAACCCTAACCCTTACCCTTACCCTAACCCTAACCCGAAACCTAACCCTAAACCTAACCATAACCATAACCCTAACACTTACACTTAACCTAACCCTAACCCTTACAGTAACCCTAACCCAAACCCTAAATGTAACCTCTATCTAACCCTTACCCTTAACCTTACCCTAACCCTAACCCTAACCCTCGCCCTAAACCTAACACTTACCCTTACCCTAACCCTAACCCTAACCCTAACCCTTAACTTAATCCTAAATCTAACCTTAACCCAAAACCTAACCCTTACCCTTACCATAATCCTAACCCAAAGCTAACCCTAACCGTAACCCAAACCTAACCCTCACCCTTACCCTTACCATAACCCTAAACCAAACCCTAGCCCTAAACCTAACACTTACCCTTACCCTAACCCTAACCCTAACCCTTCACTTAATCCTAAATCTAACCTTAACCCTAACCCCTAACCCTAACCCTAACACTTACCCTAACCGTTACACTAACTCTAACCCTAACCCTAACACTTACCCTTACCCTAACCCTAAGCCTAACCCTAACCCTAACAATTACTCTGACCCTAAAACTAACCCTGACCCTAACCCTAACCTTAACCTAACTCTAACCCTAACCCCTAACTCTAACCCTAAGTCTAACAAGAACTCTAAACATTACCCTTACTCTAACTGTAACCCTAACCCTAACCCCTAACGCTAACCCTACCCCGAACCCTACCCCTTACCCTTACCGTAACCCTAACATTAACCTAATATTAAACCGAACCCAAACCCTAACCCCAAACCCTAAACCTAACCCTAACCGTAACCCTAATCCTTACCCTAACCCTAATCCTAACCCTTACCGGAACCCTAACCCTAACCCCTAACCCTAACCCTAACTCTAACCCTAACCCTTACCCTTACCCTAACCCTAACCCTAAACCTAACCCCTAAACCTAACCCTAAACATAACCCTAACCATTACCCTAACCCTAACACTAACCCTAACCCTAAACCTAACCCTAAACCTAATCCTAAACCTAACCCTTACCCTTACCCTAACCCTAAACCTAACCCTAACCCTTATCCTTACCCTTAATCTAACCCTAACCCTAAAGCTAAACCTAACCTAACCCTAACCCTAAGCCTTACCCTTGCCATAACCCTAACACGAAACCTAACCCTATCCCGAACCCTAAACCTAACCCCTAACTCTAAACTTTACCCTAACTCTAACCCTAACCCTAACCCTAACCTTTACCCTAACCTTAAACCTTACACTTAACCTAACACTTACCCTTACCCTAACCCTAACACTAACCCCTACCCTAACCCTAACGCTAACCTGAAAACTTACTCTTACCCTAACCCTAACCTGACCCTAACCCTAAACCCAAACCTAACCCTAACCCTTACCCTAATTCTAACGCTAAACCTAACACCTAACCCTAACCCTAATCCTAAACCTAACCCTTACCCTAACCCTAAACCTAACCATAACCCTAACCCTAAACCTAACCCTAAACCTAACCCAAACCCTAACCCTTACCCTTACCCTAACCCTAACCCTAAACCTAACCCTAACCCTAACCCTAACCATAACCCTAACCCTTACCCTTAACCTAACCCTAACCCTTTCACTAACGCTAACCCAAGCCCTAACCCTAAACTTTACCCTAAACCTAACCCTAAACCTAACCCTAACCCTTACCCTTACCATAACCCTAACCCAAACCTAACCCTACCCCTAACCCTTACCCTAACCCTAAACCTAACCCTTACCCTTAAACTTACCCTAACCCTAACCCTAACCCTCACCCTAAACCTAACACTTACCCTTACCCTAAACTTAACCCTAACTCTAACCCTTAACTTAATCGTAAATCTAACCTTAACCCTAACGCCTAACCCTAACCCTAAACCTAAACCTTACCCTTACCATAAACCTCAACCTAACCCTAACCTAACCCTAACCCCTAACCCTAACCCTAACCCTAACCGTACCACTTACCCTTACCCTAAACCTAACCTTAACCCTAACCCTAACCCTAACCCTAACCCTAACCCTTACCCTAACCCTAACCTTAACCCTAACCCTTACCCTTACCCTAACCCTAACCCTGACCCTAAACCTAACCCTAATCCTAAACCTAACCCTAACCTTTACCCCAACCTTAACCCTAACCTAACCCTTACCCTTACCCTTACCCTAACCCTAAACCTAATCCTAATCCTAAACCTAACCTTAATCCTTAC
>JANJXV010000342.1:880000-915000 GCA_024803745.1 Megascapheus bottae
CCTTACCCTAACCCTAACCCTAAACCTATCCCTAACCTTTACCCTAACCCTAACACTAAACCTAACCCAACCCTTACCCTTACCCTAACCCTAACCCAAAACTAACCCTAACCCTAACCCTAACCCTTACCCTTACCCTAACCCGAACCCTAACAATAACCCTAAACCTAACTTTAACCCTAACCCTGAACCTTACCTTAACCCTAAATCTAACCCTAACCATAACCCTAACTCCTAACCCTAAACCTACCCTAAACCTTACCCTTACCCTAACCCTAACCCTAACCCCTAACCCTAACCCTCACCCTAAACCTTACCCTTATCCTTACCATAACCCTAACCTTAAATCTAACCCTAACACTAACTCTTATCTTTACCCTAACTCTAACCCTAATCCTAACCTCAAAACCTAACCCTAACCCTAAAGCCTTACCCTTAACCTAACCCTACCCTAATCCTCACCCGAACCATAATCCTAACCCTACCCCTAACCCTAACCCTTACTCTAACCGTAACCCTAACCCTAATCCTAAACCTAAACCTCACCCTAACCCTAACCCTAACCCTTATCCTAACCCTTACCGTTTCCCTAAACCTAACTCTAACCCTAACCCTAACCGTTACCCTAACCCTAACCCTAACCCGAAAACTTACTCTTACCCTATCCCTAACCTGACCCTAATCCTAACCTTAAGTTAACCCTAACCATAACCCTAACCCTAACCCCTAAACCTAACCCTGACCCTTACCCTTACCCAAATTATAACGCTAGACCTAACACCTAACCCTAAACCTAATCCTAACCCTAACCCTTACCCTAAACCTAACCCTAACCCTAACCCTAAACCTAACCCTAAACCTAACCCAAACCCTAACCCTTACCCTTACCCTAACCCTAACCCGAAACCTAACCCTAACCCTAACCCTAACCATAACCCTAACACTTACCCTTAACCTAACCCTAACACTTACACTAACCCTAACCCAAACCCTAACCCTAACCTTTACCCTAACCCTTACCCTTAACCTTACCCTAACCCTAACCCTAATCCTCGCCCTAAACCTAACACTTACCCTTACCCTAACTCTAACCCTAACCCTTAACTTAATCCTAAATCTAACCTTAACCCTAACCCTAACTCTTACCCTTACCATAACCCTAACCCAAAGCTAACCCTAACCCTAACCCAAACCTAACCCTCACCCTTACCCTTACCCTAACCCTAATCCTAACCCTTAACTTAATCCTAAATCTAACCTTAACCCTAACCCCTAACCCTAACCCTAACACTTACCCTAACCGTTACACTAACTCTAACACTAACCCTAACCCTAACCCTAACACTTACCCTTACCCTAATCCTAAGCCTAACCCTAACCCTAACAATTACTCTGACCCTAAAACTAACCCTGACCCTAACCCTAACCCTAACCCCTAACCCTAACCCTAACTCTATCCCTAACCCTTACCCTTACCCTAACCCTGATCCTAAACCTAACCCTAACCCTAACCGTAAAACTTACCCCAACCCCAACCCTAACCCTAAACCTAAACCTAACCCTAACCCTAACCCTTACCCTTAATTTAACCCTAACCCTAAACCTAACCCTAACCCTAACACTTTCCCTTACCCTAACCCTAACTCTAACGCTAACCCTTACACTACCCCTAACCCTAACCCTAACCCAAACCTAACCCTTACCCTTACCCTAACCCTAACCCTAACCCTAATACTTACCCTTACCCTAACCCTAACCCTGACCCGAACCCTCACCTTAACCTAACTCTAACCCTAACCCTAACACCTAACTCTAACCCTAACTCTAACAATAACTCTAACCCTTAACCTTACCCTAACTGTAACAATAACGCTAACCCCTAACCCTAAACCTAATCATAACCCTAACCCTTCCCCTTACCCTAACCCTAACCCTTACCTAACCCTAACTCTAACCCTAACCCTAACCTTTACCCTAACCATAAACCTAAACCTAACCCTATCCCTTACCCTTACCCTAACCCTAACCCAAACCTAACCCTAACCCTAACCCTTACCCTTAACCTAACCCTAACCCTAACACGAAACCTAACACTTACCTTTACCCTAACCCTATCCCTTACCCTAACCCTTACCTTAACCCTAAATCTAACTCTAACCCTAACCCTAACCCCTAACCCTAACCCTTACCCTAAACATTACCCTTACTCTAACCTTAAACCTAACCCTAAACCTAACCCTAACCCCTTACCGTATCCCTAACCCTAACCCTTACCCTTAACCTAACTCTAATCCTAAACCTAACCTTAACCCTTACCCTAACCCTAACCCTAACCCTTACCCTTACCTTAACCCTAAACCTAATCCTAACCCTAACCCTAACCCTTACCCTTAACAGAAACCTAACCCTAAATTTAATGCTCACCCTAACCGTAACCCTAACCCTTACCCTACACCTAACCCTAACCCTAACCTTTACTCTAACCCTAACACTAAACCTAACCCAACCCTTATCCTTACCCTAACCCTAACCCAAAACTAACCCTAACCCTAACCCTAACCCTTACCCTTACCCTAACTCTAACCCTAACACTAACCCTAACCCTAACTTTAACCCTAACCCTAAACCTTATCTCAACCCTAAATCTAACCCTAACCCTAACCCTAACTCCTAACCCTAAACCTAACCCTAAACCTTACCCTTACCCTAACCCTAAACCTAACCCTAACCCTAACCCTAACCCTCACCCTAAAACTTACCCTTACCCTTACTCTTACCCTAACCCTAACCTTAAATCTAAACCTAACACTAACCCTAACCCTAACCCTTATCCTTACCCTAACTCTAACTCCAATCCTAACCTCAAAACCTAACCCTAACCCTAAAGCCTTACCCTTAACCTAACCCTACCCTAATCCTCAACCTATCCATAAACCTAACCCTAACCTTAACCCTTACTCTTACCATAATCCTAACCCTAACCCTAAACCTAATCCTTACCCTAACCCTAACCCTAACCCTAACCCTTATCCTAACCCTTACCCTTTCCCTAAACCTAACCCTAACCCTAACCCTAACCCTAACCTTAACCATAACCCTAACCCTAACCCTAACCCTAGCCTTACCCTTACCCTAAACCTAACCCTAAACCTAACCCTAACCCTAACACTCACCTTTACCCTTACCCAAACCCTAACCTTAAACCTAACCCTAACACTAAACCCCTAACCCTAACCCTAAACCTAACCATAACCCTAACCGTAACACTTACCCCAACCCTAACCCTAACCCTAACCCTAAACCTAACCCTAACCCTAACCCTAACCCTTACCCTTAATCTAACCCTAACCCTAAACCTAACCCTAACCATAACACTTACCCTTACCCTAACCCTAACTCTAACCCTAAACCTTACACTGCCCCTAACCCTAACCCTAACTCAAACCTAACCCTAACCCTTACCCTAACCCTAACCCTAACACTTACCCTTACCCTAACCCTAACCCTGACCCGAACCCTCACTTTACCCTAACTCTAACCCTAACCCTAACACCTAACTCTAACCCTAACTCTAAAAAAAACCCTAAACCTTAACCTTACCCTAACTGTAACCCTAACCCTAACCCCTAACCCTAACCTTAACCCTAACCCTAACCCTTACCCTTAACCTAACCCTAACCCTAACACTAACCCTAAACCTAACCCTAACCCTAACCCTAACCCTTACCCTTACCTTAACCATAACACTAAACCTAACCCTAACACTAACCCTAAGCCTAACCCCTAACTCTAAACTTTACCCTAACCCTAACCCTAACACTAACACTAAACTTTACACTAACCCTAACCCTTACCCTTAACCTAACCCTTACCCTAACCCTAACCATAACCCTAACTCTAACCCTTACCCTAAACCTAACCCGAAAACTTACTCTTACCCTAACTCTAACCTGACCCTAAACCTAACCTTAAGCTAACCCTAACCATAACCCTAACCTAACCCCTAACCCCAACCTTAACCCTTAACCTTACCCAAATTCTAACGCTAAACCTAACACCTAACCCTAACCATAATCCTAACCCTAACCCTTACCCTTACCCTAACCCTAACCCTAACCCTAACCCTAACCCTTACCCTTACCCTAAACCTAACCCATACCCTAACCATTACCCTTACCTAACCCTAACCCTAAACCTAACCCTAACCCTAACCCTAACCATAACCCTAACCCTTACCCTTAACCTAACCCTAACCCTTACCCTAACCCTAACCCAAACCCTAACCCTAACCTTTACCCTAACACTAACCCTAAACCTAACCTAACCCTTACCCTTACCATAACCCTAACCCAAACAATACCCTAACACTAACCCAAACCTAACCCTATCCCTTACCCTTACCCTAACCCTAAACCTAAGCCTAGCCCTAAACCTAACACTTACCCTTACCCTAACCCTAACCCTAACCCTTAACTTAATCCTAAATCTTAGCTTAACCCTAACCCCTAACCCTAACCCTAAACCTAAACCTTACCCTTAACATAACCCTCAACCTAACCCTAACCACAACCCTAACCCCTAACCCTAACCCTAACCCTAAACCTTACCCTTACCCTAACCGTAAACCTAACCTTAACCTTAACCCTAATCCTAACACTAAACCTAACCCTACCCCTTACCCTAAACCTAAACCTAACCCTAACCCTAACCCTTACTCTTACCCTAATCCTAAAGCTAATCCTAACCCTAATCCTAAACCTAACCCTAACCCTTACCCTAACCCTAACCCTAACCCTAACCCTTACCCTTACCCTAAACCTAACCCTAACCCTAACCCTAACACCTAACCCTAACCCTAACCGTACCCCCTACCCTTACCCTAACCCTAACCTTAACCATAACCCTAACACTAAACCTAACCCTAACCCTTACCCTAACCCTAACCCTAACCCTAACCCTAACCCTTAACCTAACCCTAACCCTAAACCTAACCCTAATCCTAAACCTAACGCTAACCCTTACCCTAAGCCTAGCCCTAACCCTAACCCTTACCCTAACCCTAAACCTAATCCTAATCCTAACCCTAACCCTTACCATTAACCGAACCCTAACCCCAAACTTAATGCTAACCCTAACTCTAACCCTAACCCTAACACTAATCCTTACCCTAACCCTAACCCTAACCCTTACCCTTACGATAACCCTAACCTTAATGCTAACCCTAACCGTAACCCTAACCCTAACACTTGCCCTTACCCTAACTCTAACCCTAACCCTAACCCTTACACTAACTCTAACAATAACCATAACCCTAACTCTAACCCTAACACTTACACTTACCCTAACTTTAAGCCTAACCCTAACCCTAACTATTACTCTTACCCTAACCCTAACCCTGACCCTAACCCTAAACTTAACCTAACTCTAACCCTAACCCTAAACCCTAACTCTAACCCTAACTCTAAAAATAACCCTAACCCTTACCCTTACACTAACGGTAACCCAACCCTAACCCCTAACGCTAACCCTACCCCTAACCCTACCCCTTACCCTTACCGTAACCCTAACACTAAACCTAACATTAAAACGAACCTGAACCCTAACCCCTAACCCTAAACCTAACCCTAACCGTAACCCTAATCCTTACCCTAACCCTAATCCAAACCCTTACCCTAACCCTAACCCTAACCCTAACCTTTACCCTAACCCTAACCCTTACCCTTAACCTAACCCTAACCCTAACCCTAAACCTAACACTTACCCTTATCCTAACCCTAACGCTAACCCTTACCCTAACCCTAACCCTAAACATAACCTTAAACATTACCCTAACCCTAACCCGAAAACTTATCCTTAACCTAAACCTAACCTAGCCGTAATCCTATCCTTACTGTAACCCTAACACTTACCCTAACCCGAACCTTTACCCTAACCCTAACCCTAACCCTAAACCTAACCCTAACCCTAACCCTAACCCTTACCCTTCCCCTAACCCTAACCCTAAACCTAACCCTAAACCTAACCCTAACCCTAACCCCTACCCTTACCCTAACCCTAACCCTTACCCTAACCCTAACCCTAACCCTATCCCTAACCTTTACCCTAACCATAACCCTAAACCTAACCCTAACACTTACCCTTGCCCTAACCCTAAACCAAACCTAACCCTAACCCTAAACCTTACCCTTACCCTACACCTACCCTTCCTTAACCCTAAATCTAATTCTAACCCTAAACCTAACCCCTAACCCTAACCCTAACGGCAAACCTTACCCTTACCCTAACCCTAAACCTAACCCTAACCCTAACCCTAATCCTAACCCTTACCCTTACCCTAACTCTAACCCTAACCTTAACCCTAACCCTAACACTAACACTAACCTAACCCTTACCCTAACCCTAACCATAACCCTAACTCTAACCCTTACCCTAAACCTAACCCGAAAACTTACTCTTACCCTAACTCTAACCTGACCCTAAACCTAACCTTAAGCTAACCCTAACCATAACCCTAACCTAACCCCTAACCCCAACCTTAACCCTTAACCTTACCCAAATTCTAACGCTAAACCTAACACCTAACCCTAACCATAATCCTAACCCTAACCCTTACCCTTACCCTAACCCTAACCCTAACCCTAACCCTAACCCTAACCCTTACCCTTACCCTAAACCTAACCCATACCCTAACCATTACCCTTACCTAACCCTAACCCTAAACCTAACCCTAACCCTAACCCTAACCATAACCCTAACCCTTACCCTTAACCTAACCCTAACCCTTACCCTAACCCTAACCCAAACCCTAACCCTAACCTTTACCCTAACACTAACCCTAAACCTAACCTAACCCTTACCCTTACCATAACCCTAACCCAAACAAAACCCTAACACTAACCCAAACCTAACCCTATCCCTTACCCTTACCCTAACCCTAAACCTAAGCCTAGCCCTAAACCTAACACTTACCCTTACCCTAACCCTAACCCTAACCCTTAACTTAATCCTAAATCTTAGCTTAACCCTAACCCCTAACCCTAACCCTAAACCTAAACCTTACCCTTAACATAACCCTCAACCTAACCCTAACCACAACCCTAACCCCTAACCCTAACCCTAACCCTAAACCTTACCCTTACCCTAACCGTAAACCTAACCTTAACCTTAACCCTAATCCTAACACTAAACCTAACCCTACCCCTTACCCTAAACCTAAACCTAACCCTAACCCTAACCCTTACTCTTACCCTAATCCTAAAGCTAATCCTAACCCTAATCCTAAACCTAACCCTAACCCTTACCCTAACCCTAACCCTAACCCTAACCCTTACCCTTACCCTAAACCTAACCCTAACCCTAACCCTAACACCTAACCCTAACCCTAACCGTACCCCCTACCCTTACCCTAACCCTAACCTTAACCATAACCCTAACACTAAACCTAACCCTAACCCTTACCCTAACCCTAACCCTAACCCTAACCCTAACCCTAACCCTTAACCTAACCCTAACCCTAAACCTAACCCTAATCCTAAACCTAACGCTAACCCTTACCCTAAGCCTAGCCCTAACCCTAACCCTTACCCTAACCCTAAACCTAATCCTAATCCTAACCCTAACCCTTACCATTAACCGAACCCTAACCCCAAACTTAATGCTAACCCTAACTCTAACCCTAACCCTAACACTAATCCTTACCCTAACCCTAACCCTAACCCTTACCCTTACGATAACCCTAACCTTAATGCTAACCCTAACCGTAACCCTAACCCTAACACTTGCCCTTACCCTAACTCTAACCCTAACCCTAACCCTTACACTAACTCTAACAATAACCATAACCCTAACTCTAACCCTAACACTTACACTTACCCTAACTTTAAGCCTAACCCTAACCCTAACTATTACTCTTACCCTAACCCTAACCCTGACCCTAACCCTAAACTTAACCTAACTCTAACCCTAACCCTAAACCCTAACTCTAACCCTAACTCTAAAAATAACCCTAACCCTTACCCTTACACTAACGGTAACCCAACCCTAACCCCTAACGCTAACCCTACCCCTAACCCTACCCCTTACCCTTACCGTAACCCTAACACTAAACCTAACATTAAAACGAACCTGAACCCTAACCCCTAACCCTAAACCTAACCCTAACCGTAACCCTAATCCTTACCCTAACCCTAATCCAAACCCTTACCCTAACCCTAACCCTAACCCTAACCTTTACCCTAACCCTAACCCTTACCCTTAACCTAACCCTAACCCTAACCCTAAACCTAACACTTACCCTTATCCTAACCCTAACGCTAACCCTTACCCTAACCCTAACCCTAAACATAACCTTAAACATTACCCTAACCCTAACCCGAAAACTTATCCTTAACCTAAACCTAACCTAGCCGTAATCCTATCCTTACTGTAACCCTAACACTTACCCTAACCCGAACCTTTACCCTAACCCTAACCCTAACCCTAAACCTAACCCTAACCCTAACCCTAACCCTTACCCTTCCCCTAACCCTAACCCTAAACCTAACCCTAAACCTAACCCTAACCCTAACCCCTACCCTTACCCTAACCCTAACCCTTACCCTAACCCTAACCCTAACCCTATCCCTAACCTTTACCCTAACCATAACCCTAAACCTAACCCTAACACTTACCCTTGCCCTAACCCTAAACCAAACCTAACCCTAACCCTAAACCTTACCCTTACCCTACACCTACCCTTCCTTAACCCTAAATCTAATTCTAACCCTAAACCTAACCCCTAACCCTAACCCTAACGGCAAACCTTACCCTTACCCTAACCCTAAACCTAACCCTAACCCTAACCCTAATCCTAACCCTTACCCTTACCCTAACTCTAACCCTAACCTTAACCCTAACCCTAACACTAACACTAACCTAACCCTTACCCTAACCCTAACCATAACCCTAAACCTAACCCTTACCCTAAACCTAACCCTAATCCTAAACCTAACCTTAACCCTTACCCTTAACCTAACCGTAACCCTAACCCTTACCATTACGTTAACCCTAAACCTAATCCTAACCCTAACCCTATCCCTTAACCACAACCAAAATCTAACCCTATCCGTAATGCTCACCCTAACCGTAATCCTAACCCTTACCATAACCCTAACCGTAACCCTAACCCTAACCTTTACCCTAACCCTAACCCTAAACCGAACCCTAACCCTTACCCTTACCCTAACCCTAACCCAAAACTAACCCTAACCCTAACCCTAACCCTAACCCTTACCCTTACCCTAACCCTAACCCTAACACTAACCCTAAACCTTACACTTACATTAACCCTAACCCTAACCTTAAATCTAACCCTAACACTAACCCTAACCCTAAACCTTATCCTTACCCTAACTCTAAACCTAACCCTAACCCCAAAACCTAACCCTAACCCTAAATCCTTCCCCTTAACCTAACCCTACCCTAACCCTTTCCCTAACCATAAACATAACCCTAACTCTAACCCTAACTCTTACCCTTACCTTAACCCTAACCCTAAACCTAACCCTAAACCGTACCCTAACCCTAACCCTTACCATAACCCTAACCCTAACCCTAACCCTAACCTTTATCCTAACCCTAAACCTAACCTAACCCTAACCCTTACCCTAAACTTAACCCTAAACCTATCCCTAACCTTTACCCTAACCCTAACACTAAACCTAACCCAACCCTTACCCTTACCCTAACCCTAACCCAAAACTAACCCTAACCCTAACCCTAACCCTTACCCTTACCCTAACCCTAACCCTAACAATAACCCTAAACCTAATTTTAACCCTAACCCTAAACCTTACCTTAAACCTAAATCTAACCCTAACCCTAACCCTAAATCCTAACCCTAAACCTAACCCTAAACCTTACCCTTAGCCTAACCCTAACCCTAACCCCTAACCCTAACCCTCACCCTAAACCTTACCCTTATCCTTACCCTAACCCTAACCTTAAATCTAACCCTAACACAAACCCTTATCCTTACCCTAACTCTAACCCTAATCCTAACCTCAAAACCTAACCCTAACCGTAAAGCCTTACCCTTAACCTAACCCTACCCTAATCCTCACCCGAACCATAAACCTAACCATAACCCTAACCCTTACTCTTACCGTAACCCTAACCCTAACCCTAAACCTAATCCTCACCCTAACCCTAACCCTAACCCTTATCCTAACCCTTACCCTTTCCCTAAACCTAACTCTAACCCTAACCCTAACCCTTACCCTAACCCTAACCCTAACCTAACCCTAACCTAACCCTTTCCCTAAACATAAACATAACCCTAACTCTAACCCTAATTCTTACCCTTACCTTAATCCTAACCCTAAACCTAACCCTAAACCTTACCCTAACCCTAACCCTTACCCTAACCCTAACCCTAACCCTAACCCTAACCCTAACCTTTATCCTAACCCTAAACCTAACCTAACCCTAACCCTTACCCTTACCCTAACCCTAAACTAAACCTAACACTTACGCTTACCCTAAACCTAACCTTAACGCTAACCCTAACCCTTACCTTAAATCTAAATCTAACCCTAACCCTAACCCTTACTCCTAACCCTAAACCTTACCCTTACCCTAACCCTAAACCTAACCCTAACACTAACACTAACCCTAACCCTTACCCTCACCCTAACCCTAACCCTAACCCTAACCCTTACTCTTAACCTTACCCTAAACCTTACCTTAATGCTAACGCTAACTCTAACCCTAACCCTAACCGTTACCATAACCCTAACCCTAACCCTAATCCTAACCGTAACCCTAACCCTAACCCTTACCCTTTCCCTAACCCTAACCCTAACCCTAACTCTAACCCTAACTCTTGTCCCTACATAACTCTAAGCCTAACTCTAACCCTAATCTTAACACTAACCCTAACCCTTACTCGTACCCTAACCCTAACCCTAAACCTAACCCTTACACTTACCCTAACCTTAACCCTAAACCTGAACCTTACCATTACCCTAACCCTAACCCTAACCGTAACCCTAACCCTAACCCTTATCCTTACCCTAACCCTAACCCTAAACCTAACCCTAAACCTAACTCTAACCCTAACCCTAACCCTTACACTAACTCTAACCATACCCCTAACCCTAACCCTAACCCTAACTTCAATGCTAACCCTAAACTTAACCCTAACCCTAACCCTTACACTAACCCTAACCCTAACCCTAATACTTAGCCTAACCCTAAACCTGACCCTTACCCTAACCCTTACCCGTTTCCTAACCCTATACCTAACCCTAACCTTAACCATAACCCTAACCCTATCCCTAACCCTTACTCTTACCATAACCCTAACCCTAAACCTAACCCTAACCTTAACCCTAAACCTAACCCTAACTGTTACCCTTAACCTAACCCTAAACCTAAACCTAACACTTACGCTTACCCTAAACCTAACCTTAACGCTAACCCTAACCCTTACCATAAATCTAAATCTAACCCTAACCCTAACCCTTACTCCTAACCCTAAACCTTACCCTTACCCTAACCCTAAACCTAACCCTAACACTAACACTAACCCTAACCCTTACCCTCACCCTAACCCTAACCCTAACCCTAACCCTTACCCTTAACCTTACCCTAAACCTTACCTTAATGCTAACGCTAACTCTAACCCTAACCCTAACCGTAACCCTAACCCTAACCTTTACCCTAACCCTAACCCTAAACCGAACCCTAACCCTTACCCTTACCCTTACCCTAACCCTAACCCAAAACTAACCCTAACCCTAACCCTAACCCTTACCCTTAACCTTACCCTAAACCTTACCTTAATGCTAACTCTAACCCTAACCCTAAACCTTACCTTAACCCTAACCTAATCCAAACCGTAACCCTAACCCTAACCCTTACACTTTCCCTAACCCTAACCCTAACCCTAACTCTAACCCTAACTCTTGTCCCTACCATAACTCTAACCCTAACTCTAACCCTAATCTTAACACTAACCCTAACCCTTATCCGTACCCTAACCCTAACCCTAAACCTAACCCTTACACTTACCCTAACCCTAACGCTAAACCTGAACCTTACCATTAACCTAACCCTAACCCTAACCATAACCCTAACCCTAACCCTTATCCTTACCCTAACCCTAACCCTAAACCTTACCCTAAACCTAACTCTAACCCTAACCCTAACCCTTACCCTAACTCTAACCATAACCTTAACCCTAACCCTAACCCTAACTTCAATGCTAACCCTAAACTTAACCCTAACCCTAACCCTTACACTAACCCTAACCCTAACCCTAATACTTAGCCTAACCCTAACCCTGACCCTTACCCTAACCCTTACCCGTTTCCTAACCCTAAACCTAACCCTAAACTTAACCCTAACCCTAACCCTATCCCTAACCCTTACCCTTACCATAACCCTAACCCTAAACCTAACCCTAACCCTAACCCTAACCCTAACTGTTACCCTTAACCTAAACCTAAACCTAAACCTAACCCCAACTCTAACACTTACCCGTATCCTAACCCTAACCCTGACCCTAACCCTAACCTTACCCTAACCCTAACCCTAACCCTAACCCTAAACTTAACCCTAATCCCAATCCTTACACTAACCCTAAACCTAACCCTAATCCTTACCCTAACCCTAACCCTAACCCTAACCCTTACCCTAACCCTAACCCTAACACTAACCCTTACCCAAACCCTAACCCTAATCCTAAACCTAACACTAACCCTAACCCTAACCCTAACCCTTACCCTAACCCTAACCCTAACAGTAACCCTTACCCTAACCCTAACCCTTACCCTAACCCTAACACATACTCTAACCCTAACCCTATCCCTTACCCTAACCCTAACACTAAAGCGAACCCTAACCCCTACCCTTACCCAAACACTCACCCTAACCCTAACACTAACCTTAACCCTTACCTTAACCCTAACCTAACTGTAACCTTTACCCTTACCCTAAACCTAACCCTAACCTTAACCCCAACCCTAAACCTAACCCTAACACTTACCCTTGCCCTAAACCTAACTCTAAACCTAACCCTAAGCCTAACCCTAACCCTTACCCTACCCCTAACCCTTACTCTAACCCTAACCCTAAACCTTACCCTTTCCCTAACCCTAAACGTAACACTAACCCTATACGTAACCCTTTCCCTAACCCTAACCCTAATCCTAACCCTTACCCTAAACTTTACCCTAACCCTAACCCTAACCCTTACCCTAAACCTAACCTTAACCCCAACCCTAACACTAACCCTAACCCTTACCCTTACCCTAACCCTAACCCTAACCAGTACCCTTACCCTTACCCTAACCCTAACCCTTACCTTAATGCTAACCCTAACTCTAACCCTAACCCTTACCCTTACCCTAACCCTAACCCTTACCTTAATGCTAACCCTAACTCTAACCCTAACCCTTACCCTAACCCTAACCCTAACCCTAATCCTAACCCTTACCCTAACCTAACCCTTTCCCTAAACCTTACCCTAACCATAACTCTAACCCTATACCCTTGTCCCTACCCCAACCCTAACCCTAACCCTCACCCTAATCTTAACCCTAACCCTTACCCTTACGCTAACCCTAACCCTAAAGCTAACCCTAACCCTAAAACTTAACCTAACCCTTACACTTACCCTAACCCTAACCTTAAACTTAACACTAACCCTAACTCTAATCCTAACCCTAACCCCTAACCCTAACCCTAAACCTAAACCCAACCCTAACCCTCACTCTAACCCTAACCCTAACCCCTAACCCTAACCCTAACTCTAACCCTATCCCTAACATTAACCCTAACCCTTACCCTTACCCTAACCTAACCCTTACCCAAAAGCTAAGCATAACCCTTACCCTTACCCTAACTCTAACTCTAAACCGAACACTAACCCTAACCCTAAACCTTACCCTTACCCTAACCCTAACCCTAACCCTAAACCTAATCCTAAAACTTACCCTTAACCTTACCCTTACCCTAACTCTAACGCTAAGCTTAACCTAAACCTAACCGTAACCCTAACCCTTACCCTTACCCTTACCCTAAACCTAATCCTACCCCTAACCCTAACTCTAAGTCTAACCCAAATCCGTAACCCTAACCCTTACCCTTAACCTAACCGTAACCCTAACCCTAACCCTAACCTAACCATAACCCTAACCCTAACCCTAACCCTTACCCTTGCCCTAACCCTAACCCTAACCCTAACATTTACCCTTACCCTAACCCTAACCCGAAACCTAACCCTTACGCTAACCCTAACCCTAACCCTAACCCTAACTTAACCCTAAACCTAACCCTAACACTAACCCTTACCCTTACCCTTACCCTAACAATAAACCTAACCCTAACCCTAACCCTAACCCTTATCCTTACTCTAACCCTAACCCTAAACCTAACCCTAATCTTCATCCTAACCTAACCCCTAACCCTAACCCTAAACCTAAAACTAACCCTAACCTTAACCTTAACCTTAACCCCAACCCTAACCCTAACCCTAACCCTTACCCTTACAGTTACCCTAACCCTAACTCTAAACCTAACTCTAACCCTAAACCTAACTCTTATCCGTACCCTAACCCTAACGCTAAACCTAACCCTAATCTTTATCCTAACCCTAACCACTAATCGTAACCCTAACCCCAACCTAACCCTTACCCTTACCCTTACCTTGACCCTAACCCTAACGATAATCCTAACACTCACCTTACCCTAAAACTTACCCTAACCCTAATGCTAAACCTAACCCTAATCCTAACCCTAACCCTTACCCTTACCCTAACCCTAACCCTAAACCTAATCCTAAACCTAATCCTAACCCCTAACAATAACCCTAAACCTAACCGTTACACTCACCGAACCCTAACCCTTAGCTTAATGCGAACCCTAACCCTAACCCTAACCTTTACACTAACCCAAAATCTAACCCTAATCCTTACCCTAAACCTACCCCTAAGGCTTACCCTTACCCTAACCTTAACCTTAATGGTAACCCTAACCATAACCCTAACCCTGACCCTAACCCTAACCCTAACCCTAACCCTAATCCTAACGCTTACCCTAACCCTTAACCTTTCCTTAACCCTAACGCTTACTCTAAACCTTACCCTTACCCTTACCCTAACCATAACCCTAACGCTAACCCTAACCGTAAAACTAACCCTAACCCTAACCCTAACTCTTACCTTTACCCTAAACCTAACCCTAAACCTAACCCTAACCCTAACCTTAGCCCTAACCCTAACCGTGCCCTAACCCTAACCCTAACCCTAACACTTACCCTCACCCTAACCCTAACCCTAACATTAATGCCAACCCTAAACCTAAACCTAACCCTAACCCTAACCCTTACCCTTACTCTAACCCTAACCCTAACCCTAACACGTACACTTACCCTAACCCTAACCCTAACCCTAACCCTTACCCTAAGCCTAACCCTAACCCTAACCCTGAACTTAACCCTAACCCTAACCCTAACACTTAACCTTACCCTTACCCTAACCTTAACCCTAACCCTAAAACTAATCCTAACCTTAACGTTAACCCTAACCCTAAACCTAACCCTAATCATTACCTTACCCTAACCCTAACCCTAAACCTAACCCTAAACCTAACCCTAACCCTAACCCTAAACCTAACCCTAATCCTATTCCTAACCCTAACCCCTAACCCTAAGCCTAACCCTAAACATAACCCTTACCCTTACCCTAACCCTAACACTTACCCTTACCGTAACCCTAACCCTAACCCTAACCCTAACACTTACCATTACCCTAAACCTAACTCTAACCCTTACACTAACCCTAACCCTAACACAAACCCTAAACCCTAAACCTAACCCTAACCCTAACCCTAACTCTACCCCTTACTCTTACCCTAACCCTACCCCTAAACCTAACCCTTACCCTAACCCTATCCTTAACCCTTACGCAAACCCTAACCCTAACCCTAACCCCTAATACTAACCCTAACCCTAAACCTAATCCTAACCCTAACCCTAACCTTAACCCTAACCCTAACCCTAACCCTAACCCTAATCCTTACCCTTACCCTTTCCCTAACCCTAACCCTAACCCTAAAACTAACCCTAAACTTAACTTTAACCCTAACCCTAACCCTACCCCTAACCCTTACCCTTACCGTAAGCCTAATCCTAAACCTAACCCTAACCTTAACCCTAACACTTACCCTTACCCTAACCCTAACCCTAAACCTAACCCTAACCCTAATCCTAACCCTAACCCCTAACCCTAACCCTAACCCTAACCCTTATCCTAACCCTAACCCTAACCCTAAACCTAACCCTTACCCTAATCCTAACCCTAACCCTAACCCTAAACCTAACCTTAACCATAACCCTAAACCTTACCCTTACCCTAACCCTAAACCTTACCCTAAAACTAACCCTAACCTTAATCTTAACCCTAACCCTAACCCTAATCCTAATCCTAACCCTAACCCTAAACCTAACACTTACCCTTACCCTAACCCTAACCCTAAACCTAACCCTAACCCTAATTCTAACCCTAACTCCTAAACCTAACCCTAACCGTAACCCTAAACATAACCCTAACCGTAACCGTAACCCTAACCCTAACCCTTACCCTTACCGTAACTTTAATACTAACCCTAAACTTAACCCTAACCCTAACCCCTACCCCTAACCCTAAAGCTAATCCTAACTCTAACCCTTATGCTTACCCTAACCCTAACCCTAAACCTAACTCTTACCCTAAGCCTAACCCTAAACCTTACCCTAACCCTAACCCTAACCATAAGCCCTAACACTAACCCTAACCCTAACCCTCACCCTAACCCTAAGCCTAACCTAACCCTTACCCTTAGCCTAACCTTACCCTAACCCTAACCATTACCCTTACCCTAACCCTAACCCTAACCATAACACTAAATCTAACCCTAACCCCTAACCCTAACCCTAAACCTGACCCTTACCCGAACCCTAACCCTAAGACTAACCCTAACCTAACCCTAACATTAAACCTAACCGTTACCATTACAGAACCCTAAACCTAAGCTTAATGCTAAACATAACCCTAACCATAACCCTTACCCTAACCCGAATCCTAACCCTAATCCTTACCCTAACCCTAGCCTAACCCTTACCCTTACCCTAACCCTAACCCTAACCTTAATGCTAACCCTAACCCTAACCATAACACAAAACCTAACCCTTACCCTAACCCTAACCCTAATCCTAACCCTAAACCTAACCCTAACCATAACCTAACCCTTAACCTTTCCCTAATCCTAACCCTAACCCTAACCCTTAACACTAACCTTACCCTAACCCTAACCCTAACCCTAACCTTAAAACTAACCCTAACCCTAACCCTAACTCTTAGCCTTACCCTAACCTTAACCCTTACACTTACACTAACCCTAACCCTAAACCTATACCTAACCCTAATCCTAACCCTAACCCTAACCCTATCCCTAACCTTAACCCTAACCTTAACCCTAACCCTTACCCTTACCCTAACCCTAAACCTAAACCTAACCTTAACCCTAACCCTAACCCTAACACTAATCCTAACCCTAACCCTAACCCTTACCCTTACCCTAACACTAACCCTAACCCTAACCCTAACACTTACCCTAACCCTAAACCTAAACCTTACCCTCACCCTAACCATAACCCTAAGGTTAACGCCAACCTAAACCTAAACCTAACCCAAAGCTAACCTTTAACCTTACCCTAACCCTAACCCTAACACTTACACTTACACTAACCCTAATCCTAAACCTAACCCTTACCCTAACCCTAACCCTAACCCTAACGTCAACCCTAACCCTTACCTTTACCCTTACCCTAACCCTAACCTAAACCTAAAACTAACCCAAGCCTTAACCTTAACCCTAACCCTAACCCTAACCCTTACCCTTACCCTAAACCTGAACCTAACCATAACCCTAACCCTAACCCTTACCCTTGACCTAACACTAACCCTAAACCTAACCCTAACCCTAATCCTAACCCTAAACCTAACCTAACCCTAACCGTAACCCTAACCCTTACCCTTACCGTAACCCTAACCCTAACCCTAACACTTACCCTTATCCTAACCATAATCCTAACCCTTACATTAACCCTAACCGTAACACTAACTCTAAACGCTAAACCTAACCCTAACCCTAACCCTAACTCTAACCCTTACCCTTACCCTAACCCTACAACTAAACCAAACACTTATCCTAACTCTATCCCTAACCCTTACCCTAACCCTAACCCCTAACCCTAACACTAACCCTAACCCTAACCCTAATCCTTCCCCTAATCCTAAACCTAACCCCAACCCTAAACCTAACCCTTACCCTTACGCTAACCCTACCCTAAACCTAACCCTAACCCTAACCCTAATCCTACCCCTAACCCTAAACCTACTCCTAACCCTAACTCTAACCCCAACCTCTAACCAGAACCCTAACCCTCACCCTAACCCTAACCCTAAACCTAAACCTAACCCTAGGCCTAACCCTTACCCTAACCATTACCCTTTCCCTACCTCTAACCCTAACCCAAACCCTAACCCTAACCCTAACCTTAACCCTAAACCTAACCCTAAACCATACCCTTACCCTAACCCTAACCCTAAACCTAACCCTAACCCTAATTTAAAACTAACCCTCACACTTACCCTTCCCTAACCCTAAACCTAAACCTAAACCTAAACCAAACCCTAACCCAAACCCTTAACGATAACCCTAACCCTTACCCTCACCTTAACCCTAACTCTAAACCTAACCCTAACCTTTACCCTTACCCTAACCCGAACCCTAAACCTAACCCTAACCTCTAACCCTAACCCTAACCCTAACCCTAACACCCACCCAAACACTAACCCTAAACCTAACCCTAAACCTAACCCTATCCCTAAACCTAACCCCTAACCCTAACACTAACACTAACCCTAACCCTAACACTTACCCTAACCCTAACCCTAACCCTAAACCTAAACCTAAAACTAGCCCTAACCCTTACCCTAACCCTTACGCTTTCCCTAACCCTAACGCTAAACCTAACCCTAACCCTAACCCTAACCCTCACCCTAACCCTAACCTAAACCTGACCATAACCCTAACCCTAATCGTTACCCTTAACCTAACCCTAACCCTAACCCTAAGCCTAACCCTAACCCTAACACTTACCCTTACACTAACCCTAACCCTAACACTAACCCTAACACTTACCCTTACCCTAACCCTAACCCTGACCCTAACCCTAACCTTACCCTAACCCTAACCCCTAACCCTAACCCTAACCCTAACCCTTACCATTACCCTAACTCTAACACTAACCCTAACGCCTAAACCTAAACCTAACCCTAACCCCAACCCTAAACCTAACCCTAACCCTAAATCTAATCCTAACCCTAACCCCAAACAATAACTCTAACCCTAAATCTAAACCTAACATTAACCCTAACCCTTACCCTTACCCTAACCCTAACCCTAACCTAAACCCTAACCCTAACCCTTACCCTTACCATATCCCAAAACCTAAACGTAACACTAACCCTAACTCTAACACTTATCCTTACCCTCACCCTAAACCTAACCCTAACCCTTACTCTTACCATAACCGTAACCCTAACCCTAACCTTAACCCTTACCCTAACCCAAACCCTAACCATAACACTAACACTAACCCCGGACCATAACGCCAACCATTACCCTAAACGTAACCTTAACACTAACCCCTAACCCTAACCCTAACCCTAACCCTTACCCTTACCCTTACCTAACCCTAACCCTAACCTTAACCCTAAACATAACCCTAACCCTAACCCTTACCGTTACCTAAACCTAAACCTAACCCTAACCCTAATCCTAACCCTAACCCTAACACTTAACCTCACCCTAACCCTACCCCTAAACTTAAACCTTACCCTAACCCTAACCCTAACCCGAACCATAACACTAAAGCCTAACCCTAACCCTCACCCTATACCTACCCCTAAACTTAAACCTTACCCTAACACAAACCCTAACCCTAACCCTTACCCTTAAACTAACCCTAAACCTAACCTTAACCCTACCCCTAATCCTAACCCTAACCCTTACCCTAACCCGAACACTAACATTAACCCTAACCCTAATCCTAACCCTAACCCTTACCCTTACCCTAACCCTAACCCTACCCTTACTCTTACCTTAACCCTAACACTAACCCTAATCCTAAACCTAACCCTAATCCTAACCCTCAAACTTACACTTTCCCTAACCCTAACTCTAACCCTAACACTTATTCCTACCCTAAGCCTAACCCTAACCCTAACCTTAACACTAAACCTAACCCTAACCATAACCCTTACCATTACCCTAACCCTAACCCTAAACCTAACCCTAAACCTTACTCTTATTCTATGCCCAACCATAAACCTAACCCTAACACTAACTCTAACCCTAACCCTAACCCCTAATCTTAACCCTAACGCTAACCCTAACATTAACCCTAACCCTTACCCTTACCCAGCCCTTACCCTAACCTAAACCCTAAACTTAACCCTTACCCTTACTCTAACCATAACCCTAAACCTAACACTAACCCTAAACCTAACCCTTACCCTTACCCTAACACTAACCATAACCCTAACACTAACCTTTACTCTTACGGTAACCCTAACCCTAACCCTAAAACCTAACCCTTACCCTAACCCTAACCCTAAACCTAACCCTAACACTAACCCCTAACCATAACGCCAACCCTTAACTAACCGTAACCCTAACGCTAACACTTACCCTTACCCTTACCTAACCCTAACCCTAACCTTAACCCTAACCCTAACCCTAACCCTTACCCTTACCCTAACCCTAAACCTAACCCTAACCCTAATCCTAACCCTAACCCTAACACTTACCCTAGCCTAAGCCTAACCCTAACCCTAACCCAAACCCTAACCCTTAACCCTAACCCTACCCCTATACATAAACCTTACCCTAACCCTATCCCTTACCCTTACCATTCACCTAACCCTAACCCTAACCTTAACCCTCAACCTTACCCTAACCCTAACCCTAATCCTAACCCTAACCCTAACACTTACACTAACCCTAAGCCTAACCCTACCCTAACCCGAAACCTAACCCTTAACCCTAACCCTAACCCTCACCCTAAACCTACCCCTAAACTTAAACCTTACCCTAACCCTAACCCTAACCCTAACCCTTACACTTACCCTAACCCTAAACCTAACCTTAACCCTAGCCCTAATCCTAACACTAACCCTACCCTAACCCGAACCCTAACATTAACCCTAACCCTAATCCTAACCCTATTCCTTACCCTTACCCTAACCCTAACCCTATCCCTTACCCTTACCCTAACCCTAACCCTAACCCTAATCCTAAACCTAACCCTAATCCTAACCCTCAACCTTACCCTTTCCCTTACCCTAACCCTAACCCTAACCCTAACCCTGATCCCTACCCTAAAAATAACCCTAACCCTAATCTTAACACTAACCCTAACCCTAACCATAACCCTTACCCTTACCCTAACCCTAACCCTAACCCTAAACCTAATCCTAAGCCTTACTCTTATACTTACCCCAACCCTAAACTTAACCCTAACCCTAACCATAACCCTCACCCTAACCCCTAACCCTAACCCTAACCCTAACCCTAATATTAAACCTAACCCATACCCTTATCCTAACCCTAACCCTAACCTCAACCCTAAACTTAACCCTTACCTTACTCTAACCCGAACCCTAAACTTAACACTAACCCTAACACTAACCCTTACACTTACCCTAACACTAACCCTAACCCTAACACTAACCCTTACTCTTACGATAACCCTAAGCCTATCCCTAACCCTAACCCTTACCCCAACCCTAACCCTAACCCTAACCCTAACACTAACCCCTAACATTAACCCCTACCCTTACCCTTACCCTAACCCTAACCCTAACCCTAACCCTAATCCTAACCCTATCCCTAACACTTACCCTAAACCTAACCCAAACACTAACCCTAACCCTAACCCTAACTCTTAACCCTAACCCTAGCAATCACCCTAACCCTAACCCTAAACTTAACCCTTACCCTAAACCTAACCCTAACCCTTACCCTTACCCTTCCCCTAACCCTAACACTAACCTTAACCCTAATCCTAAACCTACCCCTACCCTAACCCTAACCCTTACCCTTACCCTAACCCTAACCCTAACCCTAAACCTAACCCCAACCCTAACCATAACCCTAACCTTAACCCTTACCAAAACCCTAACCCTAACACTAACCCTTACCCTTACCCTAACCCTAAACCTAACCTTAACCCTAACCCCAACCCTTACCCTAACACTAACTCTAACCCTAACCATAAACCTTACCCAACCCTAACCCTAATCCTAACGCTAAACTTACCACTAACCCTAATCGGTAACCCTAACCCTTAACCTTACCCTAACCCTAACCCTAACCCTAACCCCTAACCTTAACCCTAACACTTACACTTACCCTTACCCTAACCCTAACCGTAACCATAAACCTAACCCTAACCCTAAGCCTTACCCTTACCCTAACCCTAACGCTAAACCTAACCCTAACACCTAACCCTAACCCTAACCCTAACCCTTACACTTACCCTGATACTAACTCTAAACCTAACCTTAACCTTAACCATAACTCCTAACGCTAACCCTAATACTAACCCTAACCCTTACCCTTATCCTAACCCTAACCCTAACCTTAATGCTAACCCTAAATTTAACCCTAACCCTAATCCTTGCCTAACCCTAACCCTAACCCTAATCCTTACCGAACCTTAACCCTAACCCTTACCATTACCCTAATCCGAACCCTAAACTTAACGCTAACCCTAATCCTAACACTAACCCTTACCCTAACCTGAACCCTAACATTAACCCTAAACCTAATCCTAAACCTATCCTTTAACCTTACCCTAACCCTAACCCGTAACCTTACGCTAACCCTAACCCTAACCTTAACCCCAAAACTAAACCTAACCCTAACCCTTACCCTTACCCTAACTCTAACCCTAAACCTAACCCTAACTCTAACCCTAACCCTAACCCTTACCCTATCCCTAAACTTTACCCTAAACCTAACACTAACCCTAACCCTAACACCTAACCTAACCCTAACCCTAAACCTTACCCTTACACTAACCCTATCCCTAACACTAACACTAACCCCTAACCCTGATCCTAACCGTAACCCTTACCCTTACCCTAACCCTAACGCTAAACTTAACCCTAACCCTAACACTAACTCTAACCCAAATCCTTATCCTTACCCTAAACCTAACCCTAAACCTAACCCTAACACTAACCCTAACCCTAACCCCAATCCTTACCCTTACCCTAAACCTAACCATAACCCTGACCCTTACCCTTACCCTACCCTAACTATAACCTTAATGCTAACCCTAACCCTAAGCCTAACCCTAACCCTTACCCTAACCCTAACCCTAAACCTAATCCTAACCCTATCCCTAACCCTAACTCTAACCCTTACCCTTTCCCTAAACCTAACCCTAACCCTAACCCTAACCCTTATCCCTACCCTAACCCTAACCCTAACCGTAACACTAACCCTAACCCTAAACCTACCCCTTACCCTTACCCTAACCCTAAACCTAAACCTAACCGTAACCGTAACCCTTACACTTATCCTAACCCCAACACTAAACCTAACCCTAACCCTAACTCTAACCCTAACTGTAACCCCAAACACTAACTCTAACCCTAACCCTAACCCTAACATTAACCCTAACCCTTACCCTTACCCTAACCCTAACCCTAACCTTAACCCTAAACCTAACCCTTACCCTTAACATTACCCAAACCCTAAACCTAACACTAACCTTAACGCTAACACTTACCCTTACCCTCACCCTAACCCTAACCCTAACCCTAACCCTAACCCTAACACTAAACCTAACCCTAACACCTAACCCTAACCCTAACCCTAACCCTTACACTTACCCTGATACTAACTCTAAACCTAACCTTAACCTTAACCATAACTCCTAACGCTAACCCTAATACTAACCCTAACCCTTACCCTTATCCTAACCCTAACCCTAACCTTAATGCTAACCCTAAACTTAACCCTAACCCTAATCCTTGCCTAACCCTAACCCTAACCCTAATCCTTACCGAACCTTAACCCTAACCCTTACCATTACCCTAATCCGAACCCTAAACTTAACGCTAACCGTAATCCTAACACTAACCCTTACCCTAACCTGAACCCTAACATTAACCCTAAACCTAATCCTAAACCTATCCTTTAACCTTACCCTAACCCTAAAACCGTAACCTTACGCTAACCCTAGCCCTAACCTTAACCCCAAAACTAAACCTAACCCTAACCCTTACCCTTACCCTAACTCTAACCCTAAATCTAACCCTAACTCTAACCCTAACCCTAACCCTTACCCTATCCCTAAACTTTACCCTAAACCTAACACTAACCCTAACCCTAACACCTAACCTAACCCTAACCCTAAACCTTACCCTTACACTAACCCTATCCCTAACACTAACACTAACCCCTAACCCTGATCCTAACTGTAACCCTTACCCTTACCCTAACCCTAACGCTAAACTTAACCCTAACCCTAACACTAACTCTAACCCAAATCCTTATCCTTACCCTAAACCTAACCCTAAACCTAACCCTAACACTAACCCTAACCCTAACCCCAATCCTTACCCTTACCCTAAACCTAACCATAACCCTGACCCTTACCCTTACCCTACCCTAACTATAACCTTAATGCTAACCCTAACCCTAACCCTAACCCTTACCCTAACCCTAACCCTAAACCTAATCCTAACCCTATCCCTAACCCTAACTCTAACCCTTACCCTTTCCCTAAACCTAACCCTAACCCTAACCCTAACCCTTATCCCTACCCTAACCCTAACCCTAACCGTAACACTAACCCTAACCCTAAACCTACCCCTTACCCTTACCCTAACCCTAAACCTAAACCTAACCGTAACCCTAACCCTTACCCTTATCCTAACCCCAACACTAAACCTAACCCTAACCCTAACTCTAACCCTAACTGTAACCCCAAACACTAACTCTAACCCTAAACCTAACCCTAACATTAACCCTAACCCTTACCCTTACCCTAACCCTAACCTTAACCCTAAACCTAACCCTTACCCTTAACATAACCCAAACCCTAAACCTAACACTAACCTTAATGCTAACACTTACCCTTACCCTCACCCTAACCCTAACCCTAACCCTAACCCTTACTCTTACCCTACCCTAACCCTAACCTTAACCCTTACCCTAACCCAAACCCTAGCCCTAACACTAACACTAACCCCTAACCATAATGCCAACCCTTAATTAACATTAACCCTAACGCTAACACCCTTACCCTTACCTAAACATAACCCTTACTCTAACCCTAACCCTAACCCTAACCTTAACCCTAACCCCTAACCCTAACCCTAACCCTTACCCTTACCCTTACCCTAACCCTAAAACTAAACATAACCCTAACCCTAACCCTAACACTTACCCTTACCCTACCCTAACCCCAACCCTAAACCTAACCCTAACCCAAACCCTAACCCCTATCCTTAACTCTTACCCTAATCCAAACCCTGACCCTTACCCTACCCCTAATCCTAACCCTTACCCTTACCCTAACCCTAAACCTAACCTTAACCTTAACCCTAACTCCTAACGCTAACCCAAACACTAACCCTAACACTTACCCTTATCCTAACCCTAACCCTAACCTTAATGCTAACCCTAAACCTAACCCTAACCCTAATACTTGCCCTAAACCTAACCCTAACCCTAATCCTTACCCGAAACCTAACCCTAAACCTAATCCTTACCCGAACCCTAACCCTAACCCTTACCCTTACCCTAATACTAAACCTAAACTTAACTCTAACCCTAACCCTAACCCTAACCCCTAAACCTAAACCTAACCCTAACCATAACCCTCACCCTTAGCCTTATCCTAACCCTAACCCTAACCCTAACCCTAACACTTACCCTTACCCTAACCCTAACCACAACCCTAAACCTAACCCTAACCCAAACCCTAACCCTAACCCTAACCCTTACCCTAACCCTAACCCTAACCCCTAACCCTAACCCTTACCCTAATCCTAACCCTAACCCTTACTCTAACCCTAACCCTAACCCTTACCCTAACCCTAAACCTAACCTAACCCTAACCCTAACCCTAACCCTAACCCTAACCCTAACCCTAACCTTAAACCTTACCATAACCCTAACCCTAACCCGTACCCTTACACTAACCCTAACCCTAAACTTAACCCCAAAACTAAACCTAACCCTAACCCTTACCCTTACCCTAACTCTAACCCTAAACCTAACCCTACCTCTAACTCTAACCCTAACCCTTACCCTAACCCTAACCCTTACCCTAACCCTAACCCTAACCCTAACCCTAACACCTAACCTAACCCTAACCCTAAACCTTACCTTTACACTAACCCTAATCTAACCCTAACACTACCCCCTAACCCTAATCCTAACCGTAATCCTTACCCTTACCCTAACCCTAACGCTAACCTTAACCCTAACCCCAACACTAACTCTAACCCTAATCCTTAGCTTACCCTAAACCTAATCCTAACTCTAACCCTAAACCTAATCCTAACCCTGACCCTTACGCTTACCCTAACCCTAACCCTAACCCTAACCCTGACCCTTACCCTTACGCTAACTCTAAACATAACCTTAATGCTAACCCTAATCCTAACCCCAACCCTTACCCTAAACCTAACCGTAAACCTAATCCTAACCCTAACTCTAAACCTTATCCCTACCCTAACCCTAACCCTAACCCTAACCTTAACACTAAACCTAACCCTAACCCTAAACCTAACCCTTACCTTTACCCTAACCCTAACCTTAAACCTAACCGTAACCGTAACCCTTACCCTTATTCTAACCCCAACGCTAAACCTAACCCTAACCCTAACTCTAACCCTAAACCGAACCCAAAACCCTAACTCTAACCCTAACCCGAAACCTAACATTAACACTAACCCTTACCCTTACCCTAACCCTAACCCCAATCTAAACCCTAACCCTTACCCTTAGCATAACCCAAATCCTAAACCTAACACAAACCCTAATGCTAACACTTACGCTTACCCTCACCCTAACCCTAACCCTAACACTTACTCTTACCCTAACCCTAACCCTAACCCTAACCTTAACCCTTACCCTAACCCAAACCCTAACTCTAACACTAACACTAACCCCTATCCATAACGCCAACCTTTACCATAACCGTAACCTTAACCTTAACCCTAACCCTAACCCTAACCCTAACCCTTACCCTTACCCTAACCCTAAACCTAACCCTAACCATAATCCTAACCTGAACCCTAACACTCACCCTAGCCTAAGCCTAACCCTAACCCTAACCCGAAACCTAACCCTTAACCCTAACACTAACCCTCACCCTAACCCTACCCCTAAATTTAAATCATACCCTAACCCTAACCCTTACCCTTCCCCGTCCCCTAACCCTAACCCTAACCTTAACTCTCAACCTTACCCTAACTCTAAACCTAACCCTAACCCTAATCCTAACCCTAAACCTAACACTTAACCTAACCCTAAGCCTAACCCTAACCCTAACCCGACACCTAACCCTTAACCCTAAACCTAACCCTCACCCTAACCCTACCCCTAAACTTAAACCTTACCATAACCCTAACCCTAACCCTAAACATTACACTTACCCTAAGCCTAAACCTAACCTTAACTCTACCCCTAATCCCAACAATAATCCTTGCCCTAATCCGAACCCTAACTTTAACCCTAACCCTAACCCTAACCCTAACCCTAACCCTAAACCTAACCCTAACCCTAACCCTAACCCTAACCCTAACCCTAACCCTTACCCTAACCCTAACCCTAACCCTAATCCTATACCTAAACCTAACCCTAACCCTAAGCCTAACCCTAACCCTAACCCTAAGCCTAACACTTACCCTAACCATAACCCTTACCCTAAACCTAAACCTAACCCTCACCTTAACCCTAACCTAACCTTAAACCTTACCCTAACCCTAACCCTAACCCTAACTCGTACCCTTACGCTAACCCTAACCCTAACCTTAACCCCAATCCTAAACCTAAACCTAACCCTTACCCTTACCCTAACTCTAACCCAAACCTAACCCTAACCCTAAACCTAAACCTAACCCTTACCCTAACCCTAACCCTTACCCTAACCCTAAATCTAACCATAACCCTAACACCTAAACTAACCCTAAACCTAAACCTTACCCTTACACTAACCCTAACCCTAACACTAACACTAACCCCTAATCTTAATCCTAACCGTAACCCTTACCCTTACCCTAACCCTAACGCTAACCTTAATCCTAACCCTAACACTAACACTAACTCTAACCCTAATCCTTACCCTTACCCTAAACCTAAACCTAAACCTAACCCTAACACTAACACTAACCCTAACCCTTACCCTTACCCTAACCCTAACCCTTGCCCTTACCCTAACCCTAACCCTAACCATAACCCTGACCCTTACCCTTACCCTAAACCTAACCCTAACCTTAATGCTAAGCCTAACCCTAATCCTAACCCTTACCCTTACCCTAACCCTAACCCTAAACCTAATCCTAACACTAACCCTAACCCTAACTCTAACCCTTACCCTTTCCCTTACCCTAACCCTAACCCTAACCCTAACCCTAAACTTAACACTAAACCTAACCCTAACCCTAACCCTAACCCTTACCCTTACCCTAACCCTAACCCTAAACCTAACCGTAACCATAACACTTACCCTTATCCGAAACCCAACCCTAAACCTAACCCTAACCCTAACTCTAACCCTAAACCTAACCCCAAACCGTAACTCTAACCCTAACCCTAACATTAACCCTAACACTTACCCTTACCCTAACCCTAACCATAACCTAAACCCTAACCCTAAACCTTACCATAACCCAAACCCTAAACCTAACACTAACCCTAACGCTAACCCTTAGCCTTAGCCTAACCCTAACCCAAACCCTAAACCTAACACTAAACCTAACCCTAACCCTAACCCTAACCCTAACTCTAACCCTAAATTTAAGCCTAACCCTAACCTTAACCCTTCCACTTACCCTAACCCTAAAGCTAAACCTCACACTAACCCTAACCCTAACCCCTAACCCTAACCTAACCCTAAACCTAAACCTTACCCTTATCCTACCCTAACTCTAACCCTAACCCTAACCCTAACCCTAACCCTAACACTTACCCTTGCTCTAACCCTAACCCTAAACCTAACCCTAAACCTAACACTAACCCTAACCCTAACCTTAAACTTAACCCTTAACCTTACCCTAACCCTAACCCTAACACTAACCATAATCCTAACACTAACCCTAACACTTACCCTTACCCTAATCCTAAACCTAACCCTGACCCTAACCCTAACCCTTACCCTAACCCTAACCCTAACCCGAAAACTAACCCTAACCTGAACCCTAACCCTAAAACTCACCTTAACCCTAACCCTTACCCTTACCCTGACGCTAAACCTAAACATAACCATAACCCTTACCATAACCCTTACACTTACCCTAACCCTACCTCTAAACCTAACCCTAACCCTAACCGTAAGCTAACCACTAACCCTAACCGTAACCCTAACCTTAACCCTAATCCTAACCCTAACCCTAACCCTTACCCTTACCCTATGCCTATGCCTAACCCCTAACACTGACCCTAACCCTAACCCTTTCCCTTACCCTTACCTAACCCTAACACTACGCTTAACCCTAACCCTAACCCTAACCCTAACCCTTACCCTTACCCTAAACCTAAACCTAACCCTAACCCTAATCCTAACTCCAACCCTAACACTTATCCTAACCCTAAGCCTAACCCTAACCCTAAACCGAACACTAACCCTTAACCCTCAACCTCACCCTCACCGAACCATACCCCTAAACTTAAACCTTACCCTAACCCTAACGCTTCCCCTTCCCCTTCCCCTAACCCTAACACTAACCTTAACCCTCAACCTTACCCTAACCCTAAACCTAACCCTAAACCTATTCCTATCCCTAAACCTAACAATTACCCTAACACTAAGCCTAACCCTAACCATAACCCTAACTCGAACCCTAACCCTTAACCCTAATCCTAACCCTCACCCTAACACTACCCCTAACACTAAACCTTACCCTTACCCTAACCCTAAACCTAACCTTAACCCTACCCCTAATCCTAACCCTAACACTTACCCTAACCCGAACCATAACATTAACCCTAACCCTAACTCTAACCCTAATCCTAACTCTAATCCTAACCCTCAACCTTACCCTTTCCCTAACCCTAACCCTAACCCTTATCCCTACCCTAACCATAACCCTAACCCTAACCTTAACACTAACCCTAACCCTAACCATAACCCTTACCCTTATCCTAACCCTAAACCTAAACCTAACCCTAACCCTTACTCTTAACCTAACCCTAACCCTAAACCTAACCCTAACTCTAACCCTACCCCTACCCCTAACCCTAACCCTAACCCTAACATTAACAATAACCCTTACACTTACCCTAACCCTAACCCTAACCTAAACCCTAAACTTAACCCTTACCCTTACCCTAACCCTAACCCTAAACCTAACACTAACCCTAAACCTAACCCTTACCCTAACACTAACCCTAACCGTAACACTAACCCTTACTCTTACGGTAACCCTAACCCTAACCCTAACACTAACACTAACCCTTACACTAACACTAACTCTAACCCTAACCATAAACCTTACCTTACCCTAACCCTAACCCTATCCCTTACCCTAACCCTAACCCTACCCCTAACCCTAACCTTAACCCTATCTGATAACTGTAACCCTTCAACTTACCTTACCCTAACACTAACTCTAACCACTAACCCTAACCCTAACCCTTATGCTTACACTTACCCTAACCCTAACCCTAACCCTAACCATAATCCTAACCCTAACCCTAACCCTTACCATTACCCTAAAACTAACGCTAAACCTAACCCTAACCCCTAACCCTAACCCTAACCCTTACCCTTACCCTAACCCTAACCCTAAACCTAACCTTAACCTTAAACCTAACTCCTAATGCTAACCCTAACACTAACCCAAACCCTTACCCTTATCCTTACCCTAACGCTAACTTTAATGCTAACCCTAAACCTAACCCTAACCCTAACCTTAGCCCTAACCCTAACCCTAACGCTAATCCTTACCCGAACCCTAACCGTAACCCTTACCCTTACCCTAATACTAACCCTAACCTTAACGCTAACCCTAAACCTAACCCTAACCCTAACCCATACCGTAACCCGAAACCGATCCCTAATCCTTACCCTAACCCTAGCCTAACCCTTACCTTACCCTAACCCTAAACCTAAACTTAATGCTAACCCTAACACTAACCCTAACCGTAACACTTACCCTAACCATAACCCTAACCCTTACCCCAACCCTAAACCTAACCCTAAACCTAACTCTAACCCTAACCTTAAACCCAAACACTAACTCTAACCCTAACCCTAACCCTAACATTAACCCTAACCCTTACCATTAACCTAACCCTAACCCTAACCTATACCCTGACCCTAACCCTTACCCTTACCATAACCCAAACCCTAAACCTAACACTAACCCTAACGCTAACCCTTACCCTTACCCTTACCCTAACCCTAACCCTAACCCTAACCCTTACTCTTACCCTAACTCTAACCCTAACCTAAACTTAACCCTTACTCTAACCCAAACCCTAACACTAAACTGAAACTAACCACTAACCATAACGTCAACCCTTACCCTAACCGTAACCGTAACCCTAACCCTAACCCTAATCCCCACCCTTACCCTTACCTAACCCTAACCCTAACACTTACCCTAACCCAAAGCCTAATCCTAACCCTAACCCGAACCCTAACCTTGAACCCTAAACCTTATCCTCACCCTAACACTACCCCTAAACTTAAACCTTACCCTAACAATAACCCTTACCCTTACCCTTACCCTTACCCTAACCCTAACTCTAACCTTAACCCTCAACCTTACCTTAACCCTAACCCTAACCCTAACCCTAATCCTAAACCTAACCCTAACACTTACCCTAAACCTAAGCCTAACCCTAGCCCTAAACCAACACCTAACCTTTAACCCTAACCCTCACCCTAACCCTACCCCTAAACTTAAACCTTATCCTAAACCTAACCCTAACCCTAACCCTAACGCTTAACCTTACCCTAACCCTAAACCTAACCTTAACCCTACCCCTAATTCTAACCCTAAACCTTACCCTAAACGGAACCCTAACATTAACCCTAACCGTAACCCTAACCCTAACCATTACCCTTACCCTAACCCTAACCCTAACCCTTACCCTTACCCTAACCCTAACCCTAATCCTAACCCTAAACCTAAGCCTCAACCTTACCTTTTCCCTAACCCTATCCCTAACCCTAACCCTTATCCCTACCCTAAACCTAACCCTAACCCTAACCTTAACACTAACATTAATCCTAACCATAACCCTTACCCTTACCCTAACCCTAATGCTAAACCTAACCCTAACCCTTACTCTTATCCTAAACCCAACCCTAAACCTAACCCTAACCCTAACCCTAATGCTAACCCTTAACCTAACCGTAACCCTAACCCCTAACCCTAACCCTAACCGTAACCCTAACCCTTACCCTTACCCTAACCCTAAACCTAACCCTAACCCTAACCCTTACCCTAACACTAACTCTAACCCTAACCATAAAACTTACCCTTACCCTAACCCTAACCCTAACCATTACCCTAACCCTAACCCTACCGCTAACCCTAAACTTAACCCTAACCGCTAACTATAACTCTTAACCTTACCCTACCCTAACACTAACCCTAACCACTAACCCTAACCCTAACACTTATGCTTACCCTTACCCTAAACCTAACCCAAACCATAACCCTAACACTAACCCTAACACTAACTCTAACCCCTAACCCTAACCCTAACCCTTACCCTAAGCCTAACCCTAACCCTAACACTAACCCTAACCCTAACCCTTACCCTTACCCTAACCCTAACCCTAACCTTAACCCTAACCCTAACCCTCACCCTAACCCTTACCCTTACCCTAACCCTCAACCTAACCCTAACCCTAACCCTAATCTTAAGCCTAACCCTTACCGGAACCCTATCCCTTAACCCTAACCGTAACCCTCACCGTAACCCTACCCTAAACTTAAACCTTATCCTAACCCTAACAGTAACCCTTACAATTACCCTTCCCCTAAACCTAACCCTAACCCTAAGCCTAACCCTTACCCTTACCTTAACCCTAACCCTAAACCTAACCCTAAACCTAACCCTAAACCTAACCTTAACACTAACCCTAACCCTAGCCCTAACCCTTACCCTAACCCTAACACTAAACCTAACCCTCACCCTAACCATTACCCTTATGCTAACCCCAACCCTAATCCTTACCCTATCCCTAACCCTCAATCTTACACTTTCCCTAAACCTAACCCTAACCCTAACTCTAACCCTTATCCCTACCCTAACCCTAACCCTAAACCTAACCTTAACACTAACCCTAACCCTAACCCTAACCATAACCCTTACCTTAACCCTAACCGTAACCTGAAACCTAACCCTAATATTAACCCTAACCCCTACCCTTACTCTAACCTAACCCTATACCTACGACTAACGCTTACTCTTACGTTAACCCTAACCCTAACCCTAACCTTAACCCTTACCCTAATCCTAACCTTAACCCTAACACTAACACTAACACCTTAACCTAACGCTAACCCTTACCTAACCGTAACCCTAACCCTAACCACTAACCCTAACACTAAGCCTTACCCTTCCCCTTAAACTAACCCTAAACCTAACCTTAACCCTAACCATAACTGTAACCCTAAGCCTTACCCTTACCCTACCGCTAAACCTAACCCTAACCCTAATCCTAACCCTAACCTTAACACTTACCCTAACCCTATCCCTAACCCTAACCCGAACCCGAACACTAACCCTTAACCCTAACCCTAAGCCTATCCATAACACTAACCCTAACCCTAAGTCTAACTCTAACACTAACCCTTATCCCTACCCTAATCCTAACCGTAAATCTAGCCCTATCCCTAACATTAACCCTAACCCTTACCCTTACCCTTAACCTAACCCTAACCCTAAACCTAAACCTAACCCTTACACTTACCCTAACCCTAACCCTAAACCTAACACTAACCCTAACCCTAACCCTTACACTTACCCTAACCCTAACCCTAAACCTTACGCTTACCCTTACCCTAAACCTAACGCTAACTTTAACCTAACCCTAAACCTAAACCTAACAATTACCCTTACCCTAACCCTCATCATAACCCTTACACTTAGACTGACCCTAAACCTACCCCTAATCCTAACTCTAAGCCTAACCCCTAACCCTAACCATAACCCTTACCCTTACCCTAACCCTCCCCCTAACCCTAACCCTAACCTAACCATAACCCTAACCCTAACCCTAACCCCTAAACCTAAACCTAACCCTAACCCTTACCCTTACCCTAAATATAACCCTAAACCTAACCCTAACCCTAACTCTAACCCATACCCTTAACCTAATCCTAAACCTAATCCTAACCCTAACCCTATCCCCAACGCTGACCATAAACCTAACCCTAACCTTAAACCTAACCCTTTCCCTGAGTCTAACCCTAACCCTAAACCTAACCCTAACCCTTACCCTAACCCTAACCATTACACTTACCCTTACCCTAACACTAACCCAAAGGCTAACGCTAACCATAAACCTTACCCTTTCCCTAACCCTAACCCTAACCCTTAAGCTAACCCTAATCTTACCACTAAACTTAACCCTAAACCTAACTGCTAACCCTAAACCTTACACTTACCCTTACCCTAACCCTAACCCTAACCACTAACCCTAA
>JANJXV010000342.1:922500-925000 GCA_024803745.1 Megascapheus bottae
CTTACTATAACCCTAAACCTAAACCTAACACCAACCCTAACCCTAACCCTTACACTTAACCTAACCCTAACCCTAACCCTAACGCTTACTCTTACCCTAACCCTAACCCTAACCCTAACCTTTACCCTAACCCTAACCCTAACACTAACACTAACACTAACCCCTAACCCTAATGCTAACCATTACCCTAACCGTAACCCTAACTCTAACCCCTAACCCTAACTCTATCCCTAACCCTTACCCTTACCCTTAACCTAACCCTAACCCTAACCTTAATCATAACCCTGACCCTAACCCTAAACCTTACCCTTACCCTAACCCTAAACCTAACCCTACCCTTAATCCTAACACTAACCCTAACACTTACCCTAACACAAAGCCTAACCCTAACCCTAACCAGAACCCTAACTCTTATACTAACCATAACCTTCACCCTACCCCTAACCCTAACCTTAAACTTTACCCTAACCCTAACCATAACCCTAACCCTTTACACTAGACATAACCCTAACCCTAACCCTAACCCTAACCCTTTACCCTAAACCTAACCCTAACCCTTACCCTAACCATAACCCTAACATTAACCCTAACCCTAACCCTAACCCTAACCCATACCCTTACTCTAACCCTAACCCTAACCCTAATCTTAACCCTAACCCTAACCCTCACCTTAACCCTAACCCTAACTCTAATCCTAACCCTTACCCTTACCCTTACCCTAACCCTAACTCTAAACCTAACCCTAAGCCTAACCCTTAACCTTACCCTAACCCTAACCCTAAACCTAACCTTAACCCCTAACCCTAACCCTTACCCTAACACTAACCCTAACCCTTACCCTAACCCCAACCCTTACACTTAACCTAACCCTAACCCATACCCTAACCCGAACCCTAACCCTAACCCTCACCCTAACCCTAACCCTAACCTTAACCCTTAACCTAACCCTAACCCTAACCCTAACCCTTAGCCTTACCCTTACCCTAACCCTAACCCTAACCTTAACCCCAACCATAAACCTAACCCTAAAACTAACTCTAACCCTAACCCTAACACTTACCCTTATCCTAACCCTAACCCTAAACCTAACCCTAACCCTAACCCTAACCCTCACCTTAACCCTAACCCTAACTCTAATCCTAACTCTTACCCTTACCCTAACCCTAACTCTAAACCTAAACATAACCCTAACCCTAACCCCTAAGCCTAACCCTAACCCTAAAACTAACCCTAAGCCTAACACTAACCATAACCCTAATCCTAACACTTATCCTAACCCTAACCCTAACCCTTAACCTAAACCTAACCCTAACCCTAAACCTAACCGTTACCCTTAACCTAACCCTAATGCTAACTCTAACCCTAACCCTAACACTTACCCTTACCCTAACCCTAAAACTAACCCTAACCCTAACACTTACCCTTACCCTAACCCTAACCCTGACTCTAACCCTAAACTTACCATAACCCTACGCCCACCTATAACCCTAACTCTAACCCTAACCCCTAACCCTAACCCTAACCCTAATTCTAACCCTTACCCTTACCCTTATCCTAACTCTACCCCTAACCCTAACCCGTATCCCTAAACGTAACCCTAAACCTAACCCTTACCCTTACACTAACCCTAACCCTAACCCTAAACCTAAGCCTAACCCTAACCCTAACCCTAACCCTAACCCTAACACTTACCCTAACCCTAACCCTAACCCTAAACCTAACCCTAACCCTAAACCTAACCCTAACCCTAACCCTAAGCCTAACCCTAAACCTAAGCTTAACCCTGACACTTACAATAACCCTAAACCTAAACCTAACCCTAAGCCTAACCCTAACCCTCACCCTAACCCTAAACCTAACCGTAACCCTAACCCTAACCTTTACCCTTAACCTAACCCTAAGCCTAACCTTAACCCTAACCCTAACACTTACCCTTACCCTAAACCTAACCCTTACCCTCACCCTAACACTTACCCTTACCCTAACCCTAACCCTAACCCTAAACTGTACCCTAACCCTAACCTTAAACCTAAACCCTAACCCGAACCCTAACCTTTACCCTAACCCTAACCCTAACACTTATCCTAACCTAAACCTTACCCTAAACCTAACCCTAAACCTTACCCTAACCCTAACCATAACCCGAACCCTAATCCCTAACCCTAAGCCTAACCCTCACCCTAACCCTAACCCAAAACTTAACCCTTACCCGAACCATAACCCTAACCCTTACACTTCCTTTACCCTAACCCTAAACCTAACACTCACCCTAACCCTAACCATAACCTTAACCCCAACCCTAAACCTAAACCTAACCCTTACACTTACCATTACCCTAACCCTAAACCTAACCCTAACCCTAACCCTAACCTTAAGCCTTACCCTAACCATAACCGTTACCATTACCCTTCCTCTAACCCTAACCCTAAACTTAACCGTAACCCTAACCCTAACCCTTACCCTTACCCTAAACCTAAACTTAGCCCTAACCGTAACCCTA
>JANJXV010000342.1:930000-932500 GCA_024803745.1 Megascapheus bottae
CTAAACCTAATCCTAAACCTTACACTTACACTAACCCTAACCCTAAACCTAACCCTAACCCTAACCCTAAACCCTAACCCTAACTGTAACCCTAACCTTAACCCTAACCCTAACCCTAACCCTAACCCTAATCCTTACCCATACCCTAACACTAACCCTAACCCTAACACTAACCCTAACCTTAACCGTACCCTAACCCTCACCCTAACCTTAACATTAACCCTTACCCTAACCATAACGCTAAACCTAACCCTAATCCTAATCCTAACCCTTACCCTTACCCTAACCCTAAATCTAACCCTAACCCTAACCCCTAACCCTAACTCTAACACTAACCCTAACCCTTAACCTTACCCTAACACTAACCCTAAACTTAATGCTAACCCTAACCCTTACCCTAACGTAACCCTTACCCTAACCCTAAACTTAAACTTAATTCTAACCCTAAAACTAACCCTGACCCTTACCCTAAGCCTAACCCTAATCCTAAGCCTTACCCTAACCCTAACCCTAAACCTAAACCTAACCAAAACCCTAACCCTTACCCTTACCCTAACCCTAACCCTAACCACTACCTAACCATAACCCTAACCCTAACGATAACCCTTACCCTTTCCTTAACCCTAAACATAACCCTAACCCTAACCCTAACACTTACCCTTACCCTAACCCTAACCCTAAGCCTAACCCTAACGCTAACACTAACCCTTACCCTTACCCTAACCCTAACCCTAAAAATATCCCTAAACCTAATCCTAACCCTAACCCTAACTCCCAAACCTAACCCTCACCCTAACAATAACCCTATCCCTTAACCTTACCCTAACCCTAACCCTAACGTTAATGCTAACCCTAACCCTGACCTTAATCCTTACCCAAACCCAAACACTAATCCTTACCCTAACCCTAACCCTAACACTGACCCTAACCCTTACCCTTTCCCTAACCCTAACCCTTACCCTAACCCTAACGCTAAGCCTAAACCTAATACTAACCCTAATCCTAACCCTAACCATTACCCTTACTCTAACTCTAACCCTAACCCTAACACTAACCCTAAACTTATCTCTACCCTAAACCTCTCACCCTAACCCTAACCCTTACCCTAACCATAACGCTAAACCTAACCCTAACCCTAACCCTAACCCTTACCCTTACCCTAACTCTAACCCTAAACCTAAACCTAACGCTAATTCTAACCCTAATCTTAACACTTAACCTTACCCTAACCCTAACCCTTACCCTTACCCTAACCCTAACCCTAAACTTAATGCTAACACTAATCCTAGTCCTAACCCTAACCCTTACTCTAAACTTAACCCTAACCCTAATCCTTACCCTAACCCTAACCTACCCCTAACCCTTAACCTAACCCTAACCCTAACACTAAACCTTTCCCTTACCCTAACCCTAACCTAACCCTAAACTTAACCCCAACCCTAACCCTAACCCTAATCGTAACACTTACCCTTACCCTTACCCTAAACCTAACACTAACCCTAACCCTAAACCTTACCCTTACCCTAACCCTAACCCTATACCTAACCCTAACCCTAACCCTAACCCTTACCCTTACCCTAACCCTAACCCTAAACTTAATGCTAACACTAATCCTAGTCCTAACCCTAACCCTTACTCTAAACTTAACCCTAACCCTAATCCTTACCCTAAACCTAACCTACCCCTAACCCTTAACCTAACCCTAACCCTAACACTAAACCTTTCCCTTACCCTAACCCTAACCTAACCCTAAACTTAACCCCAACCCTAACCCTAACCCTAATCGTAACACTTACCCTTACCCTTACCCTAAACCTAACACTAACCCTAACCCTAAACCTTACCCTTACCCTAACCCTAACCCTATACCTAACCCTAACCCTAACCCTAACCCTTACCCTTACCCTAACCCTAACCCTAACCCTAACACTTAACTTAACAATAACCCTAACCCTAAACCTTAACCTTACCCTAACCCTAACCCTAACACTAACCCTAACCTTAATCCTAAACCTAACACTTACCGTAACCCTAACCCTTAACCTTACCATAACCCTAACCCTAAACCTAACCCTAACCTTAACCCTAACCCTAACCCTTACCCTAACCCTAACCCTAAACCTAACCCTAAACCTAACCCTAACCCTAACTCTAACCCTAGCCCTAAACTTAACCCTAAACCTAAGCCTTACCCTTACCCTTACCCTAACCCTAACCGAACACTAACCCTAACTTTAACCCTAACCCTAACCCTCACCTTAAACCTAACCCTAAACCTAAACCTAACCCTAACTCTAACCCTAACCCTAACCCTAACCCTAAACCTAAAACTTACCCTAACCCTAACCGTAACCCTAACCCTAACCCTAACCCTAAACCTAACCTTACCCTAACCCTAAACCTAACCCTAACCCTAACCCTAACCCTAACCCTAAACCTAACCCTTACCCTTACCCTAACACTAACCCTAACTCTAACACTAACCCTAAACTTAACTCTA
>JANJXV010000342.1:937500-950000 GCA_024803745.1 Megascapheus bottae
ATCCTCACCCTAACCCTAACACTTACCCTTACCCTAAACCTAACCCTAACCCTATCCCTAACCCTTGTCCTAACCGTAACCCTATCCCTAAACCTAATCTTAACCCTAACCCTAACCCTAACCCTAACCCTTAATCTTACCCTAACCCTAAACCTAACACTAACCCGAACCTTAACCCTAACCCTAACCTTAACCCTTACACTTACCCTAACCCTAACCCTAAACCTAACACTAACCCTAACCCTAACCTAACCCTAAACCTAACCCTTACAATTATCCTAACCCTAACTCTCACCCTAACCCTAACCCTAACACAAACCCTAACACTTACCCTTACCCTAACCCTAACCTTAAACCTAACTCTAAACCTAACCCTAACCTTAACCCTAACCCTTAACCTTACCCTAACCCTAACCCTAACACTAACCCTAACCCTAACACTAACCCTAACCCATACCCTTACTGTAACCCTAACCCTAACACTAACCCTAACCCTAACCCTAACACTTACCCTTACCCTTACCCTAACCCTCACCCTAACCCTAACCCAAACCCTAAACCTAACCCTAACCCATACCCTTACTGTAACCCTAACCCTAACCCGAACCCTAACCCTACCACTTACCCTTACCCTAAACCTAACCCTTACCCTAACCCTAACCCTAACCCTAACCCTAGCCCTAACCTTAACACTAACCCTAACCCTAACCCTTACATTTACCCTAACCCTAACCCTAAAAGGAACACTAACCCTAACCTTAACCCTAACCCTAAACCTCACGTTAACCCTAACCCTTACCCTTACCCTAATGCTAACCCTAAACCGAACCCTAACCCTAACCATAATCCTTACCCTTACCCTAAACCTAACTCTAAACCTAACCCTAACCTTAACCCTAACCCTAACCCTAACCCTAACCCTAACACTTACCTTACCCTAACCCTAACGCTAACCCTAACACTAACCCTAACCTTACCCTACCCTAACCCTCACCCTAACCCTAACCCTAACCCTTACCCTAACCATAACGCTAAACCTGAACCTAACCCTAATCCTAACCCTTACCCTTACCCTTACCCTTTCCCTAACCCTAAACCTATCCCTAACCCTAACCCTAACCCTAACACTAACCCTAACCCTTAACCTTTCCCTAACCCTAACCCTAAACCTAACCCTAACCTTAACCCTAACCCTAAGCCAAAGCCTAACCCTAACCCTTACCCTTACCCTAACCCTAACCTTAAACCTAAACCTAACCATAATCCTAACCCTAACCCTAACCCTAACTTGAACCCTAACCCTAACCCTAACCCTTACCCTTACCCTAACCCTAACCGTAACCCCAACCCTAAACCTAAACGTAACCCTAACCCTAACCCTTATCCTTACCCTTACCCTAAACCTAAACCTAACCCTTTCCCTAACCCTAACCCTAACCTAACCCTAACCCTAACCCTAACCCTAACACTTACCCTAACATGAACCCTAACCCTAACCTGAATGCTAACCCTAACCCTAACACCTAACCCTATTCCTAAACCTAAACCTTACCCTTACCCTTACCCTAACCCTAACCCTAACCTCTAACCCTAATCCTTACCCTAACCCTTACCCTTACCCTAACCCTAACCTAACCCTAAACTTCATGCTAACCCTAACCTTAACCCTAACCTTAACCCTTACCCTAACGCTAACCCTAAGCCTAATACTTACTGTAACCCTAAACGTAACCCTTACCCTTACCCTAACCCTAACCCTAAACTTAATGCTAACCCTAACCCTAACCCTAACCCTACCCTAACCCTAACCCTAACCCTAACCCTTACTCTAACACTAACCCTAACCCTAACCCTTACCCTAATTCTTAACCTTTCCCTAACCCTAACCCTAACCTTTACCCTTACCCTAACCCTAACACTAACACTAACCCTAAAATTAACCCTAACCCTAACCCTAACCCTAACTCTTACCCTTACCCTCACCCTAACCCTAACACTTACCCTTACCCTAACCCTAACTCTAAACCTAACCCTAACCCTAACCCTAACCCTTACCCTTACCCTAACCCCAACCCTAACGTATCCCTAACCCTAACCCTAAGCCTAACCCTTAACCTTACCCTAACCCTAACCCGAACTCTAACCCTAAATTTAACCCTAACCCTAACCTTAACCCTTCCACTTACCCTAACCCTAAAGCTAAACCTAACACTAACCCAACCCTAACCCCTAACCCTAACCTAACCCTAAACCTAACCCTTATCCTTATCCTAACCCTAACTCTAACTCTAACCCTAACCCTAACCCTAACCCTAACCGTAACTTTTACCCTTACCCTAACCCTAACCCTAAAGCTAACCCTAAACCTAATCCTAACCCTAACCCTAACCTTAACCTTATCCCTTAACCTTACCCTAACCCTAACCCTAAACTAACCCTAATCCTAACACTAACCCTAACTCTTACCCTTACACTAACCCTAACCCTAACCCTAACCCCAATCCTAAACCCAACCCTAACCCTAACTCTAACCCTAGCCCTAAACTTAACCCTAACCCTAACCCTTACCCTTACCCTAACCCTAACCCTAACCCGAAAACTAACCCTAACCTTAACCCTAACCCTAACCCTCACCTTAACCCTAACCCTTACCCTTACCCTGACGCTAAACCTAAACCTAACCCTAACCCTAACCATAACCCTTACACTTCCCCTAACCCTAACTCTAACCCTAACCCTAAACCTAACCTTAACCTAACCCCTAACCCTAACCTTCACACTTACACTAACCCTAACCCTAACACTGACCCTAACCGTAACCCTAACATTAACTCTTACCCTTACCCCAACCCTAACCCTAACCTTAAACCCAACCCTAAACCTAAACCTAACCCTATCCCTAACCCTTACCCTTATAGTAACCCTAACCGTAACCCTAAACTTAATGCTAACCCTAACTCTAACCCTAAACCTAACGATTAGTCTAACCCTAACCATAACGCTAATCCTTACCCTAAACCTAACCCTAAACCTTACCCTTACCCTAACACTAACCCTAACCTTAATGCTAACTCTAACCCTAACAATAACCCTAACCCTTACCTTACCCTAACCATAACCCTAACCCTAAACCTTACCCTAACCCTAACCCTAACCCTAAACCTTACCCTTACCCTCACCCTTACCCTTTCCCTAACCCTAAACCTAACCCTAACCCTAACCCTTACCCTACCCCTAACCCTAACCTTAACCCTAACCCTAAACCTAACCCTAACCCTAACACTTACCCTTACCATAACCCTAACCCTAACCCTAACCCCAACCCTAACCCTAACCTTCACACTTACCCTAACCCTAACCCTAACACTGACCCTAACCGTAGCCCTAACATTAAGTCTTACCCTTACCCTAACCCTAACCCTAACCTTAAACCCAACCCTAAACCTAAACCTAAACCTAACCCTAACCCTTACCCTTATAGTAACCCTAACCGTAACCCTAAACTTAACGCTAAACCTAACTCTAACCCTAAACCTAACCATTACTCTAACCCTAACCATAACCCTAATCCTTACACTAAACCTAACCCTAAACCTTACCCTTACCCTAACCCTAACCCTAACCTTAATGCTAACTCTAACCCTAACAATAACCCTAACCCTTACCTTACCCTAACCATAACCCTAACCCTAAACCTTACCCTAACCCTAACCCTAACCCTAAACCTTACCCTCACCCTTACCCTTTCCCTAACCCTAAACCTAACCCTAACCCTAACCCTTACCCTACCCCTAACGCTAACCTTAACCCTAACCCTAAACCTAACCCTAACCCTAACCCTTACCCTAACCCTAACCCCAACCCTAACCCTAACCTTCACACTTACCCTAACCCTAACCCTAACACTGACCCTAACCGTAACCCTAACATTAACTCTTACCCTTACCCTAACCCTAACCCTAACCTTAAACCCAACCCTAAACCTAAACCTAAACCTAACCCTAACCCTAACCCTTCCCTTATAGTAACCCTAACCATAACCCTAAACTTAATGCTAACCCTAACTCAAACCCTAAACCTAACCATTAATCTAACCCTAACCATATCCCTAATCCTTACCCAAACCCTAACCCTAACCTAACCCAACCCTAACCCTAACCCCCAAAACTAACCCTTACCCTAAAAATAATCCTAACGCTTACCCTAACCCTAACACTAATCCTTACTCTAACCCTAACCTAACCCAAACCTAACACTAACCCTAACCCTTACCCTTTCCCTAACCCTAACCCTAACCCTAAACCTAAACCTACCCCTAACCTTAACCCTAACCCTAAGCCTAAGCCTAACCCTAACCCTTAAACTTACCCTAACCCTAACAATAAACCTAAACCTAAACCTAATCCTAACCCTAACCCTAACCCTAACCCTAACCTAAACCCTAATCGTAAACCTAACCCTTACCCTTACCGTAACCCTAACCCTAAATCTAACCCTAACCCTAACCTTAACCCGAATCCTTACCCTAACCCTAACCCTAACCCTAACCCTATCCCTAACCCTAACACTTACCCTAACCCTAACCATAACCATAACCCTTACCCTAACCTTAAACCCAACCCTAAACCTAAACCTAACCCTAAACCTAACCCTTACCCTAACCCTAAACCTAAACCTAAACCTAACCCTAACCCTAATCTTAACACTAACCCTCACCCTAAACCTTAACCTTAGCCTAACCCTAACCTTAACACTAACACTTACCCTAACCTTAACCCTAACCCTAACACTCACCCTAACCCTAACCCTTACCCTTACCCTAACCCTAACCCTAAACCTAACCCTAACCCTAACCTTACCCTAAACCTAACCCTTACCCTAACCCTAACCCGAAAACTAACCGTAACCCTAACCCTAACTCTAACCCTAACACTAACCCTAACCTTAATCCTAACCCTAACCCTAACCCTAACCATAACCCTTACCGTTACCTTAACCCTAACCCTAACCTTAACCCCAAACCTAAACCTAAATCTAACCCTAACCCTAACCCTTACCCTTACCCTAACCCTAACCCTAACCCTTTCCCTAACACTATCCTTAAGGTTAACCCTAACCCTAAACCTAACCCTTACCCTAAACCTAACCCTAACCCTAAGCCTTACACTAACCCTAACCCTAACACCTAACCCTAACCCTAAACCTAAACGTTACTCTTACCCTTACCCTAACCCTACCGCTAACCCCTATCCCTAATACTAAACCTAACCCTTACCCTTATGCTAACCCTAACCCTAACCTTAAACTTAATGCTAACCCTAACTCTAACCCTAAACCTAACCATTACTCTAACCCTAACCATAACCCTAATCCTTACCCTAAACCTAACCCTAACCCTTACCCTTAACCTAACCCTAACCCTAACGCTAACCTTAATGCTAACTCTAACCCTAACCCTAATCCTAACCCTTACCTTACCCTAACCATAACCCTAACTCTAAGCCTTACCCTAAACCTTACCCTAACCCTAACCCTAACCCTTACCCTAACCCTAACCCTAACCTTAACCCTAAACCTAACCCTAACCCTAACACTTACCCTTACCATAACCCTAACCCTAAACCTAACCCTAACCCTAACCCTTAGCCTTACACTAACCCTAACCCTAAACCTATCCCTAACCTAACCCAACCCTAACCCTAACCCCCAAAATTAACCCTTACCCTAACAATAACCCTAACCCTTACCCTTACCATAACCCTAACGCTAAACTTAATGCTAACCCTAAAAATAACCCTAACCCTTACCCGAACCTGAACACTAATCCTTACTCTAACCCTAACCTAACCCTAACCCTAACACTAACCCTAACACTAATCCTTACCCTAACCCTAACCCTAACCCTAACCCTAACCCTAAACTTAACCCTAACCCAAAGCCAAAACCTAACCCTAAACCTTACCCTTACCCTAACCCTAACCCTAACCCTAATCCTAACCCTAACCCTTACCCTTACCCTAAACCTAACCCTAACCCTAACCCTAACCCTAACCTAACCCTAACCTTAATGCTAACCCTAAACCTAACCCTAACCCTTACCCTAACCCTAATCCTAAGCCTAATCCTTGCACTAACCCAAGGCCTAACCCTTACCCTTACCCTAACCCTAACCCTAACCTTAATGTTAACCCTAACCCTAAACCTAACCCTTAAACTAACCCTAACCCTAACCTTAACACTAACCCTAAAACCTAACCCTAACCCTAACACCAACACTAACCCTTACCCTTACCCTAACCCTAACTCTAAACTTAATGCTATCCCTAAATCTAACCCTAAACCTAACCCTTACTCTAACCCTAACCCTAACACGAACCCTAATCCTTACACTAATCCTAAACCTAACCCTTACCCTTACCCTAACTCTAACCCTAAACCTAACCCTAATCCTAAACCTAAACCTTACCCTAACACTTATCCTTTCCCTAACCCTAAACCTAACCCTACACTTAATGCGAACCCTAACCCTAACCCTAACCCTTATCTAACCCTAACCCTAACCCTAAGCTTTACCCTAATCCTAAACCTAAACCTTACCCTAACACTTATCCTTTCCCTAAACCTTAACCTAACCCTAACCCTAACCCTAACCCTTACCCTAACCCTAACCCTAACTCTAACCATAAACTTAACCCTAACCCTAACCCTAAACCTAAACCTAACCCGAACCTTAACCCTAACCCTTAGCCAAAACCTAACCTAACCCTTACCCTTACCCTAACCCTAAACCTAACCCTAATCCTAACCCTAACCCTTACTCTTACCCTTACCCTAACCCTAAACCTAACCCTAACTTAACCCTAACCTTAATGCTAACCCTAAACCTAACCCTAACCCTTACCCTAACCCTAACCCTAAGCCTAATCTTTGCCCTAACCCAAGGCCTAACCCTTACCCTTACCCTAACCCTTACCCTAACCTTAATGTTAACCCTAACCCTAACCCTAACCCTTACCCTAACCCTAACCCTAACCCTAACCCTAACCCTAAACCTAACCCTAACCCTAACCGTAAACCTTAGCCTTACACTAACCCTAACCCTAACTCTAAACTTAATGCTAACCCTAAATCTAACCCTAAACCTAACCCTTACTCTAACCCTAAACCTAACCCTAACCCTAATCCATACACTAACCCTAACCCTAACCCCTAACCTTTACCCTTTCCCTAACCCTAACCCTTACCTAACCCTAACCCTTACCCTTATCCTAACCCTAACCCTAACCTTAACCCTAACCCTAACCCTAACCCTAACCCTGACACTTACCCTTACCCTTACCCTAACCCTAACCCTAACCCTAATACTAACTCTAACCGTAACCCTAACCCTAAACCTAACCCTTACCCTAACCTTAACCCTAAACCTACCGTAACCGTAACTCTAACCCTAATCTTAACCCTAACCCTAACCCTAACCCTAACCTTTAACCTTACCCTAACCCTAACCCTAATACTAACCCTAACCTTAACCCTAACCCTAACCCTCACCCTAACCCTAACCCTTACCCTTACCCTAACCCTAACACTAAACCTAACCCTTACCCTAACCCTAACACTAAACCTAAACCTAACCCTCACCCTAACCCTAAAGCGAAACTTAACCGTAAACCTAAACCTAACCCTAACCCTTAACCTTACCCTAACCATAACCCTAACACTAACCCTAACCTTAATACTAACCCTAACCCTTAATCTTACCCTAACCCTAACTTTAACCCTAACCCTAACCCTAACTTTAACCCTAACCCTAACCCTAACCCTAACCTAACCCTAACCCTAACCCTAAACCTAAACCTAACCCTTAACCCAACCCTAACCTGAAACCTTTCCCTAACCCTAACCCTAACCCTAACCCTAACGTTAATGCTAACCCTAACCCTAAATCTAACCCTTACCCTAAACCTAACCCTAACCCTAATCCTTAAACTAACCCTAACCCTAACACCTAACCCTAAACCTAAACCTAAACCTTACTCTTACCCTTACCCTAACCCTAACGCTAACCCCTAACCCTAATCCTAACCCTAACCCTTACGCTTAACCTAACCCTAACCCTAACCCTAACTCTAACCTAACCCTAACCTTAATGTTAACCCTAACCCTAACCCTAACCCTTACCCTACCCTAACCCTAAGCCTAATACTTGCCATAACCCTAATCCTAACCCTTACACTAAACGTAAATCTAACCTTAATGTTAACCCTAACCCTAACCCTAACCCTTACCCTAACCCTAACCGTAACCCCTAATCCTAACCCTAACACTCACCCTAACCCTTACCCTTACCCTAACCCTAACCCTAAACTTAATGCTAACCCTAACCCTAACCCGAAACCTAACCCTTACTCTAACCCTAACCCTAAACGTAATCCTTACCCAAACCCTAACCCAAACTTTACCCTTACCCTAACCCTAACACTAACCCTAACCTTAATACTAACCCTAACCCTAACCCTAACCCTAACCCTAACCCTTACCTAACCCTTACCCTAACCCTAAGCTTTACCCTAAACCTAAACCAAACCCTTACCCTAACCCTAACCCTAACCCTAACCCTAACCTTAACGCTAACCCTAACCCTAACCCTAAACCTAACCCTAACCCTTACCCAAACCCTAACCTAAACCTTACCCTAACCCTAACCCTAACCCTAACCCTAACCCTAACACTAAACCTAACCCTAATCCTTACCCTAAACCTAACCCTAAACCTTAACCTAACCCTAACACTAACCACAACCCTTACCCTTACCCTAACACTAACCCTTACCCTAACCCTAACCCTAACCCTAAGCCGAAACCTAACCCTATCCCTAACCCTAACCCTAAACCTAACTCTAACCCCTAACCCTAACCGTAAACCTAACCCTTACCCTTAACCTTACCCTAACCCTAACCCTAAACCTAACCCTTACCCTTACCCTAACCCTAACCCTAATCTTAATGCTAACCCTAAACCTAACCCTAACCCTAACCCTTACCCTAACCCTAACCCTAACCCTAATCCTTACCCTAAACATAACCCTAACCCTAACCTTAACCCTAACCCTTACCCTTACCCTAACCCTAACCCTAAACTTAATGCTAACCCTAACCCTAACCCGAAACCTAACCCTTACTCTAACCCTAACCCTAAACCTAATCCTTACCCAAACCCTAACCCTAAACTTTAACCTTACCCTAACCCTAACCCTAACCCTAACCTTAATACTAACCCTAACCCTAACCCTAACCCTAACCCTTACCTAACCCTTACCCTAACATTAAGCCTTACCCTAAACCTAAACCAAACCCTTACCCTAACCCTTACCCTAACCCTAACCCTAACCCTAACCTTAACCCTAACCCTAACCCTAACCCTAACCCTAAACCTTACCCTTATCCAAACCCTAACCCTAACCCTAACACTAACCCTAACCTTAACCCTACCCTAACTCTCACCCTAACCCTAACCCTAACCCTTACCCTAACCATAACGCTAAACCTAACCCTAACCCTAACCCTTAACCTTACCCTAACCCTAACACTTACCCTAACACTAACCCTAACTTTAACCCTACCCTTACCCTCACCCTAACCCTAACCCTAACCCTTAACCTAACCATAACGCTAAAGCTAACCCTAACCCTAATCCTAACCCTTACCCTTACCCTAAGCCTAACCCTAACCCTAAAGCTAACCCTAACCCTAACCCTAACTTTAACCCTAACCCTAACCCTAACCCTAACCTAACCCTAACCCTAACCCTAACCCTAAACCTAAACCTAACCCTTAACCCAACCCTAACCTGAAACCTTTCCCTAACCCTAACCCTAACCCTAACCCTAACCCTAACCCTAACGTTAATGCTAACCCTAACCCTAAATTTAACCCTTACCCTAAACCTAACCCTAACCCTAATCCTTAAACTAACCCTAACCCTAACACCTAACCCTAAACCTAAACCTAAACCTTACTCTTACCCTTACCCTAACCCTAACGCTAACCCCTAACCCTAATCCTAACCCTAACCCTTACGCTTAACCTAACCCTAACCCTAACCCTAACTCTAACCTAACCCTAACCTTAATGTTAACCCTAACCCTAACCCTAACCCTTACCCTACCCTAACCCTAAGCCTAATACTTGCCATAACCCTAATCCTAACCCTTACACTAAACGTAACCCTAACCTTAATGTTAACCCTAACCCTAACCCTAACCCTTACCCTAACCCTAACCGTAACCCCTAATCCTAACCCTAACACTCACCCTAACCCTTACCCTTACCCTAACCCTAACCCTAAACTTAATGCTAACCCTAACCCTAACCCGAAACCTAACCCTTACTCTAACCCTAACCCTAAACGTAATCCTTACCCAAACCCTAACCCAAACTTTACCCTTACCCTAACCCTAACACTAACCCTAACCTTAATACTAACCCTAACCCTAACCCTAACCCTAACCCTAACCCTAACCCTTACCTAACCCTTACCCTAACCCTAAGCCTTACCCTAAACCTAAACCAAACCCTTACCCTAACCCTAACCCTAACCCTAACCCTAACCTTAACGCTAACCCTAACCCTAACCCTAAACCTAACCCTAACCCTTACCCAAACCCTAACCTAAACCTTACCCTAACCCTAACCCTAACCCTAACCCTAACCCTAACACTAAACCTAACCCTAATCCTTACCGTAAACCTAACCCTAAACCTTAATCTAACCCTAACACTAACCACAACCCTTACCCTTACCCTAACACTAACCCTTACCCTAACCCTAACCCTAAACTTAATGCTAAGCCTAACCCTAACCCTAACCCTGAACCTTACCCTTACCCTAACCCTAACCCTAACCCTAACCCTTACCCTATCCCTAACCCTAAACTTAAGGCTAACCCTAACCCTAACCCTAAACCTAACCCTTATTCTAACCCTCACCCTAATCCTAATCCTTACCCTAACCCTAACCCTAACCCTAAACCTAACCCTTACTCTAAAACTAACACTAATCCTAATCCTTACCCTAACCCTAACCCTAACCCTAAACCTAATCCTTACTCTAAAACTAACACTAATCCTAATCCTTACCCTAACCCTAACCCTAACCCTTACCCTTACCCTAACTCTAATCCTAACCCTAAACTAAATGCTAACCCTAACCCTAACCCTAACCCCAACACTTACCAAACCCTAACCCTAACCCTAAGCCTTACCCTAACCCTAACCCTAACACTAAACCTTACCCTAACCCTTACTCTTTCCCTAAACCTAAACCTACCCCTACCCCTAACCCTAACCCTTACCCGAAACCTAACCCTAACCCTAACCCTAATCTTAACCCTAACCCTAACCCTAAACCTAACCCTCACACTTACACTTACCCTAACCCTAACCCTAAACCTAAACCTAACCCTAACCCTAACCCTTAGCCTTACACTAACCATAACCCTAAACGTATCCCTAACTGTAACCCTAACCCTAAGCCCAAAACTAACCCTTACCGAAACATTAACCCTAACCCTTACCCTTACCATAACCCTAACCCTAAACTTAATGCTTACCCTAAACCTAACCCTAACCTTTACCCTAACCCTAACACTAATCCTTACCCTAAACCTAACCCTAACCCTAACACTAACACTAACCCTAACCATTACCCTTTCCTAATCCTAACCCTAACCCTAAACCTAAACCTAACCCTAACCTTAACCCTAACCCTATGCCTAAGCCTAACCCTAAACCTTACCCTTACCCTAAACCTAACCCTAAACCTAAACCTAAACCTAAACCTAACCCTAACCCTAACCCTAACCCGAATCCTTACTCTTACCCTAACCCTAACCTTAACCCTAACACTTACACTACCCTAACCCTAACCCTAACCTTTACCCTTACCCTAACCCCAACCCTAACCTTAACCCCAAGGCTAAACCTAACCCTAACCCTAACCCTAACCCTAACCCTTTCCCTAACCCTAACCCTAACCTTAATGCTAACCCTAACCCTAACCCTAACTCTAACCCTTACCCTAAACCTAACCCTAAACCTAAGCCTTTCCATAACCCTAAACCTCACCCTAAAACTTACCCTAACCCTTACCCTTTCCCTAACCCTAAACCTAACCCTAACCCTAACCCTTACCCTTACCCTAACCCTAACCCTAAGCCTTACACTAACCCTAACCCTAACACCTAACTCTAAACTAAACCAAAACCTTACCCTTACCCTAAACCTAACCCTAACCCCTAACCCTAATCCTTACCCGAACCCTTACCCTTACCCTAACCCTAACCCTAAACTTAATGCTAACCCTAACCCTAACCCTAAACCTTACTCTAACCCTAAAGCTAACCCTAATTCTTACCCTAACCCTAATCCTAAACCTTATCCTTACCCTAACCCTAACCCTAACCTTAACGCTAACCCTAACCCTAACCCTAACTCTAACCCTTAC
>JANJXV010000342.1:955000-957500 GCA_024803745.1 Megascapheus bottae
CTAACCCTAACACTAAACCTAACCCTAATCCTTACCGTAAACCTAACCCTAAACCTTAATCTAACCCTAACACTAACCACAACCCTTACCCTTACCCTAACACTAACCCTTACCCTAACCCTAACCCTAAACTTAATGCTAAGCCTAACCCTAACCCTAACCCTGAACCTTACCCTTACCCTAACCCTAACCCTAACCCTAACCCTTACCCTATCCCTAACCCTAAACTTAAGGCTAACCCTAACCCTAACCCTAAACCTAACCCTTATTCTAACCCTCACCCTAATCCTAATCCTTACCCTAACCCTAACCCTAACCCTAAACCTAACCCTTACTCTAAAACTAACACTAATCCTAATCCTTACCCTAACCCTAACCCTAACCCTAAACCTAACCCTTACTCTAAAACTAACACTAATCCTAATCCTTACCCTAACCCTAACCCTAACCCTTACCCTTACCCTAACTCTAATCCTAACCCTAAACTAAATGCTAACCCTAACCCTAACCCTAACCCCAACACTTACCAAACCCTAACCCTAACCCTAAGCCTTACCCTAACCCTAACCCTAACACTAAACCTTACCCTAACCCTTACTCTTTCCCTAAACCTAAACCTACCCCTACCCCTAACCCTAACCCTTACCCGAAACCTAACCCTAACCCTAACCCTAATCTTAACCCTAACCCTAACCCTAAACCTAACCCTCACACTTACACTTACCCTAACCCTAACCCTAAACCTAAACCTAACCCTAACCCTAACCCTTAGCCTTACACTAACCATAACCCTAAACGTATCCCTAACCGTAACCCTAACCCTAAGCCCAAAACTAACCCTTACCGAAACATTAACCCTAACCCTTACCCTTACCATAACCCTAACCCTAAACTTAATGCTTACCCTAAACCTAACCCTAACCTTTACCCTAACCCTAACACTAATCCTTACCCTAAACCTAACCCTAACCCTAACACTAACACTAACCCTAACCATTACCCTTTCCTAATCCTAACCCTAACCCTAAACCTAAACCTAACCCTAACCTTAACCCTAACCCTATGCCTAAGCCTAACCCTAAACCTTACCCTTACCCTAAACCTAACCCTAAACCTAAACCTAAACCTAAACCTAACCCTAACCCTAACCCTAACCCGAATCCTTACTCTTACCCTAACCCTAACCTTAACCCTAACACTTACACTACCCTAACCCTAACCCTAACCTTTACCCTTACCCTAACCCCAACCCTAACCTTAACCCCAAGGCTAAACCTAACCCTAACCCTAACCCTAACCCTTTCCCTAACCCTAACCCTAACCCTAACCTTAATGCTAACCCTAACCCTAACCCTAACTCTAACCCTTACCCTAAACCTAACCCTAAACCTAAGCCTTTCCATAACCCTAAACCTCACCCTAAAACTTACCCTAACCCTTACCCTTTCCCTAACCCTAAACCTAACCCTAACCCTAACCCTTACCCTTACCCTAACCCTAACCCTAAGCCTTACACTAACCCTAACCCTAACACCTAACTCTAAACTAAACCAAAACCTTACCCTTACCCTAAACCTAACCCTAACCCCTAACCCTAATCCTTACCCGAACCCTTACCCTTACCCTAACCCTAACCCTAAACTTAATGCTAACCCTAACCCTAACCCTAAACCTTACTCTAACCCTAAAGCTAACCCTAATTCTTACCCTAACCCTAATCCTAAACCTTATCCTTACCCTAACCCTAACCCTAACCTTAACGCTAACCCTAACCCTAACCCTAACTCTAACCCTTACCCTAAACCTAACCCTAAACCTAAGCCTTTCCATAACCCTAAACCTCACCCTAAACATTACCCTAACCCTTACCCTTTCCCTAACCCTAAACCTAACCCTAACCCTAACCCTTACCCTTACCCTTACCCTAACCCTAACCCTAACCTTAACCCTAACCCTAACCCTAACCCTAACCCTAAAACTTAACCTTACACTTAACCTAACCCTAACCCTAACCTTAATGGTAACCCTGACCCTAACCCTAACCCTAACAATAAACCTAAACCTAACACTAACCCTAACCCTAACCCTAACCCTAACCCTAACCCTCACCCTTACACTAACCCTAACCCTAACCCTAACCCTAACACTTACCCTAGCCGTAAACCTAACATTAACCCTTACCCTTACCCTAACCCTAACCCTTACCCTAACCGCAACCCTTACCCGAAACCTAACCCTAACCCTAACCCTAATCTTAACCCTAACCCTAACCCTAAACCTAACCCTGACACTTACACTTACCCTAACCCTAACCCTAACCCTTACCCTTACCCTAACCCTAATACTAAGTCTACCCTAACCCTAACCCCAAACCTAACCCTTACCCTAACCCTAACCCTAAACCTAACCGTAACCGTAACCGTAACCCTAAACTTTACCCTAACCCTAACCCTAAACCTAACCCTTAACCTTACAGTAAACCTAACCCTAACACTAACCC
>JANJXV010000342.1:962500-965000 GCA_024803745.1 Megascapheus bottae
CCTAACCCTCACACTTACACTTACCCTAACCCTAACCCTAAATCTAAACCTAACCCTAACCCTAACCCTTAGCCTTACACTAACCATAACCCTAAACGTATCCCTAACCGTAACCCTAACCCTAAGCCCAAAACTAACCCTTACCGAAACATTAACCCTAACCCTTACCCTTACCATAACCCTAACCCTAAACTTAATGCTTACCCTAAACCTAACCCTAACCTTTACCCTAACCCTAACACTAATCCTTACCCTAAACCTAACCCTAACCCTAACACTAACACTAACCCTAACCATTACCCTTTCCTAATCCTAACCCTAACCCTAAACCTAAACCTAACCCTAACCTTAACCCTAACCCTATGCCTAAGCCTAACCCTAAACCTTACCCTTACCCTAAACCTAACCCTAAACCTAAACCTAAACCTAAACCTAACCCTAACCCTAACCCGAATCCTTACTCTTACCCTAACCCTAACCTTAACCCTAACACTTACACTACCCTAACCCTAACCCTAACCTTTACCCTTACCCTAACCCCAACCCTAACCTTAACCCCAAGGCTAAACCTAACCCTAACCCTAACCCTAACCCTTTCCCTAACCCTAACCCTAACCTTAATGCTAACCCTAACCCTAACCCTAACTCTAACCCTTACCCTAAACCTAACCCTAAACCTAAGCCTTTCCATAACCCTAAACCTCACCCTAAAACTTACCCTAACCCTTACCCTTTCCCTAACCCTAAACCTAACCCTAACCCTAACCCTTACCCTTACCCTAACCCTAACCCTAAGCCTTACACTAACCCTAACCCTAACACCTAACTCTAAACTAAACCAAAACCTTACCCTTACCCTAAACCTAACCCTAACCCCTAACCCTAATCCTTACCCGAACCCTTACCCTTACCCTAACCCTAACCCTAAACTTAATGCTAACCCTAACCCTAACCCTAAACCTTACTCTAACCCTAAAGCTAACCCTAATTCTTACCCTAACCCTAATCCTAAACCTTATCCTTACCCTAACCCTAACCCTAACCTTAATGCTAACCCTAACCCTAACCCTAACTCTAACCCTTACCCTAAACCTAACCCTAAACCTAAGCCTTTCCATAACCCTAAACCTCACCCTAAACATTACCCTAACCCTTACCCTTTCCCTAACCCTAAACCTAACCCTAACCCTAACCCTTACCCTTACCCTTACCCTAACCCTAACCCTAACCTTAACCCTAACCCTAACCCTAACCCTAACCCTAAAACTTAACCTTACACTTAACCTAACCCTAACCCTAACCTTAATGGTAACCCTGACCCTAACCCTAACCCTAACAATAAACCTAAACCTAACACTAACCCTAACCCTAACCCTAACCCTAACCCTAACCCTCACCCTTACACTAACCCTAACCCTAACCCTAACCCTAACACTTACCCTAGCCGTAAACCTAACATTAACCCTTACCCTTACCCTAACCCTAACCCTTACCCTAACCGCAACCCTTACCCGAAACCTAACCCTAACCCTAACCCTAATCTTAACCCTAACCCTAACCCTAAACCTAACCCTGACACTTACACTTACCCTAACCCTAACCCTAACCCTTACCCTTACCCTAACCCTAATACTAAGTCTACCCTAACCCTAACCCCAAACCTAACCCTTACCCTAACCCTAACCCTAAACCTAACCGTAACCGTAACCCTAACCCTAAACTTTACCCTAACCCTAACCCTAAACCTAACCCTTAACCTTACAGTAACCCTAACCCTAACACTAACCCTAACCTTAACCCTAACCCTAACCGTAACCCTCACCCTAACCCTAACCCATACCCTTACCCTAACCATAAACCTAAGCCTAACCCTAACCCTAACCCTAACCCTAACCCTAAACCTAAACCTAACCCTTACCCTAACCCTAACCCGAAACCTAACCTAACCCTAACCCTAAACCTAATCTTAACCCTAACCCTAACCCTTAACCTTACCCTAACCCTAACCCTAACCCTAACCCTAAACTTAATCCTAACCCTAACTCTAACCCTAACCCTTAACCTTACCCTAACCCTAACCCTAACCTTAAACCTAACCCTAACCCTAACCCTAACCTTAAGCGTAACCTAACCCTAACCCTAACCCTAACCCTAAACCTAAACCTAACCCTTCCCTAAACCTAACCCGAAACCTAACCCTAACCCTAACCCTAACCCTAATCTTAACCCTAACCCTTACCCTAACCATAACCCTAACCCTTTCCCTAACCCTAACCCTAACCTAACCCTAAGCTTAATGCTAACCCTAACGCTAACCCTAACCCTTACACTAACCCTAACCCTAAGCCTAATCCTTGCCCTAACCGTAATCCTAACCCTTACCCTTACCCTAACCCTAACCCTAACCTTAATGTTAACCCTAACCCTATCCCTAACTCTAACCCTTACAATAACCCTAACCTTAAACCTAACCCTAACCCTAACCCCTAACCCTAACCCT
>JANJXV010000342.1:970000-997500 GCA_024803745.1 Megascapheus bottae
ACCCTAACACTTACCCTACCCTAACACTAATCCTTACCCTAACCCTAAACCTAACCCTAACAATAACCCTAACCCTTACCCTTTCCCTAACCCTAAATATAAACCTAACCCTACCCTTTACACTATCCCTAACCATAACCCTAAGCCTAACCCTAAACCTTACCCTAAACCTAACCCTAACCCGAAGCCTTACCCTAACCCTACGCCTAACCCAAAACCTTACCCTAACCCTTATCCTTTCCCTAACACTAAACCTAACCCTAAACCTAACCCTTACCACTACCATAACCCTAACCCTATCCCTAACCCTAACCTTAATGCTAACCCTAACCCTAACCCTTACCCTAACCCTAACGTTAACCCTAAGCCTTACACTAACCCTAACCCTAACAACTAACCCTAAACCTAAACCTAAACCTTACCCTAACCCTTACTCTAACCCTAACCCTAACCCTAATCCTTACCCTTAACCTTACCCTTACCCCAACCCTAACCCTAACCATAACGCTAACCTAACCCTAACCTTAACGCTAACCCTAACCCTAAACCTAACCCTAACACTAACCCTTACTCTTACCCTAAACCTAACCCTAACCTTAACCCTAACCCTAACCATATCCCTAACCCATACCCTTACCCTAACCCTAACCCTAAACCTAACCCTAACCCTAACCATACCAATAACCCTAACCCTAACCCTAATCCTTACCCTTAACCTTACACTTACCCTAACCCTAACCCTAACCCTAACGCTAACCTAACCATAAACTTAATGCTAACCCTAACCCTATCCCTAACCCTAACCCTTACCCTAACCCTAACCCTAACCCTTATGCTAACCCTAACCCTAATCGTAACCCTTACCCTAATCCTTAACCTTTCCCTAACCCTAACCCTAACCCTTACCCTTACCCTAACCCTAACCATAACACTAACCCTAACCTTAACCCTAACCCTAACCCTAACCCTAAACCTTACTCTAACCCTAACCCTAACCCATACCCTTACCCTAACGCTAACCCTACACCTAACTCTAACCCTAACTCTAACCCTTACCCTTACCCTAACCCTAACCCTAAACCTATCCCTAACCGTAACCCTAACCCTAACCCCCAAACCTAACCCTCACCCTAACAATAACCCTAAACCCTACCCTTACCCTAACCCTGACCCTAACCTTAATGCTAAACCTAACCCTAACCCTAACCCTAATCCTTCCCCTAACCCTAACCCTAATCCTTACCCTACCCTAACCCTAACCCTAACCGTAACCATAACGCTAAAGCTAACAATAACCCTAACCCTAACCCTTACCCTTACCCTAACACTAACCCTAACCTTAATGCTAACCCTAACCATAACCCCAACCCTCACCCTCACCCTAAACCTAACCCTAACCCTAACCCTATACCTAACCACTAAGCCTAACCCTAACCCTAACCCTAACACTTACCCTTACCCTAATCCTAACCCTAAACTTAGTGCTATTCCTAACTATAACCCTACACCTTTACTGTAACCCTAAACCTAAACCTAAACCTTACCCTAACCCTTGGCCCAACCCTTACCCTTACCCTAACCCTAACCCTAGCCTTAATGCTAACACTAACCCTAACACTAACCCTTACTCTAATTCTAACCCTAACCCTAAGCCTTACCCTAAACCTAACCCTAACCCTAAACCTTACCCTAACCCTTACACTTTCCCTAACCCTATACCTAAGCCTAACCCTAACCCTTACCCTTAACCAAACCCTAACCCTAACCCTAACCTTAACTCTATCCCTAAACCTAACTCTAACCCTAACACTTACCATTACCCTTACCCTAACCCTAGCCCTAACCTTAATGCTAACCCTAACCCCAAACCTAACCCTAAACCTAAACCTAACCCTAAAACTAACCCTAACCCTCACCCTTACCCTAACCCTCACCCTAACCCTAACACTTACCCTAACCGTAACCTTAACCCTAACCCTTACCCTTACAATAACCCTACACCCTTACTGTAACCCTAACCCTAACCCTAAACCTAACCCTAACACTAACCCTAACCCTTAACCTTACACTAACCCTAACCCTAACACTAACCACTAACCCTAACCCTAACCCTAAACCTAACACTTAACCTTATCCTAACGCTAACTCTAACCCTAACCCTAACCCTAACCCTAACACTTGCCCTTACCCTAACCCTAATCCTAACCCTAAGACTAAACCTAACCCTAACCCTAACCCTAACGCTAACCCATACTCTTACTGTAACCCTAACCCTAACCCTAACCCTAACACTTACCCTTACCCTAACCCTAACCCTAACCCTAGCACTAACCCTAACCTTAACCCTACCCTAACCCTCACTCTACCCTAACCCTAACCCTTACCCTAACCATAACGCTAAACCTAACCCGAAACCTAATCCTAACCCTTACCCTTACCCTAACCCTATCCCTAAACCTAACACTACCCCTAACCCTAACCCTAACCCCTAACCCTAACCCTAACACTATCCCTAACCCTTACCCTTACCCTAACCCTAACCCTAAAGTTAATGCTAACCCTAACCTAACCCTAACCCTAAACCTTACTCTAACCCTAACCCTAACCCTAATCCTTACCCTAACATGAACCCTAACCCTTACCCTTACCCTAACCCTAACCCTAACCTTAATGCTAACCCTACCCCTAACCCTACCCCTTACCCTAACCCTAACTCTAATCCTAAGCCTTACCCTAACCCTAAATCTTATCCTAAACCTTATCCTAACCCTTACCCTTTCCCTAACCCTAATCCTAACCCTAACCCTAACCCTTACCCTCACCCTTACCCTAACCCGATCCCTAACCCTAACCTTAACCCTAACCCTAACCCTAACCCTAACACTTACCCTTACCCTTACTTTAACCCCAACCCTAACCCTAACCCTAAACCTAACCCTTACACTTACCCTAACCCTAACCCTGAACCTAACCGTAACCCTAACCCTAACCCTAAGCCTTACCCTTACGCTAAACCTAACCCTAACCCTAACCCTAACCATAACACTTACCCTAACCCTATCCCTAACCCTAAACCTTACCCTTACCCTAACAATAACCCTAACCTTAACCCCAAACCTAAACCTAAACCTAACCCTAACCCTAACCCTAACCCTTACCCTTACCCTAACCCTAACTCTAACCCTAACCATAACCCTATACCTTACCCTTACCCAAACTCTAACCCTAACCCTAACCTTAATGCTAACCCTAACCCTAACCCTAACCCTTACCTAACCCTAACCCTAACCCTAAGCCTTACCCTAACCCTAACCCTAAACCTTACCCTAACCCTTACCCTTTCCCTGACCCTTAACCTAACCCTAACCCTAACCCTAACCCTTACCCTAACCCTAACCCTAACACTCAACCTAACCTTAAACCTAAACCTAACCCTCAACCTAACCATAACCCTTACCCTTTCCCTAACCCTAACCCTAAACCTAACCCTAACCCTAACCCTAAACCTTAGCCTTAACCTAACCCTAACCCTAAACCTATCACTAACCCTAACCCTAACCCTAACCCCCAAAACTAACCCTTACCCTAACAATAACCCTCACCCTTACCCTTACCATAACCCTAACCCTAAACTTAATGGTAACCCTAAACCTAACCCTAACCCTTACCCTAACCCTATCACTAATCCTTACCCTAACCCTAACCTTAACCCTAACCCTAAGCCAAAGCCTAACCCTAACCCTTACCCTTACCCTAACCCTAACCCTAACCCTAACCCTAATCCTAAACCTAAACCTTACCCTTACCCTAACCCTAACCCTAACCCTAACCCTAACCCTAACCTAACCCTAACCTTAATGCTAACCCTAACCCTAACCGTAACCCTTACCCTAACCCTAACCCTAAGTCTATCCTTCCCCTAACCCTAACCCTTAACCTAACCCTAACCCTAACCCTAACCATAACCGTAACCCTAACACTAACCCTAACCTTAATGCTAACCCTAACCATAACCCTAACCCTCACCCTCACCCTAAACCTAACCCTAACCCTAACCCTATACCTAACCACTAAGCCTAACCCTAACCCTAACCCTAACACTTACCCTTACCCTAATCCTAACCCTAAACTTAGTGCTATTCCTAACCATAACCCTACACCCTTACTGTAACCCTAACCCTAACCCTAAACCTTACCCTAACCCTAGCCCCAACCCTTACCCTTACCCTAACCCTAACCCTAGCCTTAATGCTAACACTAACCCTAACACTAACCCTTACTCTAATTCTAACCCTAACCCTAAGCCTTACCCTAAACCTAACCCTAACCCTAAACCTTACCCTAACCCTTACCCTTTCCCTAACCCTATACCTAAGCCTAACCCTAACCCTTACCCTTAACCAAACCCTAACCCTAACCCTAACCCTAACCTTAACTCTGTCCCTAAACCTAACTCTAACCCTAACACTTACCATTACCCCTACCCTAACCCTAACCCTAACCTTAATGCTAACCCTAACCCCAACCCTAACCCTAAACCTAAACCTAACCCTAAAACTAACCCTAACCCTCACCCTTACCCTAACCCTCACCCTAACCCTAACACTTACCCTAACCGTAACCTTAACCCTAACCATTACCCTTACAATAACCCTACCCCTAAACTTAACCCCAATCCTAAACCTAAACCTAACGCTAACATTAACCCTTACCCTTACTCTAACCCTAACCTTAACTCTAACCCTAACCCTAACCCTAAACCTAACCCTTACCCCAACCCTAACCATAAACCTAACCGTTACCCTAACCCTAAACCTAATCTTAACCCTCACACTAACCCTAACCCTAACCCTTAATCTTACCCTAACCCTATCCCTAACACTAACCCACAACTTTAACCCTAACCCTAACCTCACCCTAACCCTAACCCTTACCCTTACCCTAACCCTAACCCTAAACCTAACCCTAACACTAACCCTAACCCTTAACCTTACACTAACCCTAACCCTAACACTAACCACTAACCCTAACCCTAACCCTAAACCTAATACTTAACCTTATCCTAACCCTAACTCTAACCCTAACCCTAACCCTAACCCTAACACTTGCCCTTACCCTAACCCTAATCCTAACCCTAAGACTAAACCTAACCCTAACCCTAACCCTAACGCTAACCCATACTCTTACTGTAATCCTAACCCTAACCCTAACCCTAACACTTACCCTTACCCTAACCCTAACCCTAACCTAAGCCTTACCCTAACCCTAATCCTAATCCTAAACCTTATCCTAACCCTTACCCTTTCCCTAACCCTAAACCTAACCCTAACCCTTACCCTAACCCTTACCCTAACCCTAACCCTAACCCTAACCTTAACCCTAACCCTAACCCTAACCCTAACACTTACCCTTACCCTTACCCTAACCCCAACCCTAACCGTAACCCTATCCCTAACCCTAACCCTTACACTTACCCTAACCCTAACCTTGAACCTAACCCTAACCCTAACCCTAACCCTAACCCTTGCCCTTACCCTAATCCTACTCCTAACCCTAACACTAACCATAACACTTACCCTAACCCTAACCCTAACCTTAATGCTAACCCTAACCCCAACCCTAACCCTAAACCTAAACCTAACCCTAAAACTAACCCTAACCCTCACCCTTACCCTAACCCTCACCCTAACCCTAACACTTACCCTAACCGTAACCTTAACCCTAACCCTTACCCTTACAATAACCCTACCCCTAAACTTAACCCCAATCCTAAACCTAAACCTAACGCTAACATTAACCCTTACCCTTACTCTAACCCTAACCTTAACTCTAACCCTAACCCTAACCCTAAACCAAACCCTTACCCCAAACCTAACCATAAACCTAACCGTTACCCTAACCCTAAACCTAATCTTAACCCTCACACTAACCCTAACCCTAACCCTTAATCTTACCCTAACCCTATCCCTAACACTAACCCACAACTTTAACCCTAACCCTAACCTCACCCTAACCCTACCCTTACCCTTACCCTAACCCTAACCCTAAACCTAACCCTAACACTAACCCTAACCCTTAACCTTACACTAACCCTAACCCTAACACTAACCACTAACCCTAACCCTAACCCTAAACCTAACACTTAACCTTATCCTAACCCTAACTCTAACCCTAACCCTAACCCTAACCCTAACACTTGCCCTTACCCTAACCCTAATCCTAACCCTAAGACTAAACCTAACCCTAACCCTAACCCTAACGCTAACCCATACTCTTACTGTAATCCTAACCCTAACCCTAACCCTAACACTTACCCTTACCCTAACCCTAACCCTAACCCTAACACTAACCCTAACCTTAACCCTACCCTAACCCTCACTCTACCCTAACCCTAACCCTTACCCTAACCATAACGCTAAACCTAACCCGAAACCTAATCCTAACCCTTACCCTTACCCTAACCCTATCCCTAAACGTAACACTACCCCTAACCCTAACCCTAACCCCTAACCCTAACCCTGACACTATCCCTAACCCTTACCCTTACCCTAACCCTAACCCTAAAGTTAATGCTAACCCTAACCTAACCCTAACCCTAAACTTTACTCTAACCCTAACCCTAACCCTAATCCTTACCCTAACATGAACCCTAACCCTTACCCTTACCCTAAACCTAACCCTAACCTTAATGCTAACCCTAACCCTAACCCTACCCCTTACCCTAACCCTAACTCTAATCCTAAGCCTTACCCTAACCCTAATTCTTATCCTAAACCTTATCCTAACCCTTACCCTTTCCCTAACCCTAATCCTAACCCTAACCCTAACCCTTACCCTCACCCTTACCCTAACCCTAACCCTAACCCTAACCTTAACCCTAACCCTAACCCTAACCCTAACCCTAAACCTAACCCTTTCCCTAACCCTAACCGTAATGCTAACCCTAACCCTAAACTTAACCCTAACCCTAACCCTTACCCTTACCCTTACCCTAACCTAATCCTAACCTTAACCCTAACCCTAACCCTAACCTAACCCTAACCTTAATGCTAACCCTAACCTAACCCTAACCCTAAGCCTAATCATTACCCTAACCCTAACCCTAACCCTAACCTAACCCTAACCCTAACCCTTACCCTTTCCCTAACCCTAACCCTAACCCTAAACCTAAACCTAACCCTAACCTTAACCCTAACCCTAAGCCTAAGCCTAACCCTAACCCTTAAGCTTACCCTAACCATAACCCTAAACCTAAAGCTAAACCTAATCCTAACCCTAACCCTAACCCTAAACCTAACCTAAACCCTAATCCTAAACCTAACCATTACGCTTACCATAACCCTAACCCTAAACCTAACCCTAACCCTAACACTAACCCGAATCCTTACCCTTACCCTAAACCTAACCCTAACCCTATCCCTAACCCTAACACTTACCCTAACCCTAACCCTAACCCTAACCCTTACCCTTACCCTAACCCCAACCGTAACCTTAACCCCAACCCTAAACTTAAACCTAACCCTAACCCTAACCTTTACCCTTACCCTATCCCTAACCCTAACCCTTTCTTTAACCCTAACCCTAACCCTAACCCTAACACTTACCTAACCCTAACCCTAACCCTAAGCCTTACACTAACCCTAACCCTAACACCTAACCCTAAACCTAAACCTAAACCTTACCCTTACCCTTACCCTATAACTAACCCTAACCCCTAACCCTAATCCTTACGCTAACCCTTATCCTTACCCTAACCCTAACCCTAACCCTAACCCTAACCTAACCCTAACCTTAACGCTAACACTAACCCTAACCCTAACCCTTACCCTAACCCTTACCCTAAGCCTAATCCTTACCCTAACCCTAACCCTAACCCTTACTCTTACCCTAACCCTAACCCTAACCCTAACCTTAATGCTAACCCAAACCCTAACCCTAACCCTAACCCATACCCTAACCCTAAACCTAACCCTAAGTCTTACCCTAATCCTAACGCTAACCCTAACCCTAACCCGTAACCTTAACCCTAACACTAACCCTAAACCTTACCCTTAACCTACCATTAACCCTAAACTTAATGCTAACCCTAACCCTAAACCTAAACCTAACCCTTACTCTAACCCTAACCCTAAACCTAATCCTTACCCTAACCCTAACATTAACCCTTACACTTACCCTAACCCTAACCCTAACCTTAATGCTAACCTTAACCCTTACCCTAACCCTAACCCTAACCCTAAGTCTTACCCAACCCTAACCCAAACCCCAACCCTAACCCTTACCCTAACCCTTACCCTTTCCCTAACCCTAAACTTAACCATAACCCTAACCGTTACCCTTACCCTAATCCTAACCCTAAACTTAACCATAACCCTTACCCTAACCCTAACCCTAAACCTAACCCTAACCCTAACCCTGACGCTTACACTAACCCTAACCCTAAACCTATCCCTAACCCTAATCATAACCATAACCATAATCCCCAAAACTAACCCTTACCCTACCAATAACCCTAACCCTTATCTTTACCCTAACCCTAACCCAAACTTAATGCTAACCCTAACCCTAACCCTAACCCTTACCCTAACCCTAAACCTAACCCTAAGTCTTACCCTAATCCTAACCCTAACCCTAACCCTAACCCCTAACCCTAACCCTAACACTAACCCTAACCCTTACCCTTAACCTAACATTAACCCTAAACTTAATGCTAACCTTAACCCTAACCCTAAACCTAACCCTTACTCTAACCCTAACCCTAAATCTAATCCTTAAACTAACCCTAACCCTAACCTTTACACTTACCCTAACCCTAACCCTAACCTTAATGCTAACCTTAACCCTTACCCTAACCCTAACTCTAACCCTAAGCCTTACCCTAACCCTAACCCAAACCCTAACCCTAAACCTTACCCTAACCCTCACCCTTTCCCTAACCCTAAACCAAACCCTAACCCTAACCCTTACCCATACCGTAACCCTAATCCTAACCCTAAACTTAACCATAACCCTTACCCTAACCCTAACACTAAACCTAACCCTAACCTTAACCCTAACCCTGACGCTTACACTAACCCTAACCCTAAACCCATCCCTAACCCTAACCCTAACCATACCCATAACCACCAAAACTATCCCTTACCCTAACAACAACCCTAACCCTTACCCTTACCCTAACCCTAACCCAAACTTAATGCTAACCCGAGACCTAACCCTAACCCTTACCCTAAACCTAACACTAATCCTTACCCTAACCCTAACCCTAAACCTAACCCTAACACTAACCCTAAACCTTACCCTTTCCCTAATCCTAACCCTAAACCTAAACCTCACCCTAACCCTAACCCTAACCCTTACCCTAACCCTAACCTTAACCCTAAACCTAAACCTAATCCTAAACCTAACCCTAACCCTAACTCTAACCCTAGCCTTAACCCTAACCCTAAACCTAACCCTAACCCTTACACTAACCCTAACCCTAAACCTAACCCTAAACCTAACCCTTACCCTTACCCTTACCCTAATCCTAACCATAACCTTAACCCTAACCCTAACACAACCCTAACCCTAACCCCCAAAACTAACCCTTACCCTAACAATAACCCTAACCCTTACCCTTACCATAACCCTAACTCTAAACTTAATGCTAACCCTAAAAATAACCCTAAACCTTACCTTTACCCTAACACTAATCGTTACTCTAACTCTAACCTAACCCTAACCCTAACACTAACCCTAACCCTTACCCTTTCCCTAACTCTAACCCTAACCATAAACCTAAACCTAACCCTAACCTTAACCCTAACCCTAAGCCTAAGCCTAACCCTAACCCTTAACCTTACCCTAACCCTAACCCTAAACCTAAACCTAAACCTAAACCTAATCGTAACCCTAACCCTAACCCTAACATAAACCCTAATCCTAAACCTAACCCTTACCCTTACCGTAACCATAATCCGAAACCTAACCCTAACCCTAACCCTAACCCGAATCCTTACCCTTACCCTAACCCTAACCCTAACCCTATCCCTAACCCTAACACTAACCCTAACCCTAACCCTAACCCTAACCCTTACCCTTACCCTAACCCCAACCGTAACCTTAACCCCAACCCTAAACCTAAACCTAACCATAACCCTAACCCTTACCCTTACCCTTACCCTATCCCTAACCCTAACCCTTTCCCTAACCCTAACCCTAACCCTAACCATAACCTTAATGCTAACCCTAACCCTAACCCTAACACTTACCTAAGCCTAACCCTAACCCTAAGCCTTACACTAACCCTAACCCTAACACCTAACCCTAAACCTGAACCTAAACCTTACCCTTACCCTTACCCTAAAACTAACCCTAACCCCTAACCCTAATCCTTACCCTAACCCTTATCATTACCCTAACCCAAACCCTAACCCTAATGCTAACCTAACCCTAACCTTAACGCTAACACTAACCCTAACCCTAACCCTTACCCTAACCCTAACCCTAAGCCTAATCCTTATCCTAACCCTAACCCTAAACCTTATTCTTACTCTAACCCTAACCCTAACCTTAATGCTAACCCAAACCCTAACCCTAACCTAGCCCATACCCTAACCCTAAACCTAATCCTAAGTGTTACCCTAATCCTAACCCTAACCCTAACCCTAACCCCTAACCCTAACCCTAACACTAACCCTAACCCTTACCCTTAACCTACCATTAACCCTAAACTTAATGCTAACCCTAACCCTAACCCTAAACCTATCCCTAACCCTAACCATAACCATAACCATAACCCCCAATACTAACCCTTACCCTAACAATAACCCTAAACCTTATCTTTACCCTAACCCTAACCCAAACTTAATGCTAACCCTAACCCTAACCCTAACCCTAACCCTAAACCTAACCCTAAGTCTTACCGTAATCCTAACCCTAACCTTAACCCTAACCCCTAACCCTAACCCTAACACTAACCCTAACCCTTAACCTTAACCTAACATTAACCCTAAACTTAATGCTAACCTTAACCCTAACCCTAAACCTAACCCTTACTCTAACCCTAAACCTAATCCTTAAACTAACCCTAACCCAAACCCTTACACTTACCCTAACCCCAACCCTAACCTTAATGCTAACCTTAACCCTCACCCTAACCCTAACTCAAACCCTAAGCCTTACACTAACCCTAACCCAAACCCTAAACCTAAACTTAACCATAACCCTTACCCTAATCCTAACACTAAACCTAACCCTAAACCTAACCCTAACCCTGACGCTTACACTAACCCTAACCCTAAACCCATCCCTAACCCTAACCCTAACCATAACCATAACCCCCAAAACTAACCCTTACCCTAACAATAACCCTAACCTTTACCCTTACCCTAACCCTAACCCAAACTTAATGCTAACCCGAAACCTAACCCTAACCCTTACCCTAAACCTAACACTAATCCTTACCCTAACCCTAACCCTAAACCTAACCCTAACACTAACCCTAACCCTTACCCTTTCCCTAATCCTAACCCTAAACCTAAACCTAACCCTAACCCTAACCCTAACCCTTACCCTTACCCTAACCCTAACCCTAACCCTAAATCTAAACCTAATCCTAACCCTAACCCTAAACCTAACCCTAACCCTAACCTTAACCCTAACCCTAAACCTAACCCTTACCCTTACACTAACCCTAACCCTAAACCTAACCCTAACCCTAACCCTAACCCGAATCCTTACCCTTACCCTAACCGTAACTCTAACCCTAAGCCAAACCCTTAAACTTACCCTAACCCTAACCCTAACCCCAAAACTTACCCTTACACTAACCCTAACCTATCTTTAACCCAAACCATAAACCTAAACCTAACACTAAACCTAACCCTTACCCTTACCCTAACCCTAAACCTAACCCTTTCCCTAACCCAATCCCTAACCCTAACCTTAATGCTAACCCTAACCCTAAACCTAACCCTAACCTTAACCCTTACCCTTACCCTTACTCTAACCCTAACCCTAACCTTAACCCTAAACCTAACCCTAACCTTAATGCTAACCCTAACCCTAACCCTAACCCTAAGCCTAATCATTACCCTAACCCTAACCCTAACCCTTACCCTTACCCTAAACCTAACCCTAACCTTAACCCTTACCCTAACTCTAACCCTAACCCTTACCCTAACCCTAACACTTACCCTTACCCTTACCCTCACCCTAAACCTAACCCTAACCCTAACCCTAAACCTTACCCTTACCCTAACCCTAACCGTAACCTTAACCCTAACCCTAACCCTTACCCTAACCCTAACCCTAAACCTAACCCTAACCCTAACACTAACCCTTACCCTAACCTTAACTCTATCCCTAAACCTAACTCTAACCCTAACACTTACCATTACCCTTACCCTAACCCTAACCCTAACCTTAATGCTAACCCTAACCCCAAACCTAACCCTAAACCTAAACCTAACCCTAAAACTAACCCTAACCCTCACCCTTACCCTAACCCTCACCCTAACCCTAACACTTACCCTAACCGTAACCTTAACCCTAACCCTTACCCTTACAATAACCCTACACCCTTACTGTAACCCTAACCCTAACCCTAAACCTAACCCTAACACTAACCCTAACCCTTAACCTTACACTAACCCTAACCCTAACCACTAACCCTAACCCTAACCCTAACCCTAACACTTAACCTTATCCTAACGCTAACTCTAACCCTAACCCTAACCCTAACCCTAACACTTGCCCTTACCCTAACCCTAATCCTAACCCTAAGACTAAACCTAACCCTAACCCTAACCCTAACGCTAACCCATACTCTTACTGTAATCCTAACCCTAACCCTAACCCTAACACTTACCCTTACCCTAACCCTAACCCTAACCCTAACACTAACCCTAACCTTAACCCTACCCTAATCCTCACTCTACCCTAACCCTAACCCTTACCCTAACCATAACGCTAAACCTAACCCGAAACCAAATCCTAACCCTTACCCTTACCCTAACCCTATCCCTAAACCTAACACTACCCCTAACCCTAACCCTAACCCCTAACCCTAACCCTAACACTATCCCTAACCCTTACCCTTACCCTAACCCTAACCCTAAAGTTAATGCTAACCCTAACCTAACCCTAACCCTAAACCTTACTCTAACCCTAACCCTAACCCTAATCCTTACCCTAACATGAACCCTAACCCTTACCCTTACCCTAACCATAACCCTAACCTTTATGCTAACCCTAAACCTAACCCTACCCCTTACCCTAACCCTAACTCTAATCCTAAGCCTTACCCTAACCCTAAATCTTATCCTAAACCTTATCCTAACCCTTACCCTTTCCCTAACCCTAATCCTAACCCTAACCCTAACCCTTACCCTCACCCTTACCCTAACCGTAACCCTAACCCTAACCTTAACCGTAACCCTAACCCTAACCCTAACACTTACCCTTACTTTAACCCCAACCCTAACCCTAACCCTAAACCTAACCCTTACACTTACCCTAACCCTAACCCTGAACCTAACCGTAACCCTAACCCTAACCCTAAGCCTTACCCTTACGCTAAACCTAACCCTAACCCTAACCCTAACCATAACACTTACCCTAACCCTATCCCTAACCCTAAACCTTACCCTTACCCTAACAATAACCCTAACCTTAACCCCAAACCTAAACCTAAACCTAACCCTAACCCTAACCCTAACCCTTACCCTTACCCTAACCCTAACTCTAACCCTAACCATAACCCTATACCTTACCCTTACCCAAACTCTAACCCTAACCCTAACCTTAATGCTAACCCTAACCCTAACCCTAACCCTTACCTAACCCTAACCCTAACCCTAAGCCTTACCCTAACCCTAACCCTAAACCTTACCCTAAACCTTACCCTTTCCCTGACCCTTAACCTAACCCTAACCCTAACCCTAACCCTTACCCTAACCCTAACCCTAACACTCACCCTAACCTTAAACCTAAACCTAACCCTCAACCTAACCATAACCCTTACGCTTTCCCTAACCCTAACCCTAAACCTAACCCTAACCCTAACACTAAACCTTAGTCTTAACCTAACCCTAACCCTAAACCTATCACTAAACCTAACCCTAACCCTAACCCCCAAAACTAACCCTTACCCTAACAATAACCCTCACCCTTACCCTTACCATAACCCTAACCCTAAACTTAATGGTAACCCTAAACCTAACCCTAACCCTTACCCTAACCCTATCACTAATCCTTACCCTAACCCTAACCTTAACCCTAACCCTAAGCCAAAGCCTAACCCTAACCCTTACCCTTACCCTAACCCTAACCCTAACCCTAACCCTAATCCTAAACCTAAACCTTACCCTTACCCTAACCGTAACCCTAACCCTAACCCTAACCTAACCCTAACCTTAATGCTAACCCTAACCCTAACCGTAACCCTTACCCTAACCCTAACCCTAAGTCTATCCTTCCCCTAACCCTAACCCTTAACCTAACCCTAACCCTAACCCTAACCATAACCGTAACCCTAACACTAACCCTAACGTTAATGCTAACCCTAACCATAACCCTAACTCTCACCCTCACCCTAAACCTAACCCTAACCCTAACCCTATACCTAACCACTAAGCCTAACCCTAACCCTAACCCTAACACTTACCCTTACCCTAATCCTAACCCTAAACTTAGTGCTATTCCTAACCATAACCCTACAACCTTACTGTAACCCTAACCCTAACCCTAAACCTTACCCTAACCCTAGCCCCAACCCTTACCCTTACCCTAACCCTAAACCTAGCCATAATGCTAACACTAACCCTAACACTAACCCTTACTCTAATTCTAACCCTAACCCTAAGCCTTACCCTAAACCTAACCCTAACCCTAAACCTTACCCTAACCCTTACCCTTTCCCTAACCCTATACCTAAGCCTAACCCTAACCCTTACCCTTAACCAAACCCTAACCCTAACCCTAACCCTAACCTTAACTCTATCCCTAAACCTAACTCTAACCCTAACACTTACCATTACCCTTACCCTAACCCTAACCCTAACCTTAATGCTAACCCTAACCCCAACCCTAACCCTAAACCTAAACCTAACCCTAAAACTAACCCTAACCCTCACCCTTACCCTAAACCTCACCCTAACCCTAACACTTACCCTAACCGTAACCTTAACCCTAACCATTACCCTTACAATAACCCTACCCCTAAACTTAACCCCAATCCTAAACCTAAACCTAACGCTAACATTAACCCTTACCCTTACTCTAACCCTAACCTTAACTCTAACCCTAACCCTAACCCTAAACCAAACCCTTACCCCAACCCTAACCATAAACCTAACCGTTACCCTAACCCTAAACCTAATCTTAACCCTCACACTAACCCTAACCCTAACCCTTAATCTTACCCTAACCCTATCCCTAACACTAACCCACAACTTTAACCCTAACCCTAACCTCACCCTAACCCTAACCCTTACCCTTACCCTAACCCTAACCCTAAACCTAACCCTAACACTAACCCTAACCCTTAACCTTACACTAAACCTAACCCTAACACTAACCACTAACCCTAACCCTAACCCTAAACCTAACACTTAACCTTATCCTAACGCTAACTCTAACCCTAACCCTAACCCTAACACTTGCCCTTACCCTAACCCTAATCCTAACCCTAAGACTAAACCTAACCCTAACCCTAACCCTAACGCTAACCCATACTCTTACTGTAATCCTAACCCTAACCCTAACCCTAACACTTACCCTTACCCTAACCCTAACCCTAACCCTAATGCTAACCCTAACCCTTACCCTAACACATACCCTAACCCTAACCTAAGCCTTACCCTAACCCTAATCCTAATCCTAAACCTTATCCTAACCCTTACCCTTTCCCTAACCCTAAACCTAACCCTAACCCTTACCCTAACCCTTACCCTAACCCTAACCCTAACCCTAACCTTAACCCTAACCCTAACCCTAACCCTAACACTTACCCTTACCCTCACCCTAACCCCAACCCTAACCGTAACCCTATCCCTAACCCTAACCCTTACACTTACCCTAACCCTAACCTTGAACCTAACCCTAACCCTAACCCTAACCCTAACCCTTGCCCTTACCCTAATCCTACCCCTAACCCTAACACTAACCATAACACTTACCCTAACCCTAACCCTAACCTTAATGCTAACCCTAACCCCAACCCTAACCCTAAACCTAAACCTAACCCTAAAACTAACCCTAACCCTCACCCTTACCCTAACCCTCACCCTAACCCTAACACTTACCCTAACCGTAACCTTAACCCTAACCCTTACCCTTACAATAACCCTACCCCTAAACTTAACCCCAATCCTAAACCTAAACCTAACGCTAACATTAACCCTTACCCTTACTCTAACCCTAACCTTAACTCTAACCCTAACCCTAACCCTAAACCAAACCCTTACCCCAACCCCAACCATAAACCTAACCGTTACCCTAACCCTAAACCTAATCTTAACCCTCACACTAACCCTAACCCTAACCCTTAATCTTACCCTAACCCTATCCCTAACACTAACCCACAACTTTAACCCTAACCCTAACCTCACCCTAACCCTAACCCTTACCCTTACCCTAACCCTAACCCTAAACCTAACCCTAACACTAACCCTAACCCTTAACCTTACACTAACCCTAACCCTAACACTAACCACTAACCCTAACCCTAACCCTAAACCTAACACTTAACCTTATCCTAACCCTAACTCTAACCCTAACCCTAACCCTAACCCTAACCCTAACACTTGCCCTTACCCTAACCCTAATCCTAACCCTAAGACTAAACCTAACCCTAACCCTAACCCTAACGCTAACCCATACTCTTACTGTAATCCTAACCCTAACCCTAACCCTAACACTTACCCTTACCCTAACCCTAACCCTAACCCTAACACTAACCCTAACCTTAACCCTACCCTAACCCTCACTCTACCCTAACCCTAACCCTTATCCTAACCATAACGCTAAACCTAACCCGAAACCTAATCCTAACCCTTACCCTTACCCTAACCCTATCCCTAAACCTAACACTACCCCTAACCCTAACCCTAACCCCTAACCCTAACCCTGACACTATCCCTAACCCTTACCCTTACCCTAACCCTAACCCTAAAGTTAATGCTAACCCTAACCTAACCCTAACCCTAAACTTTACTCTAACCCTAACCCTAACCCTAATCCTTACCCTAACATGAACCCTAACCCTTACCCTTACCCTAACCCTAACCCTAACCCTAACCCTAACCCTAACCCTAAACCTTATCCTAACCCTTACCCTTTCCCTAACCCTAATCCTAACCCTAACCCTAACCCTTACCCTCACCCTTACCCTAACCCTAACCCTAACCCTAACCTTAACCCTAACCCTAACCCTAACCCTAACCCTAAACCTAACCCTTTCCCTAACCCTAACCGTAATGCTAACCCTAACCCTAAACTTAACCCTAACCCTAACCCTTACCCTTACCCTTACCCTAACCTAATCCTAACCTTAACCCTAACCCTAACCCTAACCTAACCCTAACCTTAATGCTAACCCTAACCTAACCCTAACCCTAAGCCTAATCATTACCCTAACCCTAACCCTAACCCTAACCTAACCCTAACCCTAACCCTTACCCTTTCCCTAACCCTAACCCTAACCCTAAACCTAAACCTAAACCTAACCCTAACCTTAACCCTAACCCTAAGCCTAAGCCTAACCCTAACCCTTAAACTTACCCTAACCATAACCCTAAACCTAAACCTAAACCTAATCCTAACCCTAACCCTAACCCTAACCTAAACCCTAATCCTAAACCTAACCATTACGCTTACCATAACCCTAACCCTAAACCTAACCCTAACCCTAACACTAACCCGAATCCTTACCCTTACCCTAAACCTAACCCTAACCCTATCCCTAACCCTAACACTTACCCTAATCCTAACCCTAACCCTAACCCTTACCCTTACCCTAACCCCAACCGTAACCTTAACCCCAACCCTAAACTTAAACCTAACCCTAACCCTAACCCTTACCCTTACCCTATCCCTAACCCTAACCCTTTCTTTAACCCTAACCCTAACCCTAATCATAACCTTAATTCTAACCCTAACCCTAACCCTAACACTTACCTAACCCTAACCCTAACACTAAGCCTTACACTAACCCTAACCCTAACACCTAACCCTAAACCTAAACCTAAACCTTAACCTTACCCTTACCCTATAACTAACCCTAACCCCTAACCCTAATCCTTACCCTAACCCTTATCCTTACCCTAACCCAAACCCTAACCCTAACGCTAACCTAACCCTAACCTTAACGCTAACACTAACCCTAACCCTAACCCTTACCCTAACACTTACCCTAAGCCTAATCCTTACCCTAACCCTAACCCTAACCCTTACTCTTACCCTAACCCTAACCCTAACCCTAACCTTAATGCTAACCCAAACCCTAACCCAAACCCTAACCCATACCCTAACCCTAAACCTAACCCTAAGTCTTACCCTAATCCTAACCCTAACCCTAACCCTAACCCGTAACCTTAACCCTAACACTAACCCTAAACCTTACCCTTAACCTACCATTAACCCTAAACTTAATGCTAACCGTAACCCTAAACCTAAACCTAACCCTTACTCTAACCCTAACCCTAAACCTAATCCTTAAACTAACCCTAACATTAACCCTTACACTTACCCTAACCCTAACCCTAACCTTAATGCTAACCTTAACCCTTACCCTAACCCTAACCCTAACCCTAAGTCTTACCCAACCCTAACCCAAACCCCAACCCTAACCCTTACCCTAACCCTTACCCTTTCCCTAACCCTAAACATAACCATAACCCTAACCGTTACCCTTACCCTAACCCTAACCCTAAACTTAACCATAACCCTTACCCTAACCCTAACCCTAAACCTAACCCTAACCCTAACCCTGAAGCTTACACTAATCCTAACCCTAAACCTATCCCTAACCCCAATCATAACCATAACCATAATCCCCAAAACTAACCCTTACCCTACCAATAACCCTAACCCTTATATTTACCCTAACCCTAACCCAAACTTAATGCTAACCCTAACCCTAACCCTAACCCTTACCCTAACCCTAAACCTAACCCTAAGTCTTACCCTAATCCTAACCCTAACCCTAACCCTAACCCCTAACCCTAACCCTAACACTAACCCTAACCCTTACCCTTAACCTAACATTAACCCTAAACTTAATGCTAACCTTATCCTTAACCCTAAACCTAACCCTTACTCTAACCCTAACCCTAAATCTAATCCTTAAACTAACCCTAACCCTAACCCTTACACTTACCCTAACCCTAACCCTAACCTTAATGCTAACCTTAACCCTTACCCTAACCCTAACTCTAACCCTAAGCCTTACCCTAACCCTAACCCAAACCCTAACCCTAAACCTTACCCTAACCCTCACCCTTTCCCTAACCCTAAACCAAACCCTAACCCTAACCCTTACCCATACCGTAACCCTAATCCTAACCCTAAACTTAACCATAACCCTTACCCTAACCCTAACACTAAACCTAACCCTAACCCTAACCCTAACCCTGACGCTTACACTAACCCTAACCCTAAACCCATCCCTAACCCTAACCCTAACCATACCCATAACCACCAAAACTATCCCTTACCCTAACAACAACCCTAACCCTTACCCTTACCCTAACCCTAACCCAAACTTAATGCTAACCCGAGACCTAACCCTAACCCTTACCCTAAACCTAACACTAATCCTTACCCTAACCCTAACCCTAAACCTAACCCTAACACTAACCCTAAACCTTACCCTTTCCCTAATCCTAACCCTAAACCTAAACCTCACCCTAACCCTAACCCTAACCCTTACCCTAACCCTAACCTTAACCCTAAACCTAAACCTAATCCTAAACCTAACCCTAACCCTAACCCTAACCCTAGCATTAACCCTAACCCTAAACCTAACCCTAACCCTTACACTAACCCTAACCCTAAACCTAACCCTAAACCTAACCCTTACCCTTACCCTTACCCTAATCCTAACCATAACCTTAACCCTAACCCTAACCCAACCCTAACCCTAACCCCCAAAACTAACCCTTACCCTAACAATAACCCTAACCCTTACCCTTACCATAACCCTAACTCTAAACTTAATGCTAACCCTAAAAATAACCCTAAACCTTACCTTAACCCGAACACTAATCGTTACTCTAACTCTAACCTAACACTAACCCTAACACTAACCGTTACTCTAACTCTAACCTAACCCTAACCCTAACACTAACCCTAACCCTTACCCTTTCCCTAACTCTAACCCTAACCATAAACCTAAACCTAACCCTAACCTTAACCCTAACCCTAAGCCTAAGCCTAACCCTAACCCTTAACCTTACCCTAACCCTAACCCTAAACCTAAACCTAAACCTAATCCTAACCCTAACCCTAACCCTAACCCTAACATAAACCCTAATCCTAAACCTAACCCTTACCCTTACCGTAACCATAATCCGAAACCTAACCCTAACCCTAACCCTGACCCGAATCCTTACCCTTACCCTAACCCTAACCCTAACCCTATCCCTAACCCAAACACTAACCCTAACCCTAACCCTAACCCTTACCCTTACTCTAACCCCAACCGTATCCTTAACCCCAACCCTAAACCTAAACCTAACCATAACCCTAACCCTTACCCTTACCCTTACCCTATCCCTAACCCTAACCCTTTCCCTAACCCTAACCCTAACCCTAACCATAACCTTAATGCTAACCCTAACCCTAACCCTAACACTTACCTAAGCCTAACCATAACCCTAAGCCTTACACTAACCCTAACCCTAACACCTAACCCTAAACCTGAACCTAAACCTTACCCTTACCCTTACCCTAAAACTAACCCTAACCCCTAACCCTAATCCTTACCCTAACCCTTATCATTACCCTAAGCCAAACCCTAACCCTAATACTAACCTAACCCTAACCTTAACGCTAACACTAACCCTAACCCTAACCCTTACCCTAACCCTAACCCTAACCCTAAACCTAACCCTAACCCTAACCATAACCATAACCCTAACTCTTACCCTAACCCTCACCCTCACCCTAACCCTAAGCCTAACCCTAACCTTAACCCTCACCCTAACCCTAACCCTAACCCTAACCCTAAACCTAAACCTAAACCTAATCCTAACCCTAACCCTAACCCTAACCCTAACATAAACCCTAATCCTAAACCTAACCCTTACCCTTACCATAACCATAATCCTAAACTTAACTCTAACCCTAACCCTAATCCGAATCCTTACCCTTACCCTAACCCTAACCCTAACCCTATCCCTAACCCTAACACTAACCCTAACCCTAACCCTAACCCTAACCCTTACCCTTACCCTAACCCCAACCGTAACCTTAACCCCAACCCTAAACCTAAACCTAACCCTAACCCTAACCCTTACCCTTACCCTTACCCTATCCCTAACCCTAACCCTTTCCCTAACCCTAACCCTAACCCTAACCATAACCTTAATGCTAACCCTAACCCTAACCCTAACACTTACCTAAGCCTAACCCTAACCCTAAGCCTTACACTAACCCTAACCCTAACACCTAACCCTAAACCTGAACCTAAACCTTACCCTTACCCTTACCCTAAAACTAACCCTAACCCCTAACCCTAATCCTTACCCTAACCCTTATCATTACCCTAACCCAAACCCTAACCCTAATGCTAACCTAACCCTAACCTTAACGCTAACACTAAACCTAACCCTAACCCTTACCCTAACCCTAACCCTAAGCCTAATCCTTATCCTAACCCTAACCCTAACCCTTATTCTTACCCTAACCCTAACCCTAACCTTAATGCTAACCCAAACCCTAACCCTAACCTAGCCCATACCCTAACCCTAAACCTAACCCTAAGTGTTACCCTAATCCTAACCCTAACCCTAACCCTAACCCCTAACCCTAACCCTAACACTAACCCTAACCCTTACCCTTAACCTACCATTAACCCTAAACTTAATGGTAACCCTAACCCTAACCCTAAACCTATCCCTAACCCTAACCATAACCATAACCATAACCCCCAATACTAACCCTTACCCTAACAATAACCCTAAACCTTATCTTTACCCTAACCCTAACCCAAACTTAATGCTAACCCTAACCCTAACCCTAACCCTAAACCTAACCCTAAGATTTACCGTAATCCTAACCCTAACCCTAACCCTAACCCCTAACCCTAACCTTAACACTAACCCTAACCCTTAACCTTAAACTAACATTAACCCTAAACTTAATGCTAACCTTAACCCTAACCCTAAACCTAACCCTTACTCTAACCCTAACCCAAAACCTAATCCTTAAACTAATCCTAACCCAAACCCTTACACTTACCCTAACCCCAACCCTAACCTTAATGCTAACCTTAACCCTTACCCTAACCCTAATTCAAACCCTAAGCCTTACACTAACCCTAACCCAAACCCTAAACCTAAACTTAACCATAACCCTTACCCTAATCCTAACACTAAACTTAACCCTAAACCTAACCCTAACCCTGACGCTTACACTAACCCTAACCCTAAACCCATCCCTAACCCTAACCCTAACCATAACCATAACCCCCAAAACTAACCCTTACCCTAACAATTACCCTAACTTTTACCCTTACCCTAACCCTAACCCAAACTTAATGCTAACCCTAAACCTAACCCTTTCCCTAACCCTATCCCTAACCCTAACCTTAATGCTAACCTTAACCCTAAACCTAACCCTAACCTTAACCCTTACCCTTACCCTTACCCTAACCCTAACCCTAACCTTAACCCTAACCCTAACCCTAACCTTAATGCTAACCCTAACCCTAACCCTAACCCTAACCCTAAGCCTAATCATTACCCTAACCCTAACCCTAACCCTTACCCTTACCCTAAACCTAACCCTAACCTTAACCCTTACCCTAACCCTAACCCTAACCCTTACCCTAACCCTAACACTTACCCTTACCCTTACCCTCACCCTAAACCTAACCCTAACCCTAACCCTAACCCTTACCCTTACCCTAACCCTAACCGTAACCTTAACCCTAAGCCTAACCCTTACCCTAACCCTAACCCTAAACCTAACCCTAACCCTAACACTAACCCTTACCCGTACCCTAACCCTAACCCTAAACCTATCCCTAAACGTAACGCTAATGCTAACCCCCAAACCTAACCCTCACCCTTACAATAACCGTAACCATTACCCTTACCCTAACGCTAACCCTAACCTTAATGCTAACACTAACCCTAACCCTAAACCTAACCCTTACTCTAACCCTAACCCAAACCTAATCCTTAAACTAACCCTAACCCAAACCCTTAAACTTACCCTAACCCTAACCCTAACCTTAATGCTAACCTTAACCCTTACCCTAACCCTAACTCTAACCCTAAGCCTTACACTAACCCTAACCCAAACCCTAACCCTAAACTTAACCATAACCCTTACCCTAATCCTAACACAAAACCTAACCCTAACACTTATCCTAACCCTAACCATAATCCTTACCCTAACCCTAAACCTAACCCTAACCCTAACCCTTACTCCTAACCTAACCCTATCCCTAACACTAACACTAACCCTAACCTTAACCCTACCCTAAACCTAACCCTAACCCTAACCCTAACCCTAACCATAACCATAACGCTAAACCTAACCCTAACCCTAACAGTAACCCTTACCCTTACCCTAACGTTAACCCTAAACCTAACCCTAACCCTAACTCTAACCCTTTCACTTACCCTAACCCTAACCCTAAACCTAACCCTAACCCTAACCCCTAACCCTAACCGTATCCCTAACAATCACCCTAACCCTAACCCTAACCCTAACCCTAAACCTAACCCTAACCCTAACCCTTAGCCTTACACTAACCCTAACCCTAAACCTATCCCTAACCCTAACCCTAACCCCCAAAACTAACCCTTGCCCTAACAATAACCCTAACCCTTAACCTTACCATAACCCTAACCCTAAACTTATTGCTAACCCTAAACCTAACCCTAACGCTTACCATAACCCTAACACTAATCCTTACCCTAACCCTAACCCTAACCCTAACACTAACCCTAACCGTTACCCTTTCCCTAACCCTAACCCTAAACCTAAACCTAACCCTAAACTTAACCCTAACCCAAAGCCAAAACCTAACCCTAAACCTTACCCTTACCCTAACCCTAACCCTAACCCTAATCCTAACCCTAACCCTTACCCTTACCCTAAACCTAACCCTAACCCTAACCCTAACCCTAACCTAACCCTAACCTTAATGCTAACCCTAAACCTAACCCTAACCCTTACCCTAACCCTAACCCTAAGCCTAATCCTTGCACTAACCCAAGGCCTAACCCTTACCCTTACCCTAACCCTAACCCTAACCTTAATGTTAACCCTAACCCTTACCCTAACCCTTACCCTAACCCTAACCCTAACCTTAACACTAACCCTAAAACCTAACCCTAACCCTAACACCAACACTAACCCTTACCCTTACCCTAACCCTAACTCTAAACTTAATGCTAACCCTAAATCTATCCCTAAACCTAACCCTTACTCTGACCCTAACCCTAACATGAACCCTAATCCTTACACTAACCCTAAACCTAACCCTTACCCTTACCCTAACTCTAACCCTAAACCTAACCCTAATCCTAAACCTAAACCTTACCCTAACACTTATCCTTTCCCTAAACCTAAACCTAACCCTACACTTAATGCGAACCCTAACCCTAACCCTAACCCTTATCTAACCCTAACCCTAACCCTAAGCCTTACCCTAATGCTAAACCTAAACCTTACCCTAACAATTATCCTTTCCCTAACCCTAAACCTAACCCTAACCCTAACCCTAACCCTTACCCTAACCCTAACCCTCACTCTAACCATAAACTTAACCCTAACCCTAACCCTAAACCTAAACCTAACCCGAACCTTAACCCTAACCCTTAGCCAAAACCTAACCTAACCCTTACCCTTACCCTAACCCTAAACCTAACCCTAATCCTAACCCTAACCCTTACTCTTACCCTTACCCTAACCCTAAACCTAACCCTAACTTAACCCTAACCTTAATGCTAACCCTAAACCTAACCCTAACCCTTACCCTAACCCTAACCCTAAGCCTAATCTTTGCCCTAACCCAAGGCCTAACCCTTACCCTTACCCTAACCCTTACCCTAACCTTAATGTTAACCCTAACCCTAACCCTAACACTTACCCTAACCCTAACCCTAACCCTAACCCTAACCCTAACCCTAACCCTAACCCTAACCGTAAACCTTAGCCTTACACTAACCCTAACCCTAACTCTAAACTTAATGCTAACCCTAAATCTAACCCTAAACCTAACCCTTACTCTAACCCTAAACCTAACCCTAACCCTAATCCTTACACTAACCCTAACCCTAACCCCTAACCCTTACCCTTTCCCTAACCCTAACCCTTACCTAACCCTAACCCTTACCCTTATCCTAACCCTAACCCTAACCTTAACTCTAACCCTAACCGTAACTGTAACCCTAACCCTAATCTTAACCCTAACCCTAACCCTAACCCTAACCTTTAACCTTACCCTAACCCTAACCCTTATACTAACCCTAACCTTAACCCTAACCCTAACCCTCACCCTAACCCTAACCGTTACCCTTACCCTAACCCTAACACTAAACCTAACCCTTACCCTAACCCTAACACTAACCCTAAACCTAACCCTCACCCTAACCCTAAAGCGAAAACTAACCGTAAACCTAAACCTAACCCTAACCCTTAACCTTACCCTAACCCTAACCCTAACACTAACCCTAAACTTAATACTAACCCTAACCCTTAATCTTACCCTAACCCTAACTTTAACCCTAACCCTAACCCTAACTTTAACCCTAACCCTAACCCTAACCCTAACCTAACCCTAACCCTAACCCTAAACCTAACCCTTAACCCAACCCTAACCTGAAACCTTTCCCTAACCCTAACCCTAACCCTAACCCTAACCCTAACGTTAATGCTAACCCTAAACCTAAATCCAACCCTTACCCTAAACCTAACCCTAACCCTAATCCTTAAACTAACCCTAACCCTAACACCTAACCCTAAACCTAAACCTAAACCTTACTCTTACCCTTACCCTACCCTAACGCTAACCCCTAACCCTAATCCTAACCCTAACCCTTACGCTTAACCTAACCCTAACCCTAACCCTAACTCTAACCTAACCCTAACCTTAATGTTAACCCTAACCCTAACCCTAACCCTTACCCTACCCTAACCCTAAGCCTAATACTTGCCATAACCCTAATCCTAACCCTTACCCTAAACCTAACCCTAACCTTAATGTTAACCCTAACCCTAACCCAAACCCTTACCCTAACCCTAACCGTAACCCCTAATCCTAACCCTAACACTCACCCTAACCTTTACCCTTACCCTAACCCTAACCCTAAACTTAATGCTAACCCTAACCCTAACCCGAAACCTAACCCTTACTCTAACCCTAACCCTAAACCTAATCCTTACCCAAACCCTAACCCAAACTTTACCCTTACCCTAACCCTAACACTAACCCTAACCTTAATACTAACCCTAACCCTAACCCTAACCCTAACCCTTACCTAACCCTTACCCTAACCCTAAGCCTTACCTTAAACCTAAACCAAACCCTTACCCTAACCCTAAACCTAACCCTAACCCTAACCTTAACGCTAACCCTAACCCTAACCCTAAACCTAACCCTAACCCTTACCCAAACCCTAACCTAAACCTTACCCTAACCCTAACCCTCACCCTAACCCTAACCCTAACACTAAACCTAACCCTAATCCTTACCCTAAACCTAACCCTAAACCTTAACCTAACCCTAACACTAACCACAACCCTTACCCTTACCCTAACACTAACCCTTACCCTAACCCTAACCCTAACCCTAAGCCGAAACCTAACCCTATCCCTAACCCTAACCCTAAACCTAACTCTAACCCCTAACCCTAACCGTAAACCTAACCCTTACCCTTAACCTTACCCTAACCCTAACCCTAAACCTAACCCTTACCCTTACCCTAACCCTAACCCTAATCTTAATGCTAACCCTAAACCTAACCCTAACCCTAACCCTTACCCTAACCCTAACCCTAACCCTAATCTTTACCCTAAACATAACCCTAACCCTAAACTTAACCCTAACCCTTACCCTTACCCTAACCCTAACCCTAAACTTAATGCTAACCCTAACCCGAAACCTAACACTTACTCTAACCCTAACCCTAAACCTAATCCTTACCCAAACCCTAACCCTAAACTTTACCCTTACCCTAACCCTAACCCTAACCCTAACCTTAATACTAACCCTAACCCTAACCCTAACCCTTACCTAACCCTTACCGTAACACTAAGCCTTACCCTAAACCTAAACCAAA